>VXAC01001336.1:0-309812 GCA_013399225.1 Rhipidura dahli
AAAAAAAAAAAAAAGGTATTGAATGTCAATCTTTTCCACAGTTTCTATATAAATAGCCAAAAAGCATGTCCTCACCAAGGAGATCAGTCATCAAAAACCACAAAGAATGTGTTTAAAGGGGTACAAGAATTAGCACATCATCTCAAAGGCATCACTAGACAAAGACTCCTAAAAAGCATTAGACTTTTGCATACAATCCTCTTGCCTCAAAGAATATAAAACACATCAGTGCAGCACATCCACTACCTCATAGCATATTTTTTTGTATTTTAGTAATGCTGCTTTTCAACACAGCTGGTCCTGACTAAACAGATTTAAAGATTCATCCATTCCAAGACTATAAAGGATTATTGTGATTATCTAGTCTGACTTCCTGCGGGGCACATGCCATAGAAACCTGCTCACAGATTGCTGCAACATACTTCCTCTAGGATAATGGGGCAACAAATCATTTAAAATACAATCCAGTCTTGTTTTAAAGATATCAGTAATAACGAAACAACTGCTTTCCTTGATTAATTTATTGCTAATCACCCTAATTATTAAAAAGTGCCTACAATTCTATTCCAAATTTGCATGGCTTTGCTTTATAAATACTGAGCTGTGCCCTATTTTTTTTTTCTTTGAGAGAACTGACAGATTGTTGACAGATTACCTCAATTATCAATCATCTACCTGCAACCCTCCCCCACATACCCATTTATAAGTCACAATAGGCTGACTCCTCACTCAACTTCTGCAGTTTGTCTGAGCAAATGTGCAAAGTAATTTCTTCACTCTGCCAGGCTTCTGCTGGAACATTATTCTCACTTTTATTTATTTAATTATCTCTCTATCTATTTTCATGTATGATACATCAAGACGATGTGGATAAACAGGTAATTCTTTCAAGTGATAGTGAAACTAGCCAGAAAACATGGAATTTTTAAAAGGTTGGATTTGGCTCTGACTTGTTAATCTAGAAATGGCAAGAATTACAAAAATAATTTAAATCAAAAACTTGCAGGAAAGAGAAATGGAATGAGCTCTTACCCTTGTCCATCCAAATAGGATAAGGAATAACAAGCAGGAGGAAAGACTGAGCACAGGCTTCAGACAAAAACTGTAACACACATGGGCCAAAAAGTGCTGAATTTTTGAGAGGCTGCAAAATATCCACTGCTGCTGCTATTTGTTTTTTTAACAGGCAACACCAGCACCTGTTGAAAATGCCATAGCTGGACATTAACTCACTGTAAAGGACTCAGATGGATTAGATAACCTGCAGATCCACTCCAGCTTCCCCCTCCTAGGACTCCTTGCCATCGTGGATCACCTCAGAATCTTTCTGCCTGTTCCCCATCTATTCTGAAGGGGACACTGCAGAATCAGTAGCAGTTGTCCAGCAATCACCTCATTAATATATACAGACAATTTTTCAATTATTCACCCTCTCTGCCTCTCCAGATGCCCTCCTGTCTAGAAAGGCAAGACTTCTTATCCTCTTAGCTGTCAAAAGCAAGGAAGAGGCTGATGTTGGATTGGTTTGCCACAATAATGTTTCATCATGTTAAGTGTCATTGCACCTCAGGACACAAACACCATCTGTGGGTCCTTTCTATATTTGGATGTCTTGGAGCCGGTGCTGATTAAATGAGCCAAGTATGTGACAGAAACAACAAATTTTCTGAACTAATTATTATTTAACTTCCTATTTCTGCATCATCAGCAATTTCTGTGTGACTGCACTGATTTTTTCTGATTCCTATTAATAAGACTAGTGAATAACAGACTAGAACACATTCCTGCAGGTCCTATTATAAGCAGCAGCACTGAATAAAAATTCTCCATCTTTAACTGCTTTTTTATCAATTCATCTGTTTTTAAATCACTTAGTAAGTGCTAGATTTAATTCTACACTGTTAATTTCTTTAATCATAGTGTCAAGGGAGGGTTAGTTAATAGCATCAGATACTGGAAATTTCAACTAGATAAAAGGAAAATGTTTTTCCCTTGTGGGTGGTCAAAATCTAGAACAGATTTTTTTCCAAGAGATGTTGTGGGTTCCTCACAAATATTCTAAACTCAACTGGACAAGATCCTCGACCATCTGCTCTAATAGAGTCTGCTTTGAGGAGGAGGTTGTACTGTGGACTCTCAGGAGTTCCTGCCAATCCATCCAGTTCTGTGATTCTGTGCATGCAAAACTGAAGATACAGCTGTAAAACTCCTTGTGAGCCAGGAGAATATTCTTCACCTAATTCTTTCTGATTTTTAAAGCTGAAACTCCATGATGGAGTTAACAAGCACAGCAATAATCAAGTTCCACAATAGAAGAGCCTGCAGTTACAAAAATAATAACTCTGCCATTAGACTATTACCAGTAATATAAAAACTCTTTTTCTTGATAACCACTCAGTTATGACATTGAAACTTAATGCTGTGGCAGCACAGCCCATTTAATCCACCAGAAATTCCTGTCTGTATTGCCTTCTGCTTCACAGTATGGATGAAGTTGCACTGTAATCCTTCCTATGGCAGGAGCTATAAAATCACATTTCTTCCCTCTATACAGCCTCTCATATCCAAGAAAATTCTTTTTTTGGTCAGACTGAGTTCAAACCAGTAAAGAGGTTCAACATAACAGGGCAGTGGGGTAGAAGAAAGCAGGAAAGGGAAGGTGATGGCTCAGATGATGATGGTGAGGCTGACAGCTGCTCTGGGGGACTCTCAGAGTCAGACCTGAAATCAGTCAGAATTTACCCATGGGAATTTTACAGTGAAACTTTGCAGCTTCAGTGAAACCCACAGGGAGGGCCAAGAAGATAATCAGTGAGAGAAGATGTTCTGGACACCAGGAGAGGATGTTCTTGTTCTGGGACATTGAGAATGTACAAGGAAGAGCTTGTGGATAATATGTAGCAGCTATGTTCAATTTACTTGTATAGCTATAATTGTTTGACTGCTTGAATGGTCATTGTTTTGTTAGACAGCCTTGTCACTGTTTGCTAAGCAGCCAATCTCAATAGACCACAGCAATTTTGAAGAGGTATAAGAATAGCAGTAGGGAAAATAAAAACTTTTATGACTTTGGATTACAACAAGTGTGTGCTGTTATGTCCATCTCGATAAAGCCACGAGATTATTCAATCCATCAGAAGGTCCTGGCCAAGCCACCCTGAGGACCTGTGGTAAAAGATGCTCCATAAGGCACAGCTCTCTCATTTCCTCTAATGAAATGGAGGAGCTCCATTCGAAAATGGTGCCATTCACTGCACAATGGTGTTCCCAAAAAAGCAGCTGAGATAGTACCAGGGTTTGCATTGCAAAGTGTAAATGGATAAATGTTAAACACGAGGTATAAATGTTACAGCTTATTGTCCATGTGTAAGAGAATTCTGGCTTTTTTGGTTTTTTGCAAAGGCTGTCAGCTACCTAGATATGCATTTCCCAGATCTCCTGACAAAAAAATCCCCTTGGAAAATAGTAGTGGAATGTGTTAGAGGTGTTAAAAAATTATATCTTAAAACAGGGTACGGCTTTCCTAGGATAAATAAAACTGACAACTAGAAAAGATTTATTTTAGATTGCTTCACACAAGAGAATTCTTTTTTAAAAAAGGAAAGTACACAATGTCTGTCTTTCCTCTTTCTGCAACTATTTTAATACCACCATTCTGCTCTTCATCTAACACAGCAATGCAGTGTCTTCAAAAGAAATATCAAATCACAATTATATTCCTTCCAGAACTCTATGCTGTTAACAGAATAACTGTTAAACAGAACCCTTGCATGTAGCTGTGTTTCTAACGTAGATTTACACGATGACAGCACCAGTATCACAGTGGGAGCTGACAAGCCTGGCAAGTATTGTCAGATCCAAGACAGAACACTCACCAGCTACTTCAGACATGACACCAAAATCCAACAACAAGCCTAAGTGGCTCATTAAAATCATCCTCCTGACTCTAAACTTGTCAGTGATGCTGTTAGTTCCCCAAAAACAAACTGCCATTCTGTTTCTGTTCTGTGACACAAGGACCAGACAAAATCTGGCAGAAAACTTATTGCTTGGTTTGTATCTTCCTAGCACTCAATTGGTCACAATATTTTCCTCTTTTGAAAGGCAACTGGATATCCCCATTTCCCTATTCCTTCTGCCTCTTCAGGCAATAACTGCAACATCATATCACTCCTTGTCAGCTAAATGAATTGTCCTGTCAATTTTTTAATTGCAGGAAAAATTAAGTCTACACTTATTCTACTGTCCTCTTTCACAACAGTTAAAGTAACAATTAAACCACGACAACTGAGTTATTTAGGAAAGCAAGAAGTACACAACAAAATTCAGGAAACAGAAGAAAACGTACAAAGTTTCATCAAAATAAAGACTGGGATTGACTGGGAAGTGCCTCACAGGGAACCAGGGAACCAGGGAGATGAAAAGTTAAGGAGAAGCCTGAAAAAAAATGAGACAAAAAGGGACAGATAATGGGAAACAGTCAGATGGAAGAAATGGGGCAGCTGAGCTCACCGTAGAAAAATACAAACCAAAGTTTCCCAATATTTAGGGTGGGATTTTTGTCTGTTGAATATCTGAGGCCACTGAATAATTGATATCAGTTCTGACAGACTCGGGGCTGGTCCTCAGAGCACAGTGCTGAGCCAGCCTGAACTCAGCTGCCACAGGGCTTTGAGAGCTCCACAAAGGTGACAGGGTTTGATGTCTTCGAGAAAAGCACATCTTATGTAATAGGCATCTCCCAATTCAAAGTGACAGGTCAGCTTTGGAAATATAAAGATATTACATCTCTCTAAGGATCCAGCTTGTTCCATAGCTTCCAAGATCTAAAGTTTCCATCACCATATACCATTAAATGAAATTAAAATACTAATAATACCTATATACAATAAAGTTGTTTGGTTGTTACAAAAAACCCCAAACCCACACAGTGAGTAAAATCTTATTTTCCTCTTCCCTCTCTTCCATTCTAATAACTATTCCATAATTAACATTTTTATTTACAGTAATTTCATTAACTCTGTCATGAAAACCTGCCACACACCTGTTTCTTTACAACTTCCTCTTCATTAGTGAACATACAGTCTGAGAGATTAAAAAGAAACCTTTGCTGCTGCTCTTTCCCTGTTTACCCAGAAAATAACTTTCTTTCAGTATTATGAGCCACTATGCTATACTGCATTTTAGAAGTTCATTAAATCCCATCTAAGCAGCTTTTCAAGCATGTCCCTCTAATGAGAAAATAACAAGTCCATTTGACAGTACCAGTAAAAGCACTCACTGGCAGAATCTCACCTGCAGAGAAACTGCAGTGGAAGGTAACTGGCCACAAGCACTTCAAATTAAACTTGAGGTATTCAAGTCAAAACAAAAATTCTGATACCAAAAATGTTACTTTATTCCTTAAAAGTGGTAACTCTGTGCTTCTCTGTGCACTCTGCACAACCTGCAAGGTCAGACACAGAAGACTTTAATAATTATTATCTCAAATTCTGAGACTATTGAGAAAAAACCCAGAGAAAGGCACAGATGGATTCCCAAAATAAAATTACTGCCTTCAAACCTTTACTGGCCTACCCTAAAAATTATTAAGTGCTGTCAGTAACAGATGTGGAAATGTAACAACACAAGGATCACTTCTAGGACTTTAACACTAAACACAATAAAGTGAGCTTAAAATAATTCCCAAAGGAAACTTGGAAGAATTATTCTTAAATTAAAGAAACATTTTCAGTCACATCACAGTCCTGAACCTGCATCTTTGATAAGCATCATTGGGAGGGCTCTGGGCACCAGATCAAGCAGAAGGGAAGCTCAGACTCCCAGGCAGCTGCCAAGTGACTGCCCAGGGCCACAGGGCTGCTCTGTGCCCACCCTGCTGCTGCTCCCTGAGGGGTGGGGTGGGCACGTCCCAGGGCAGGAGGGGACAGCAGGTGACAAACTGTCTCCCCCAGCAGCAGTGCCACCTTACAGCAGTGTGCAGAGTCCAGAGAGGCATTAAATAAGTGTCTCTTTGCTTGTGACAGGATGCAGGCTCAGCTCCATTCCTGAATGCCTCTTGCACAGACTACAGAACAGGCATTCACAAACCCCCTGTCAACTCTAAGGATGTATCAGAAAGAATAAACTGAAATCTGCTCCATCAACCACAATTTAATTTAGATCAAACAGCCAATGCTTGAACAGCAAAGGACATAAAAGACACCACTGTTTGCCCTGCTCTGTAAAGGGCTTTGAACTCAGACTTGTGTCGCTTTACTGAAACAAACACACACTTCAGATAACAAACTTGGGGCTCAGCATCTTCCAGATTAATGAGAAGCTCTTTCAGCTCAGGGAGGTTGCAAAATTCACACCCAGCTCAGCAAAACAAAGTGAAAAGAAATAATTAATATAGTTATATTAGCCCTAGGAAGGCCTGTGCCAAGCACACTACTGGGCTGGGTAAGACTTTGACCAAAGAGTAGCCCTTAAACACCATTTTCATAAGCAATTAGATTTCTCTGGACCCAAAGCTATTACTTCCCTCTCAACCCTACAGTAGGGGGAGTTCCTGGATTTCCTAGGTCTCTGCAGCTGCCTGTACAACAGCAGCCACAGCCCCGGGAGATGTGGGATTCGGCTGGGCAGTGCTCAGGTACCTTCAGCTCTCACTGTGCCCCTGGCAGCAGCAGGAATTGATGCTGCAGCAGCACAAACAACAGACCCCATCCACAGGAAGGCACTGACACAAAGAGCTACACGTATATTACCAGAAAATAATATAACCCTGCATTTGATTTATGTTTTCCATTATTCCAGCAACAGTTTTTTCTGTAATATGTGTTGGATCTCATCTACACACTCTGGGTCTTGACCTATTAGTGGCAGTGAGCACTGGCAGTAAAAAGAAATGAGTATTTGTTTTATAAACTGTTGGGGTGCCCTAAATACATTTATCTTTTGGAGTTAATTTTTCATGTCACCTGATAGATTCTTTTTTTCCCTCTCAAAGGCAGTCTGTTACTTTCAGGAATGAGCACACAGAGTATCTTTCTCACTAACAGTACAGTGATAGCAGTGACAGCAACTAAAGACTTTGAAATCCAACTTGGTAATCAGTATTCTTTTTATATTTAATCAACTTTTATGACTGAACCTAAAGCATAGCTATCTATGACCAACCAGCAAGCACAAGGCTCTACTCTAAATTAAAAATGAAACAAAACTATTTATAAAATTCACAGGAAGATGAACACCAAACAATGTGAGAAACTGAGTTCCAGTACTCTCACAGAAACCTCTCCCAATTTATTTTTCTTTCTTTGTATTCCTTCTATTTTAAGCAAACATTACCTGTAAAACATAGCATGATTAACTCCTATTAAACAATAAAACATTAGGAAACAGACAGAAGAATTTCTGAAAGGAGAACATATTTCTCCAAAGACCATTAATCAATATTAGCTTAAAAATAAGATGTAACAACAACCACTTAAGAAATTATGTGAGCAGTTTCCAAACATAAAATTCATATTAATTTTCCCCTTTTTCATTCCAACAGTCACAAAAAAACTAATATGAGAAATCTGCTCAAAAAGAAAGCCAAAAACTCCAGAAAATGTGGATAAACAAAAACTGAAATCAGCCTTTCCTCCTCTGTCTGTGCTTTAGAGTAGTTTTTGATTGCATGACCACATCCAGAACCTCTCTTTATTTTGGCTGACCCAGGAACAGCCAGATTGTCATTACCACTTGTGGCACAATGTACAGTTCTTAGGGCTTAGTTCACTAAAAATTACTCAAACCTTACCACAAAGGTAGATATTTCCCATTCCTAATATTTCTACATAACACTGAGCATCCAAGTGCTTCAAACCTCCAGTATTTTAATGAAAACATATGCAAGACTAGAGATGCATTCCCCGGGTTTTACAGAGGGCATGAGGTATAAACCTGTGCACTAATTCTGTGTGGCAAAGTTGTGACATCTTCATAATATCAGCAGGGAAGCTGGAAGGTCACAACCCTCTCAGAGGGAGCACTGTGATTTTTCTTCTGAAGAGTGGCTCTCCCTCTTTCTGGAAGTTCCACTCAATTCACTGGAGAGCACTGGGACATGCAAGGAATGGGCTTTACAACCTCATTCCCATAAGGTGATGGCCACAAGCCTATCAGAGCCCTTAGGGATAAAGCAGACTGGCCTGGGAACACTGGCATTTCCCTGGTTCTTGGATGTTTGCCTTTACCACCCTGCTTGTACCTGTAGAACAGTTTTAATTTACCAATTATCCCTACATTACATCCAGTCACGTGTCTGGAAGTCGAAATAAGAAAGAAGAAACAGGTCTTTAATAATCTCAAGTATTTTCATTTCACCTTAATATGCCATGCAAAATTCAGTGTCTATCCATTTGCCAGGTTTACCACTGAGTTCTTAAATTAAGATGCAGTTTTATTCCTGTTTGTTTATCAACCATTGCCTCCTCTCCAGCCAAATGCAACAATGCAGAGTAATCAGATTTGGCACTGGTGCAGCCACAGTGTTTGTTCTCTGTCACTCCAGTCACAAGGATTTAGTCCACTTGTGCTACACTGATCCACATAAAACTAATTTTTCTACCTCTCCCACCTGTGAAACTTTCTGCTACCCACTCCTCTAAAAAAACAAATACAGTTTTATTACATATATATATTTAAATTACAATAATTATTAATCATTGCAACTGTTATGTGCTAGTTGCCCTTTTCTCTCTCTGCCTTAAGGATAGAAACAACAGAAAGTGACATAAATCAGGATAAGACTGAAGGACATTTCTTGATACCACATGGATCCCAGTGCCATCCAGGCTGCCAAAAGGACAGATGTTCTTTGCTTTTCTACTGAAAAACAATTTTTGTTTTCTATGAAATTAAATCCAAACTGTCTTTTTACTTCCAATAAATACCCACTAGGGATCATCAGTCTTTTCCATTGTAAGCTCCATCCATGCACAGCACCTTGCTCACTCCAAAAAGGCAGCTTGCCAGTCCCCCCTAGCCCTTTTCCCCTCCTCCCAATTTTCTGCTCTTTAAAAACCAAACCAAACCTCTGGGTTTTTTCAAAATACATCTTTGAGATGCTAAACTCAAACCACACTACCACTTGCCTCTGTTTCAAATGCAATTCTGTAGCATCACCATACTTAGACCAGCTCAGGTGAATCTCTCCAGCACAAATGAAGAAAACTTCTGTTCAATTTTCTGATTAAAACTTTCTTCCCTTGATGTAATTCAGTGTTCAGTCTATTTACAGTGCAAAAGAAACTGTTTGAAATCATCTGCAGGTCAGCCACTGGCTTCCCCTGAGTAAATTCTGTTTCCTTGTTGGTTTTCCCAGCTGGTCTTAAACCAGCATTCAACAAAATCAAATTCCCATGTTTAATATGAGACAGTGTACTGTCACACTGTTTGCAGCATGCACCCTGGATACTGCTCTAAGAGGCAAGAACTCTTTGTTACCTACAAACCAGCTAATACCTGAAAAATTTAATTCCAAAACCCCCCTCCAAATCCCCACACAATTTGCTATGAATGTCAGTATCAGTAATACAACCACTCTGTTTTATTTACCAAAATAAAAGAGCATATTATACCTCCCATATCAATGACTGAATAACATTTCCCTACAAAGCAAGAGATTATAAAATACCCTGCATGTCATTTTTCACAGTAGGACTTGCAAAGGACACCAGAAGGTGACTTACATTTAATTCTGTCTTTACTTTTAAAATCTATTAAAATCTATCCATCTCCATGGTAACTCAAAACATATATTCCTCCCACACAGTTTGATTGATAGTTTGCAGTTTTTGTTTTATAGTCAACCTTTGTTTGTTTGAAAAGACATAAAAACTGTCTAGTTGATCCTAATAATATTAAATGATACCATAAATCTGTATGTGGCAGTAAATGAAAGGTATTGCATATATGGCTCCTTGTTATACTCATGTTTAAACCCAATAAACTGCCATAAAATCTTGTGGTCTTCAAAGCAAAGTAAATTTCAAATCAATTAAAATATTTTTTCAGATTTTAATGGATAAGACTTGCTTACAAACTAATCCCATTTTACTCTCCTAAAACTTACATCTACTTTTAATTCCTTAAAGCTCAGAGTCTTCCATAAAATCACTATGAGAGACTGACTATATAAAATTTCTTAGAAGAAAGGAAGTAAAAAAAAAATAATTACGGGAACCTGTTATAACCTTAAAATATGAAGCACTTGAACTGAATCACTTCAGCAAGTTAGTGCTAAGGGGAGAAGTCCTGAAATGGATTGCATTTTATAGCAGGAACCTAATAAATATTAAGTGTAATTTCTACATGAGTCCTGCTCTTCCAAGGAAGAAATGTAGAGAGAGGTCATGATATCCACTGAAGACCTCCAAGAAACCATAACTAATAAATTGATGTAAATTCAAGTCTCAATTTGACAAAGCATGAGAAGGGCTTCTACTCAACTTTCCAACACAGCCAAGCAGCATAAAAGTCTCTGATTTTAACTACAGAACCTTCTAATTGTCTAAGATAATGAGCAGATATAAATCACACTGTGACACTTCTACATTGAGGTCTTTATTCTGGTCCCCACATTTCAAGAAAGATGGGACAGACTGGAGCAGGTCCAGGGGAGGGGAACAAAGGTGATCCAAGGGCTGGATATTCTGCCCTGTGAGGAAAGGCAAAACCAGCTGGCTCCTTTCTCCCTGTGGATCTCCTGCCAGTACTGCAGCACCAGCACACCCTCCCAGAGAGGATGGAGGCTCTCTGTCCACAAGGAGACACAAGGAAGAAGACAAAGGGGCAGTGGATACAGGTTGTACCAGGAAAGTTTTCATCCCAACCTAAGAAAGAAATGCCTTACAGTGAGAACAACCATTCACTGGATTAGGACAGGGTGCCACCATCTCACATAGGATCCCTTTCTGACAAAAGGTTGGGCCAGATGTTATTTCAAGGTCACTTGCAAGCTGGGACATTCCATGATTTATCTCCAGCTTCCCCCTCCATGATAAACACACTGAATTATAAAAATATCCACCTTCAGCACACAGACTCGAGGTGTTCATAATTCTGCGTTATCCAAATCATTCTGCACACACCAATCACAACCCAATCAAGAAAAATCTTCAAGTATTTTCTAGTAATCAAATAACAAATCTGCTAAAAGCCCCAGATTCAGTTGCTAAGCAATGAGATGATTTCTCAGTGCACTGTTCCCTCTGAGGAACTGAAGAACTAGATGCTCCTGGAAGTGGAAATATTTACTCTTAGTTTCCTTGATATGCTGTGCAGCTTTTAATGAGACTATCAGCTGCCCCAAACTCCTATCTGAATTCCTGGTCACTCCATGAAGATTCACTCTTCACTCTAATCATAGACAGATATAAAAAATCCATAACACTGCTGAACATTATTATCCAGAATCCTGTCTTCTAAACTGGTAACTCTGAGTCTCTCTGTTTGTGTCAACTGAGGCCAGACAAACTGTTCAGATTCTTTTTAAATGTCTCTTTCACAAATCTGAACCATCACCCTAAAGGAATTTTCTCTTTGCAGCTAACCTTGAAAACGACATGAAAATGAGAAAGAGGAAACAGGGCTATGTGTATAAGCAATACTGTTTCTGTACATCTGTTTTGCTACAAAAACCTCATCTTTCCAGGAGTTTGCTTGCTCAGATTTTAAGAGTGTATTTAACATGCTCAGCCTCAACTTAGAGAAATGATGTTCCTTGAAGGGAGACCTTCTGATACAGATTTCAGATGCAGCACATCCATTTTAGGTCATGTCACCTTTTTTTCTGTCTACATATTTCAGAAAATCCACCGGCAGTTCCATGTTTCATCAGATTTGGAGCAAAGCACATCTCACTGAATATAAATGTCTCATAGAACAAACACCCCCCACTAAGAGTAAACTACCTCAGTGATTCAATGAATGGCATTTTTCAAGATGAGTTTTAACTAGTGCTTCAATTTTAAGGACACCTAAAACCACCCAAATCTCATAGCTGCAATTGCACCAAGTCGTGCTCCCCACTCTGTTCCTTAATAGGATCCCTCAGGAAATTTAAAAAGAGCCAATGGGCAATTGGGTTCACACTGAGCTGGCAAAAATTCCATCTATTCCCAACACCATTAGGTCTTACTCCTGAAACTAAACAAGTCACCTCACACATCCCCTGCTCCCCTTTGCATAAAAGTAGAAAATTAACATTATTGATCTGACACAGTTAAAAATTGGGCAATTATGTTTGGTCTCTCCACAGTCATCTGCTCTCTCAACAGAAATAGTCCTCACATCACATCTTAGACTCTGAGGAATTTTTTTTACAGTTAAAATAGCTACTGTGCACCAACAGTGAGTTTCAGTGATCTCCTTAGCTGACTTAACAACTCACAGGAGTCTTGTTTGACCTAATTAACAAAAGCTTACAGAGAACTTGCAGATCCTTTATTTAGAAGTAGTATAAAAATAACAAATCTTATCAACACATACAGGGTAAGAGAGAAAGTTAACAACCTTACTGGTATCATTTTGCTGTCTCAACAGAAGTCAGTACACTGGTGTGGGCAACTACCCAAGAGCAGCACACACCCATTTCACTGGAACAAATGCAATTTTGCATCTTTATCCACCTCTGTGTCTAAACAAGTCTCCCCAAGGCTTGGTCTTGCTTTGCTCTCTCTTCCTTGTCCCTTCAGAGCAGGCAGAAGAATAGGCTCAGCTGCTTATAGTGGTACATTAATAATCTCACTTTTCCTTTCTCCTCCACTCCAAATTAAGTACAGGATTGGGGAAGGGAATCACTGGCATCTTTTGCTTATTGCCTATGCAATACTGGGAAACAATAAGGAAAACCCTCTTCTAAATTTCTTGGGCTCCCACAAAAGGACACAAATGAATCTAAAGAATAACAGTATTAGAGGCAGGCAAAACAACACCACAAGATACTGGTCTGTGCACCTACTGACAGAACTCAAACACACACTCACAAACACACACCTCTGGCCAGCTGTGGTTCTCAGCCACCCTACCCACATCATCAGCAGCTCCAGTGGCTACACAGTACAGATTTTAAGCACTGAGATCCACACTCACACTGTGAACTCCCTCTGAATGATTTTTACAGTGGCAGTGAAAGTAGGAAAACCCAAACCAAGTAGGTCACAAAGAACAGTGGCTTTTCTTTTGCCAGAAAGTAGCTACAAAGTCTCATTGCTTCACTGCTCATCTTAGAAGCCTG
This sequence comes from Rhipidura dahli, assembly GCA_013399225.1. Classification (NCBI taxonomy): domain Eukaryota; kingdom Metazoa; phylum Chordata; class Aves; order Passeriformes; family Rhipiduridae; genus Rhipidura; species Rhipidura dahli. Next base: position 13,274 of record VXAC01001336.1, read on the forward strand.
GGTACAGGATACAGCCTGGATACAAACGGATCAGAAGGCAAAGAAATGCTTTCCAATTTCCAGGGTCATGACACTGGAGCGTCTGCACACAGATTACATATTCAAATAGGGGAGTATGTGCTCTTTTCACAGAATCACAAAACGGTTTGGGTTGGAAGGGACCTTAAAGATCATCCAGTGTCACCCCCTGCCATGGGCAGGGGCATCTTTCCCTATCCCAGGTTGCTTCAAACCCCATCCAACCTGGTCTTGGACGCTCCCAGGGATGGGGAAGCCACAGCTTCTCTGGGAAACCCGTGTCAGGGCCTCCCCACCCTCACCGTAGAATTCTTCTGTCTTGTATCCAGTGTGACCCTCCCCTCTTTTCATTTAAAATCATTACCGCTGGTACTATCACTATGGGCCCTGCTAAAAAGTCTGTCCCCAGAACCATAAAAGTCGTATCATCTTTACTCCTTTATTAAATAATAAATATTTAAGTTCTCTTCCTGATTACTCAATTACTAAAAAAAATCACTTTTAAGTAGGCGTAGAATTATTAACAAGGTTATCATTATTGCTAAAAAACCCACCCAATACAAATAACTGATTCTGATAGCTTCCATCCCAGTATTATTTGTATCACTTTCCAATTGGAGAAAAACCTCTGGCATTTTCAAAAAACGTGCTGTTTTGTCAGCATTTAAAGAGTTACATGATTGGAATCCAACTACTCAGAGCATAATTTGTTATCACAGTAAAGCAAAGAACGTATCATACATCTTTCTATTTCAAATTCATTTCAGGCACAGCCCTTTCTCTGTGAACTCATTACGGACAAACGCCTTTTTCTCCTCAGACTAACACTTGGCTTTCACTTTGATAGCAAAAACTACAAGAATATCACAGCCCTCTGTAATGCAATGATCTCGGGCTAATCTTTCTCATATATATTTCTCAGACATCTAAGCTAAAATTGCTGCACAACTCCTGTAACTCAAATCCATTTGAGCTTCCCCACTCACAGTTTATTCCCAGTACCAGCATGGACTCGCTGTGGTCAGAAGGAAATGAGGAAGATTCCCAATATTTTACACCAACTAATTTTCTACAACTGTCTCAAAGCCGTGCTTTACTTCACCCTTCCATTTCTCACTGTTCTCCTCCCTCCAATTTTCTGTCAGCAGAGCTTTCTTATCTTGCAACAACATAACATCCCTCTCCAGGCAGTGTTTTAATCACTGCAGGCTTCCTGGGTATTACATCCCAGCTCCTATTGTTTAACTGAGAGACAAACACAAACCTTACATTGTACCTCAGCAATACGGAGGTAATTGCTGGGAAGTTTTAATTGAAAACAACTTGGTCTTTCCAAGCATAATCCAAGTGGTAGGGAGTTCACCAAAAAGCATGAGGTGAACATTTGAGCCTATTTAGACATGTTCAGAGAGGCTGCCCACGTTGTTTGGCAGCAGTCCCAGGGCAGCCCAACTGACCAGTGAGGGGCCCTTTGCAGGCACTGACCTACTCAGTGTCTGTGCAACAACCAGCACTTAAATTTCCCCTACAGCAAAGAAACTTTTCTACAAAGCTGACTAGGCACAGCAGCGTGATAAATAACATTAATTACATTTCTTAGATGATTCGTATTACAGTGTGGGAATAATAAAAATTTCTGCTGGTGCTGATCCAACAAGAAGCAAGGATTTCCATTTAGTCTTTCAATATTCTTTAAGATACATCCTTACAAAGCTTCCAGCCTGAAAACCAAGGATAAAATCCTCATCCCAGCTCTGCCACAGCACCTCGGTGCATTTCCTCAGGCTTCCAATGTACAGCCCACAGATGGGACAAATGTCTGTTACCCACTTAACAATGGTATAAATTGTTCCTCTGTCAGAAAGGCTGTGGTACTGTATCAGTGGCCTGGAGATAAGAAATCCGTGAAGGTTCTCAAACACTGGCAGCTTGGCTCAGGAAAGCCTGGCTGGTGCAGTGCTGTCAGCCTGGTCTTGCTGACCCTGCTTGAGAAGGCAGTTGAGGATTTCAAGAAATCCCTTCAAATCTAAACAATTCTGTGATTATTTCTATATTAGAATTTTTATTTTTTTTAGCTTTTGGGAAAAAAAAAACCAGAACACAAACCAGTGTATATTCCACTCAGAAGCTCTGCCAATGTCTTTGTCATGGAGCAGATGCCTCCTTCCAAAGTTCTATGAGAACAGTAAATTCTTTCCCCTGTTATTTAAGAATACAATAATGTTTTGTGCAATGTTATAAGAAATATAATGAGCTACAATAGAAAGCAGTCCCAGAAAGAAAAATCACTAAATGAAAGTTTATAGCTAGAGCTTTCTCTCTCCTTCCCCTCAAGGAACTGGTGTTAACAATAAAAAAGAAATACTTTAGTAGAAAGGAAGTTTAACTCATTTGTAGGCAAAATGATTCCCCTTTTTCCAATTTCATACCATTGCCAATATTACTGTTGTCATCTTCAGCTGACACTGGGGAGAGGGGAAGGAAAGAAAATCTTACAGGAGGAGAACAGAAAAGATCACTTTCTTTCCATACACCAGAGAGGTAAGTATGTGCAATGGAAAAAGGAGGAGTATTAGGTGGAGAGAGTGGTAGAAAACGTGGTATACACCATGTTCCCTGCCCCTCCTCCATTAGATCAGATGCTCCTTTCCAAGAAAATGCCTCCAGGGACATATGACCCCATAGAAGGACTGGGACCAACAGAAGGAAAACTAATTCCGTAAGAGTTGCTTGCTTTTTGAAGGAAGTCCAGAACACAGCTGGTTATGCTGGAGATGCACTGAACTCACTGCACTGCATCTCTCCTGGGTTTGTTTCCTAGACCTGTAACTGTTGCCACTGCAGGTTTAAATGAGGAAACAAAGCTGCTGCAGCTCTGTGTAGAGGTATTTCTCTAAAGGAAGGAGAAAAAGGAAATGCAGGCTTAGACCGTCTACTGTTCTTGATCCTAATCCTACACTTAAGGCTTGCAATTATTAAGCTAAAAAAGAGAAAATAAAAACCTGGAAAAAATACCTTCAAATGTTCAAGTTTTTTATCTGCTGTGTCATAGGTTTTGGCTATTAAAATGTAAGAAAAGAAGAGGGATGAAAGCAGTAGTAGGAGACATAATGTGGCAGCAACAGGAAATTATATAAAAAAGATGTGTATAAAACTCAATACACTTATCCTAGAGTTTATTTCTAATTTATGAAGGAACAATTGTACAAAACTTCCCATAGTTTGAGTTCTCCTTTCAGACTCTAGACACTAAAACAAATACTTACAAACTGTGCTGAATAATTCTTTGAAGTTTTTGATGGGACTTACAGAAGTCTTATATTATATTATTTCATACATATTTAATAGCACTTTAAAATTGTTGCCTTTTTTTAAAACTGTGAAGCTTTCAGATCTGAAGGTAGAATTTCAGAACTGCTGGAATTTCCAGCGTAGCCCACGTGGCTCCCACATGATCCGTGATTCTGCAATTTGGGAATCCCCATTAAATACAAGGAATCCAACAATTCTGATACTGATTCTGATGGGGTTTGAATGGACAAAGACAGGCAACATTTCTCCCAGGGTATCTGAGATGTGCAAGGAGAGGGGCACTGCTCTTACCACATACAGCTGTTTCCAGAGCACGGCCCATTCCTGCAGCGTTGCTGTGACTTCAGTCACCACAGAATCTTCAAGAGGAACAACTGTTTCATATTGCCTAGAGAAAAAGAGGGGGAAAAGTTAAGAAATGTACCCTAGAAAAGGCAGAAAAAGAAATGTGACAGCACAGTAATTTGCAAAATTCTAGAATTTGATTTTGTTCAACATAAGGAGAGTATCTTAAGAGGATAATTTTGTCTGTTGTAAGACTGAAGCAACTCCAGAGTCACAGCAATGGTTCCTCCATTACATTCCACAAGATTAGGCTCATTTGAATCATCTTCTTGCTACCTGTTCAAAACATATCATTTCATTCTAGTCAAGGTCAATGAAAAGTTTTCATTACTACAGCATGTTAAATAAATTTGGCTGTAAAGTAGGGTCCTTCACATTTTAGGTCCCTTTCCTAAGCCAATCCAACCCTTTTTTCCCCCTCCAATGATGTTAGCCAATATCAAAACTACCCAAAATACCTGCTACCTACTAACCTGTCCTTTCCAGAAGGCTTTTTCAGCATAGCAGATGAAATCTGAGGGATCTATCCTCTAATTCAAAGAATAAAACTTGTTCCTTTGAGGTAAAGATTTTCCAAAACCATTAAAGGAGAATCACAAGAGTGGTTTGGATTGGAAAGAACTTCAAAGCTCATCTCATTCCCCCCCCTGCCATGGGCAGGGACACCTTCCACTACACCACATTGCTCCAAACCCCATCCAACCTGGCCTTGGACAATTCCAGGGATGGGGCATCCACAGCTTCTCTGGGAAAACTGTGTCAAGGTTTCACTACCCACAGCATAAAATGTCTTCCTCAAACCTAAACCCACCACCCCTTGTCTGATTCCTACAGGCCCTGCCAAAAACTCTGTCCCCATCATCTTACAAGCCCCCTTTAGATACTGAAAGGCCAAAGCAGGTCTGCCCACAGCCTTCTCTCCTCTCCAGGCTGAGCAACCCCACCTCTCCCAGCCTGTGCTCCCATGGGGGGTGCTCCAGCCTGGGGGACAGTCCCTGTGTGTCTCTAGGGCTGGTTGGGGAGAGCAGGGGGCAGGGAGCAGGTGGCTGTGTGGTGTTCAGCTGCCTGCCAGGTTAAACACACGCTCTGTTATTTCACAAGTGCTTGTAATGGCACTCGGAATAGATTCTGAAATAAAGAATTTTTAAACAAAACATGAAATAACCATGACCTTCTGGCTCAGAACTGCATTATGTTCTGTTGTATCAGCTGGTACATGAGCTTTGATACTTCTAAACAGTGTATCAACTTTACTAATAAGTACCTGAACTGGTTGCCCTTCCCAAACTCTAAACTAACATCAAGTACTAATTAACTACACATCACAGGGAACTGCTCCTTCCCCTAGGGAGAGTACACAGGGTTATCCTGTGCAATACAGATCATTTTATTACACCTCAAAATTATGAAGCATTAGTATTACAGCTGCCCTTATAACCTTTATCAAGGCCCTTTGGGAACAAATATAAAATTCAAGACTATCAGAAGTCACCTGTTTATCTGCAGGTACTTCACTAAGTGCCATTTAATAAGTGTTATCTTCCGCCTTTAATTTGTTGCCTCAGGTCACTGTCTGAAACACTGCACTTATAAATCTCCCCACAGCAGCCTTTATCTTGAATATGCAAGTAAAAGCAGCAGTGAAAACACGAGATAATGATTTCAGGAGTCTCAGTCAATCTCCCAGGAAACTTTGCAGGTTCCAGAGCCCCCAGTCAGTAACTTCTCTGCCATGACATTGCCACCAATGTTGTTATTCACATGAACTGAAATAGACCCACTGCCAGCAACGGATGAGCTACAAAGACAGAGAAGGGTGGAAGTTTTCAGCAGTGCACTTGAGTCACTCTTTGGGTGAGGTGAGGAGGGTTGGATCCTTTTGAAAAGGCTCAAGGTAACAAAGCCACCTGCCAGCTATGACTCTGAAAATCTGTAGATAAATGAGATAGGCTGTTTACTGACTGGTGATTCCACAACAAACAGGAAAATAAAGGATTTTTCCAGTGAGAGAACAAGCAGAAACTGAAGACTGTAAGTAGAGTTCTTTAAATGCATGTGTTTCAGATGATACCTCTCAAGTTACAATTTTATGAGCCAAAGCAAACAAGTAACCATCAGACCTGATTCTTGCTACATTGAAAGCAAACAAATCCCACCCCAAAATCTGTAGAATTACATTTTCAAACCCTCACACACACAAAAAAATACAATGACCTAAAACGTCTCTAAGTTTCAATTATTATTTCTTTGTTTCCCTTCCAAACAAAAAGCACTGCAGCTTCTTAGAAAGAAGGAACAGTACTCACCCTCTGTTACTGACAATTGCCTTTTTCAAGTGAATATAATTTGCAGGAAAAATCCCCTGCAAGAGAAAAAATTCTGCACGTTAGAAAAACACATTTGCATTTCTTAGCGTTGGTAAGCTAAGCCACAATAAATAACTGCCAGTATATCTATTAAAAACACCCCCAAACAGCCACTGTGTCAAGCTGCCAGTCCAAACTCAGCATTCAAATTAGTAACAATTGACTGGTTTAGTCTGCCTTAGACAGGACACTGCACTGGACCAATCCTCCACCTGGGAAGATCAGAAAAGGGGCTTTTGTGCAGTTTGCAGCACAGCACCAGCAGCTCCCAGAGCAGGCCTGGGTCAGGATGCTGCATTAGAGGTGACACAGACTGAGGTTTAAAAGAACAAATTAAACAAAAACTAAAAGCCCACCATCAAATTTGCATTGAGCCCCAATGGACAGAAATATTCTATTACTTGCACACCCTGGAGCTATCAGTTTTCCTCCCTCTTTCCGAGGAAAAGCTGTTCAAACCCACTTGGGATACCTCTGGTTATTTGCCTTTAGCTGTTCCCATGGGAACTGGACTCTGACCCTGCCTGTGCCAGTGTGCTCTTGTGTGTTGAGACATGGGGAACAGAGGTAATTTAATCCAACCTTTTCCCAGTGTCCCACATTCTCTGTAAAGCACCCAGCCCTGAATCCTCACTGGATTTGAATCCTCAAAGTCTGCCAGTGTGTAAGAACAGCAACCTGCACTTCAGTGGGAAATACAGGAGCAGCATTGGAAATATTTGGATTAAAAACCAGCTGGCAGCCTCTGACAAAAATGTCAGTAATCAAGTGAGGGCTTTCAACTTTTAGAGTTTTAAAACAATACCATTTAGGAAGAAAAAATCTTGGCGGGGGGGTGCAGGTGGTGGTTTGAAAGGAGTAGTAAAGATGGTGCCAAAGGCTAAGGAAAATTCCTTCTTGTTCATAGGCAAGACTAAAATCATAGAAGGAGAAAAGCTGAATCTAAGAGGAATGGCTTCATCAGGAACAGTGAATGTGCTTGCTTTCAGCCACATGAAAATCCAGAAAAAGAAGAAATGCTACTTCAGTTTCTTGTTTGGTTCACTTCCAGTTGATGCTGCTTATTTCTGGTATCTAAGAAACCAGGGAAGGTTTGAAGGGCTCTCCTATGAAAACTGAGCAGAGACACAAGCAGAGGTACCAACACCCACAACGTCTGAGTGTTACAGTCATGACACTGTAATACAGGTAATATTATATTCTGTAGTACAGGTAAACATGAGGGATCTGGTACTCTTCTCTCTTTACATAAAAGTAATATCTAAACCAAGACATTATGAAGTGAAGCTCATAAAGAAACACCTATTGGCATATTTGGATACTAACATTTACAAAAACTTAGATGCACTCACAAAAACAATTGTACCAGAACAGTGAAAAAAGTTCTCCAAGAGAAAAAATGATGGAAAAAAAATGGAAAATGACCAAATACAATGCTTAAACTGTAAACATCTGACCCCTCCCCAAACAATTGACAAAATCCTTTTTCAACAGACTTTTTAAAAAGTTGTTTGAGATTAATAATTCAACTTATTAAATGTGTTCTTAAAAGAAAAAACAACCTGTATTAAAGCAATGCAGTATCACCCACCTATGCTTTTCTTAGGGAGTAGGGTGGAGAGGATCAAATTGGATGAGATTTATAAGTATTGAAAAAATTACATGCTACATGTCAGGAAGGTTTTTGATCCTCTGAGTGATTAATGAGTATCACTCAATTTTAAAAGAAATCCAGTCCTCCCACAGGAAAAAAAGTTAGAGAAGGAAAATTAAAAGTTTACTGGGTTGCAACAGCAAAATAGATTTAATCTCCCATTAGATTAACAAATTAATTCAGGCTTACCTTAACACTGGGCTTCTTAATGGAAACACCTCTGTACCAACCTGAAACCAGATAAAACACATGATAATTATTTGTGGCACTGCTGTCTTTACACAGAAGCAAAGTGATTACAGCCATACAGTTACTGAGACCATCTAAAAAACCAGCTGTGCCTCACACAGATCAAATTTTTTAACAGTTTTTGTTAGGGTTTTTTGAAAAATTATTTTTATTTTGCTCTGCAATGATGACAAACACTTAACAAGCTGGAATGCTCTTGTTTCTTCCCAGCAGGAATAAAAGCAGATTAGCTAGTTGCTGTACTAATAATCAGTAGTCACTATGGCAAGGATGCATTCAGCACTCAGGGAAGAGTCTGCACTGAATACTTCTCTTCCAGGCTGGCACGAGTCTTGTTGCAGTGTTTATCTTGACAAGATCTCCAGACTTCAGAAACCTGTAAAAGCCATTATCATACATTTCGAATGTGCTTTAAACAAACAGAAATTCTTTGCATGTGTCTGGTCTTATGTATGTCTGAATGGAGAACAGGATTTAGGATCTAATTTACAAACCCCATTACTATTCTTGTATCCCCCATCAGAAAACAGCTGCAGACAGGACAATAAATGAGGAGTAAAACACAAAGCTGCGAAAAGCTGCAAGTTAAAGAGAAGAATCCAGTTCCTGCTGCTTCCCTCAGGTGACAGTGATGTCACTGCAGGATTCAGCCAGGAATAAAGGGGATGAAAACCTCATCCAGCTGAAGAGTGGAAAAGCAGCACACTCTGGAGCTGGGCCTGGAACAGCCCCAGGAGCACAGGGTTGATGGGTTCTGAGGAGGGGGCCTGGCCATCCCAAATTCCTGGGCAAACTTGGCCAGGCCCAGCTACAACCCAAGTTCAGCCTTCAAGTGTCATTATCAACTGCGGCCAGTGCCAGACAGGTGCAGCCCACACCCTCCAAAAGCCAACGCTTCCACTAAATCCACTTCCCAAAAAAAGCCCTCCCATTTTCCCAGCATCTTCCTACTTGCTGATTTTCTCCCCTCCCTTATTTAAAATTAGCAAAACCTGCCAGTAACTGGCTATGGAGAATAGAGAAGAACAGAACAAAGTAACTGAGGATTTTGTCTCTCTTAGAAAAAGAACAAGAGTCTCATTGACAGGAGTCTCATTGAGAGCATCAGATGTGGGGAAGAAGGCCTTGAATTTGTTTTAAAGACAGCCTGATTAGTCTTGAATTATTATTTTGTTTTAAAAAGGGAATCTAACTCAATATGAAACAAAATAACTGATGAATTCGGGACAATTGCAAACCTTAGTACAGAAAAAACTAAAATCCATCTTCTTCATTACACAAATTTCTCATGAAGACAGGACATAACACAAAGATTTGTTTTCCTATGAAATCAGTGATTATATTAAAAAAATACTGTTGTTATGAATACATTTTAGTTGACCAAACTTCTGGACAATCATATTAATATAAACATATATGCACAAACAACACATACAGACCTTTAACATGAGTGTTTTCCAGAACTCCACACAACTGTGCCCACACCTGCTTTTGAGCAACAGATGCTGCATATTTTTAAGGTCACAGAAAAAAATAAATGCATTTATCCTGTGATTCACTGTTACTAATATTAAATACAGTCTGTACCTCAGAAATAACCAGACATTTAAGCTCTAAGACAAACAGAATGACAAACTTCTTGGTAAATGGGGAAAAGAGTGCTTTTATCCAAGTTTGTGAAGAGACCTGTGAAAGAACAAAACCCAGTAAAGGGCATGACCATTAATAATTTAGATCTGCAGGGCAGTAAATGAAACACATCTCCAGCAACCTACCTCATTTCTGAGGTCTCTGTTCTTCATTCCAAAACAAATTTTCAAAGCTTCCAAGCTCTGTGTTTACAGAGTTGTGAAAAACAGGCAGGGAAGGACCCTGAGAAATCACCTGGCTCATCCAAGCCATGTCTCTAAATCTCTCCTCATATTTAGTCTGGTTTAAACAGCATCCATTCATTCATTATCAGGGCTGAATAACACTACAATCCTTGCCTGTGGAAAATGATCCAAACTTCTGTAAAACCTGGATTCCAAAGTATTTTTGCACCAAATTCCAAGGAAACTCTATTTCTGCTACTCCATGCAGACCAGTTTGAAAGCAGTAGTGTTGCACAGGCACCTTTTTAGAAGAAATTTCTTCCACAGATCAACACTGGCCTACAAAACCACATGTAACAAGTGAAATTTTGGTATAATACTTGAAAATCCAGCATATATTAATGTCAAGTGGAGATGGCAAATCCTCACTGGACAACCTATTTCAGTGGCTCAGACAACATACACACACTTTATAACCTTTCTTTGATGTTATTTGAATTAGTGATGTTTTGCTTTTGGAAAATATTTTGTTGACTTTCCTCTTGTAGTTTCCTTCATGTATTTGAGAAGTGGTTACATTTCCCTTTAATCTTATAAATTGTGCTCTCCAAATCGTAGTTTTTCTTTTATCTTTTCTTTTTTAATGTGGTATATTTTTTTTAAGTCACCCTTCTCTATTTTGAGTTTCTTCCAACTCCATGCAAGCAACAGACAGTCAAAGAGCTCAGCAGAACCTGAAAGCCCTACACTGTAAAATGTACAACTCATTCTGTATCATAAAGTACAAGCAATGAGAAAAGGTACAATGCTTCTTTTTTAAAGGCACAGTTAGAAAATTGCATCTGTACTACATTATTGCCTAAAATGAACTAAACTTGCGTTCTGGAATTAGTCTTAAACACATTAATACTGATGTAATCATTTATCTTAAAGAGCATTTGTTTTGGAGGATTTAATGACAGTAGTCATCAAATCCAAGCAGGTGCTTCAGCTAACTGTGATCCCAACAAGCACTCCCTGGTTAGACACAACACTGGCCAACACATTTAGGTGTCACTGCACTGCAAATAATGACTGTTAATATTTTAGAGTTAATGGCATGCATTTAGTGACACATGGCCTTCAAAGGGCACTGACTTCACAGAAATGGTGAAGAAGATGTGATTGAAAATGAAGAAGCAGAAAAACACAGCTATGAAGTGACAAGAATTTTGTGAATAAATGAATGTGAAACAATGATCATGCCTGCAATGAAGTTAGGAGGGGACACAGCTGGGATGGCTGGCCCAAATTAAAGGGATATTCCATATCATACACATCAATTGCTGTAAGAAAACCAAATATCAGTCTATCAGAAGTGCCATTCTAAAACCACCTGTATCTATGGAAATCCACAGTGGGGGAAACTTGACACCACTTTAGAGAATCTGCAAACTGATGGATAAAGACTGAAAACCCATCTTTCCAGAAGTGTGTCACACTCAGCAGTCTCAGCAATAGTGCAGCCCTAGTTAAATTGTGAAAGCAGCTCTGGGGCAGTTCTGCATATCTCAATCTCTTCATTTCAGTGACTAGGAGAGCTACCAATGATTATTTTATCTTTACTTGAAAGTGTCTTGAACAAAACAGGATATGCTTTCTAAGAGCCATCTCATAACCTTTTTCAGATTTCCACTTAATCCACAAGAGGTCTTCACATAGAAAAAGCTCACTCTTTTAGAGGATTCAGTAACAGAAAAGCAAAAGGGTCCTAATTGAAAGATATTGATCTGTTTTTCAGAAAAATAAAGCTCAAGTATGAGTGTTAAATAAAGAATCATGAGCTGCATACTGTAGGAAAAAATAAATTCTGCATATACTTTCTTGACAAACTAAACTCTGAAAATAAATTATGTAAATACTTATGGTAAATCCTAAAGCTAAAGTTTGTTCTTAAATAAAGTACTGCCGGTAGAATCTGCTACAGGAACTCGAGCATTCTTTGTCCTAGAAAAATAAATGTACTTGGCAGTAACGTGAGCAACCCTTAAACCTGAAGCAAAGCTGTCCTTTACATATACAAGCCAACAAACAATTGCTTTTACCTTGTAATCTGCATGTGAGCTGTTGTGCAGAGCTAAAGGCACCCAAAGTGACCCAGCAGAGGCACAGGAGCAGTTCTCAGCAAAAGCTTCCCGATGCCAAGAGCGCTGTGTCCTGAGCTCGCTGCTCCGCACACGCCAGGCAGGAGGAGCAGCAGATGAGCTCCTGGCCCAGCCTGCCTGCTCCACGTCAGGAGCAGCCTTGGGCCAGCAGAGCCACAGGAATATGCTGATAGTGCTGCCATAGTGCTGCCAGGAAGGCCAGAGAGGGAAAGAGAGATGGGATGTGTTGCATTGTGTCATTAGCCAGAGGGTTGTCAAGGAGCCACTCCTGTGCTCTGAAAGGTGACTTTCAATAACCAGGCAGGATCTGCCACAGCAGAGGTGTGGGGCTAAGAGGCTTCACTTCCATGGGCACATTCCACAAAAGGCAAAGAGGGAAAAGGAGGATAAGGTGGGAAAAAGCAAACAGGAAAAGGGGTATCTCACTGGAGACATCTTCCTCAGGCCAAACACAGGTTACTGGGATGGAGTCACTTTGGCCCAGGCAGCCTTAGGAAAGCTCCCGATTCAGATGGGAGAAACCTGCAGGGCTCCCACAGCACTGACAGCCTGCAGTGGGATTCTTCCCTCATCTGCACTGCACAGCTTGGAAGCCTGGCAAAGGCATCACTTCTCAAGCACATTGAATTAACCAAGAATTTAAAAAAACCCTAATTGCAAGTTATATCTGCTGTTTAAGTGTCCCAAATACCACAAACACTTATTTTGACTGTGCCATCACTGCTGGAATAATAGAGGGAAACTTTAAATATTTTCTGCATGGTTTAAGAACACAATTATTAATGTACACACATGAAAGCCATGTACATAAATACTTGTGTGGATAGCAGAATTTGCATGGGTAAGATAATATTCTTTTAACTGGTGCTTCAGGCATCAGCCAGTGTCTCCATTCTTCAGTGAATATACAAAATTCTCAAGGTAATAATTACAGTTGCTGAAGTTATAGCATTTTTAATCTTAAGAAAATTGCCCTCCAGGAATAAAAACAAATGGACAAAACAGACATTTTAAATTTACTCTGAATGGCACTAGTTACTGACAGCTACTGCCTGTGGCAGGGCAGTAGCCACGTGACTTGAAACACAGGGTGTTCTTTAGAATGCACAGTCCAAATGTGTATTTCAAACCAGGAGTGCGCTCGTGCTTCGCCACTTGCCAACGGAAAATTCCATCTTTCAGCATTTCCAAGTGCCACATTAATGCCATAACCCTCCAACTCCTCAAGGCATAGCAGGCAGAGCAGAGAACTCCACTCGGTGTTTCAGTTCTCCCTTGGTGCCAAGATCACAAGTGGAAGGGCTCAGAGAGGGGGAAAGCTGTGAATGACAAGCACAGGTCCAGCTGGTGCCCTGATGAACATTTCTAACCTTTGAGTGAGACCAGCCAAGGATCTGAGAGCCCTTTGTGCAAAGCAGTAACTCCACAAGCACTCTGGTGACACCTCATGCTTTACAGACGGTGTGTGTTGGATGCAAACACGGGTGGAGCCTTTGGTAGCTGCAGAGGAAAGGCAGGTACCAAATCCATGGGTCTGATTCACTGGGATAGTGGGTAGTGGGAGGCCTTTATCAGACTTAGGGTTAAAAACCAGTCATTTAGAGATTTGTGAGGCACAGAAATTTGTGGAAAACCAAAAATTCCGATTTGAAGCATGCGAACAAGATCCAAATTAACAAAGACAACTGTATTTCACTGCATTTCATTAAAAAATACATGGACAACCACAATATTTTTTAGTGTATTATCAACTGCTATTTATATTTATTAACCTTAGAGACAAATACGTGTATGTGTGTGTGTGTATGCACCTACATTTGTTTCTCTACTCTGCAAATATCTATAAAACTTAGCTGCAGTGATACCCAAAATCTTCAAATAGGAAATTCCCTCCTCTTTCATTCTATTGCTCTAAAAGCAGGGACTGCTTCTTACACCAGTCACTACAGAAGAGCACTTGCTCTTTTGTAATATAAATAGAGCTATTCAGTAAGTTATTATGATTAAAAATCAGCACATTCAGAAGTATAGCTACTCTTTGAATCTTTGTCAGCCTTGAATTCTTCAGCAAGTCTCTGAAATCATAGTTCACATTACTAAAAGTTTTTGTGTATGTGAATCTTTTCAATCCAGACAGCAAAATCCCTGCTGCAAACAATTATACATAAACTATTCAAGAAATGAAGCTAAAACAGCAATGGATCTTCTGTAACTCTCACAGCAGCGACCCTTATTTTATATGGGTTAACATTATTTTATCCAGTCTGTCTGCACAAAAAAATCCCCAGAAAATAATGCAGAAGTAGAGGACCCTGTTGAACAACCACTTAGACAAGAATGCTTAAAAAGCAACTGCTTTTTTTCCCCCCTTTTAAGAACCTACTTTGCATATTTAGTGTGCTTTTTTGCATAATTCACACATGCAAGAGCTGTAGCACAGACCATCTGAATATTCAGATGAGTTTCATAGTGTGGAATTCCAGAGGTTATTATCAAAATTAATGTATCTTTTTATACACAAAGTCCATGGTAAAGGCACCCCAATCAAAATGACAGGACGGAGGGCTTATAAAAAACCCCAAAGAATTCTGTACAAATCTTCTTCCATCCAGGAAAAGCTTGTCTGAGGACTTCCTTTCTCAGCAATCTGAAGACTGGCATGAATTGCTTTTGAGGAATCATCCTCAAAACTACCAGCAAAGGAAATAGTCAAAGACTAATTATTATAACACTGTAAAGACAAGTTGGCTTATCCCTTTGTTTTCCATAAACAACCTGCTCCTTGGAAATCACATTTTATTTCCCAGTTTTGAAAATTTCCCAGAAATGGCTGGAAAATGCCATGACTGCTTTCAACAATAGAGAGTGTTTAATTACCTCAGAGTTATCCCATCCTAAGCAAAGGGGTACTTTTCTCCTGAGCTTGCACCATGTTGTAATTCACAAGACCTGGTAGAATAACTACAATCTGCCCTCAGTGTGTGAGCACAGCTTAGCCCCTCACACTACTTGTGGTTTTTAAAAAAGCATGGGATTATTTACAGCAAGCTTCTTTGTGGGTAATTTTCCCCATTGCACTGCAAAGCTCTCATTCACCAGAGAATTTGTACAAATGTAGGTGAAGAAGCTACTATGTTACTAGAAAAATTAGCATAGAAAAGGTGATTTTTTTTGTGACAAGTCAGTGGGAAAACAAACACCTGAGTACAAGAAAAAGCATCAAGAGCAAAAGACAGTTCTAGGCATGAGGGAGGCAAAGCAGAGTCTACTGACAAGCACACAGAAGGTCTGGGGAGCAACATTAACAGTGGAGATGAAAAATGACTTTAAACGGAACAAATAAACCCCACATCTACAACTTTGTGGAATGTTAATTTGGAATTCAAATTTGTGGATCTGGGTTTTGAATTTGTTTAACACTTCAAGATTAAGGTTACATTATTCCACCTCAGAATATAGTGAAACATGTTCTCATACTGTATCTTGTCAACCTACTTCTCACCAGACATGTTTTACAACACTTGCTAGAACATTAGGATAAGAATAATTCTCCTTTTACATACAACTTCAATCACACTCTTAATGTGAATAAAGCAGAGCATTAGAACATTCAGTTTATTCACACACAGACATCTCCAGCCACATACAAACTATAAAATTTACAATGGCATTTTGCTTTAGGTACAAAAACACACATCAAGATAAAAGCAAAACAATCTCCCCTAAACCCATTTTTTCTAGTCCTGTGAATCTATTTAATAATTAATATTTTCCACCTAATCAGGTGCTTCTGAGTAGTAAAACTAATATACTTAATAGAAATGCTTAACAGTAACACTGAGAAAATACAGTAAAAAAAAGAGATACTATCCTTTACATGATGAAATTTCAGTGTAAGACCCAGTTACAATACAACAATCAGGTCAGGGTTCAAGATTTTCTGGACAGATGGTTAACTTCAAACACACTGACCCCCTATCAGACTGGATTAGTGCCAAGAGCACTCAGCCTTTCCTACGGAAAGTGGGTCAGAGCAGGTTTTATTCAAGTGCTTTGATTTGATGCATCATGATTTCCAAAGAACTTATTAAAATATGCTAGATTAAGATATTTGCATATTCTTACATAGAAAATGGGGTTCCTTCTTGGACATCACACTTACCTTCACATTTCTCCAGGATCTGGACAGTTTCACCTAGTTCCAGGACCAAGCCTTGCGGAACAGTTCCTCGGAAGCTGCATATCACTGGAGGGTGGGGAAAAAGAGAGAGAGACATATGAGGCTTGGATCTTTGTGTGAATTTTCTTCTAAGCATAGCCCTTTAGCTCACTCCCAGCATAAAAATAGCTCTTACATAGCTGCCCAGAAAACCTGTCAGCCAACTTTTCCCGATCAGATATCTTTATTCCGGCCCTTTTCAAAAATTAAGCTCAACAATAACATAAAAGCTGAGCTTTTAAAAAGATTTTTAAATTAAGCAAGGCTTGTAATCACTTTAATCAGCAACCTCTGATTCATATTGCATACAAAGATTTTCTTGTCTCACAATTCTTACTCTACTCCACAACCCATCAATGGCTGCCCAAACTGCAGAGGAACTCAACTCCAGGAATTACTTTTCTCCAAGTTGGAACTATTTCAAATACCACCTGTGCAACTAATACACTGCAATACATTATATTTAAGGAGACATATGAAAGAATATATAAGAATCTGCACTTTTCATAAGCACTAACATGATACACATCTTGCTTTTCCAGGTATCTTTAGTTTTCATTAACCAGGGAAAATAAGAACCCATCCTCATATTTCAGAAAATATGGATATAATAAATAAAAATACCACATGAAACTCAATTAAAAAGAATTAAAAAATATCACAGTGTCTAATGATCTGATCTTCAGCTATATTTATCAAAATACAACAGGGACATGGACATGGGTAGTTCCTTCAAACACAGCATGTCAGAACAAAGGGTGAATTGCAGGTAAGGTCCACCCTGCCATCAGTCCCAGCATCTAAAAACTCCCCAGGCACAGATTTAATGCTATCACTCCAGTACCTTGTTCCAGGCAAACACACACTCAGGAGAGCCCTACATGTGGAATTCCAAGAGTTGAAATAGTGACCTCCAGTGGGCACCATCCTTTTCTCCAATTTAAGAGAACGCTCCTCTTGGAATGCAAACACTCCAGCTGTGGTCAAGATGTTCCCATGTGATACAGGCACATTTCACAGAATATTCTGAGTTGGAAGGAACCCACCAGGATCATCGAGTCCAACTCAAGTGAATGGCCCATACAGGGATCAAACCCATGACCCTGGAGTGACCAGCACCATGATCCAACTGAGTTCATCTCCTCCCTAAATACCTTTCCATGTCAAAGCCACCAGTCCCTTATGACTACACACTAAGCAGACAGGCTGAAGTCCAAAGGAAGACCACCATGAACTCAAGACTCCCACCTGCACCATGTACCACGAGGTAGGTCTCTTGAACCCTGAATTTCCGAGCAATAATAAGAAAAGCATAGACAAAACTTCCACCAAAACAAAACTGCATTTTAACCCTGTACGCAGACTTCATAAAGGCAAGAAAGAACAAACTACACACACCAGGCAAGCACCCACACAGACGTGGCCAATACAAGAAAGAGTGAAAAAAAAATCCAAAGGGAACCAAATGGCATCAAATCTTTGCACTTCCACTGTGAGACTCAATGCAGGGTTTAATCACAAGAGTTAAGAACTCAGAATTTCATCAACAAACCTAAACTGCTCTCTCAGCTCTTATGGCCCAGCAGAAGTCACCGTCAGTTAAATGAGGCTTTAAATTCCTGTTTACATCAGAGGCAGGAGAAACACAACAACTGGCTCCAGACTGGAATAATGCAGACAGCATAATCCAACAAAAACTAAGCTCATCAGCATTCTGGATTCATTCTTCACCCATGAAGAAATCATAAATATGGATTTCAACCAAAGAAAAACTACTTAAAGCCTTTCCCAAAGTGCAGAAACACTGACAACTGAAATGATGAACTGGCAGGACATAATCCAACCTCCAATGGCTTCTCCTTTTTTTTTTCCTTTTTTTTTTTACCCCTTCACTATTTTAGATAGCTGGATCCTTTAAATACAGTAAATGTTTTCTCTTTTCTAATTGACAATTTTACCAGAACAAGAAAATACCAGTTGATTTGCAAAATACTGCAAAATCCTGTATTAAAATATGATTTTCTTTGTTCAAACCAACAAAATCACTACAAAAATCACGTCTGTCTCAAAAAAGGGGAATTTCAAACACCTTGGATAAAAAGCTACCTTTGAAAACACCAGAAAACAAAATAGAGAAGTGTTAATACAGGAATAAGATATTAATTTATGTGAGCAATTTTAGATACATTATTAATTTTAAGAATTTATATAGGCATGATAATATTAAAAGCCAGTTTTCAGACCACTTCCATTTTTCCTGAACATGCCATGGATCTCATGACAGAGACACCAGTCGTGGGACATGTGGGTATTAGTGGTTGTAGACAATAGAAAAGAAATAATGGAGAGAAAAACAACTCAACTGGTCTTACTCAGCCAAGCCCAACAAGAAACAGCTACTCTGAAAAGTATTACTGCATGCTAACACTGCATTAGAAGTTCTGAATTAGCAAACAGCAGCTGACTTCCTGTGACAATTATTTACTTTATTAAAACTACTGAATCAAGGATGCAGCTAAGAAAGAAATTTGAAGTTCTTTGGCCATCACACACCTGCTTATTATGTAATAATACAGGTGAGTTTGCAATAAAAGCTAAAGGAAAGGTACCAGGAAGAGACAGTACTGGGGTTTTTTCAATTGGTGATAGAATAATTTTTTAAAATATGGTCAGGAATGGAGATTGCAATATGTTTAGTCTTCTAGGAAGTAATTCTAATAGATCTGTTAGTTTACAGATGCAAACTGTACACTTTTAAAAGGATTCTACTGGTCACACAAAGAACATATGGTACAAGGACTCTACAATATGTAATCAGCTCTTGAGAATTCAGAGCACTCTATTAATGAGATAGCCAAAGCTCTTTTCTTGGGTCTACTTCACTCAAAAAAAGAATAAATAAGCAGAAATCACAAAACAGAAACGAACTGATTCCATCAGCTCTAGATACAATCTTGATGATCATACTCAGTTAGAAAATTAGTTCTCATACAAAAGTAACACCCCCTTCATTCTCAATACAACGGTATGGAATCCAATTCCTTTTGCAAATCAATCAATTATGTGAGTCTCTTCTGTTTGACAATTTTTATAATCAATCCATAGGATTGGTTAACAGCAATATAGATTTTACCAAAATAGTGGAAAACAAATCTCAAGAGTAAATGATTTTCCAGCCACACTAAATCAAAGACAGAAAAAATGAAAGAATCTACATAAATTGACCCAATACACCAAACTCTCTTGCTAAACTATGTAACAAGAACAAAATTTAACATTTTTGAAATAAAAAAGACTGGTAAAAATAACTCCTGATTATGACAGAACCACAGAAATTTAAGGCTACTTTACAGTCTGATTTATTATTCCAAAGGTTACTTGCAAAAAGTTATGGATGTTACTCATTCTTTAAGCTAAAAAATGCATTGTGCAAGGCAACCTCATTTATAAAGTCCCTTTTAGATACAGTTCTTCTTAGCAGTATTATTTGAAAAATATGATCACAAATATAAATGAGAAATACAGAGTAATATAAATGAGAAATACAGAGTAATATAAATGAGAAATACAGAGTAATTTAACTATTCTGAAGAAAATAATTTACAGAGAGGATTCTGACAACTGATTTCTGTCCTTCCCACAGAGAATTTTTTTACTCTATATGATCACCTACAAACCGTCCATCAATCCATAAGTCTCCATCATTTCTTACAAGATTCATGTCCTCGGTCTCCAGAATACACAAATAACACATCATCAAACCAGGCATAAAGCAAAGCTTTTACCCACCAGTTAACAGACCTGACCGATCCCTCCTGGACTCCAGAACACGCTGCTGAAATATTTAACATTCATTTTCAAATATTAAGCCCCTCGCCATCATTCAGCTCTGTAAGAAGGTCGTAGTTCCCCTCACAAAGCCATTTCAGCCAGCAGTTAAAGCCAACATTCTGCCAAAGAGAAAAGCTTTGAAAAAGCACCACATGCCATGTGATTCAGGAATTATCTCCAAGACAGAAGTCCCTTATCTGTGGTACTTAAACTGGACCACAGTGAGAGAAATCCTTCCCTCTTCACCTCTGAAATTTACCAATGAGAAAGGCACAAGCCAGCTCACACAGGCAGTGATTCTCATGCTGTAGCAGACAATATGAAGGAATTGTGGGGTACAACATAGAAGAACAGATGGCATTGGAATACCAGTTTCAGAAGTCAAAGATCCAGGGGAGGACAGGATTCTCCTTGCCCATGGATATAGCCTGACACAGTATAATATAAGCAGCTGTATTGCAAGTTACCAGCAGTAAGAGAAACTGCACCAAAAGGTAAACAGGACATGTTAAGCCAATACATCTTTACACAGCTTTGATTCCTCCTGTGTTCCACCCAAAGCAGCTCCTTGCTATGTGAACAAAGAAGAATTGATACAATTCAAGAGGTTTTACCAACTATGTTCTCAAACAGCCCCTGTCAATAGCTCTTGAAGAAACTGCACTTGGCTGTGATACAGTGGGAAGGTGTTTGCACAGATAAGTAATCAGCAAAGTGCTGTGAAATAAAAGAGCCATTTCCCTTAGTGAGGACAGATTGACCAGCAAGCTCTGAAGGAATCTCTGTTGGGAGTCTTTTCTTTTCAAGTATTCCTAAATGATCCAAAAAAGCTCATCATTTAGAGAAGCCACAAAGTTTATGAGGCCACTCAGGCTGTTCAGAGTAATAAAGAGTTACAGATGGACCCAAGCTCTGCAAGCAGAGCTGGCAGATGAGCAGTGTTCAGTTCACCTGCATGGTGTTTCACGAGGGATGAATAATCCTCACCTCACATACAAAATCATCTCCTCCCTTGCTAGTGCCACACTGAGTGGAACCCTGAACTGTCAGAGTTCTTACAACAAACTCAGTGCTCAGCCACTGTCAGGGACCACCTCACATCACACACAGTATTGTCTTGGAGAAAAAGCAAGACACCATTACCCACTATACTGCATAAAATTCCCAGTGAACTCTATGTGCC
Source organism: Rhipidura dahli (assembly GCA_013399225.1). NCBI lineage: Eukaryota > Metazoa > Chordata > Aves > Passeriformes > Rhipiduridae > Rhipidura > Rhipidura dahli. The sequence continues at coordinate 34,409 of VXAC01001336.1, forward strand.
AGTTTTCCCCTTTGTCAAAAGTTAATCCTTTGCCAAAAAGGATTGAACAGCATAAGAAAATGTAGAAAGAAGTGAGAGGACATAGCAAAGGACTGATTAAGGGCTTTTATATGATTGATTGTTAACCAAGACGGGACTCCTGTACCAGGAAGGCTGAAATGGTGGAGAGGGGATAACTGACAGAAAGTGCACAGGGAACTATTGCTATTTACCCCTTTCAGTTCAAAAAGCAGAGCAGTGTCAAATGAAGAAGCAGAGTTCAGGCCTTCATTAAAGTACTTTTCCACACAGCACATAAACCGTCAAACTCCTCACAAGATACTGTGGGTAACAGAAATTAAATAATCACTCAAGTTCCAAAGCCAACAGGACAAACAAATGGATGTGTCCCACTCTGGGCTCTGCAAGGCCCTGTCCCAGGAAGCCCTGCAGCCTGGGGAAAGCTCCAGCCCTGACTGCAGCCACCCACTGCGGGCACGGCCGGGCAGGACCCCAGGGATGGGATGGGGCTGGAACGCTGGGAAATCCCTCACCCCTTATCAAGGAGTCACCACCTGAGCTTCTGCTGTCCTGTGCTATCCACTGGTTTGGGACCTCATCTGAAAACCAGCATGGCAAAAAGGAGAATACAACACAGAGAAATGCTGAATCAGATTTCACCTGTGTCATTGTTACTTTCTGCTGCCAGCCACAGAGGTGGTTTCATTTTTTGCTGTGATATAATATTTAAATAATTTTAAATGTATCTTCTTCTTATAATTCTTTCCAATTCAGGTTCCTGTGTCCCAGCTTCCCCACCCAGTCTCGCCTGAGCTGCAATGCTGCCACAGATTATTCTTTTTCTCAAATGGATGTCAATGCCCTGACAACCACAGTAATAGAAATGTGTCACATCTGTCACATGAGCAGTGGGAAAACCTAGGACAACAACAGGGAAATGCCAGAGAACTACCCAGCCCAATACATCCAGCTGCTCATTGCCTTAAAACATCTTATTTTTTTTCTTTTTTTTTTTTTTTTAGCATTTGCACAAAGTTATCCAATGAATTGACAGGGCTATATGCCTTCTCATGTACTTTCTTATTTTTTTAACTTATTTCTACACATTTCAGTGAAGCCTACAAAAATATTTTGATCTTGCATAATGTTCTATTTACACTACATAATATCAGTTCAGCTCATGAGTAATTTGTTTATTTTCATAAAGGAACAGAGCCCTTTCTCTTCCCACTGTCCAAGATGTACCAATGAAAATCAGAAGAATTTATTGAAATGAGGGCTGAGAAACAAAATCAGTTCAAGAGCTTTCCATGTTTACATTGTTTCTTCTTCCTTCTCCATGTCTAAGCTACATGTCTCTCAATCATTAACTGGGCTTTTAGAAATTTTTATTTATTTCTCAGGCTTTCACATCCACAATAGAAATCATTGCTACTGGAACAGATCCAGTATGCTAAACCACATTTTGATTTTTCTTTATCATAAGATGTTGGTGAGGCCATGATTTAATGAACAATATGGGTTAATTTGGGGGAAAAAATTGTAATTTTGTGAATTTTCAACATATCTCCATTTACAAAAGACAGATCTTCTTGGACTTTGTGACAGGTTTTTTCCAGTTCTCAACTCATTGTTAATATTATTATCTGTCTTATCAAAATTCTGGTAGCTTGCAATATTTTTAGATGACACTTGCAGAACAAGTGTTTCAGGTTAAAGTATGTAATTTATTTTTTAAAAAAGCTCTGTACTACACTCAGCTTGCAGTTATTCAGGTTATGCACTGACCAGCCCTCAGAATGTCTTCAACTAAACCCATTTCAGGAGGAATGGCAGGGAGAAAACACACAAGAGGCACAGCTGCAGTTGTGTTGCTCCATATCCAAAATACCTTGACAAGGTATAATCACACCGAGCAGACACTGAATTGTGTTCTGTGCTACAAACGTCAAAGTTCTCAAGTTCTCTGATGGTGTAATTTATGCTTTATAACACATAACCATGTTTTGAACTCACACCTCTATCACACCAGCTAAGAATTTGGAGTATGTGTTTACTTAGGGTAAACACAAACTCTGAAATTTCACAGTCCTTATACAGCATTTTGTATTCAACTACTACTCATTATCACTAGTTAACATGGAACACAAGTCAGTCCCTGAGCTTAATATTGATTTAGATTGATTAGTATTAAAGACTGAATTAAATATTAGATCAATATTAAATGATCTGACTAATATTTAAGAAAATAATGTAATTACTCCAAGGTGATAAACTAATATTATTATGAGCATGTATCTTTCCCTAAAATAATTTTTCATATTAATCCAGCAATTAAAGGTGTCTAGTATGACACAACATATACTAGTTTTAAGACTGAATAAGATAAACTTTATTTTCTTCCCTGTAATACCCAGATGATAAGAAAGGCTCCATGTAACCCAGGAGTCACCAGGTGAGACCAAAGATGGCTCTAAATCCAATATCTTTTCCCTAACAGGCTAAAAAAGGAGGGAAAGGAAGGGTATTAGATCAGGGCAACAATCTGGCTTCCCCCAACCTGAGACACCTGTGGACTGGGTCTTTCTAAACCAAAGGTTTTATTTGTATTCATTTTATATATGTATTCAGTAGCATTTTCTATATATTTTCTTCTATGGAGCCACCCAAATGTTGTAGAACCACATCAACTTTTAACAGCCCCATCACTCTTCCACCCCACAAAAAAGGGGGGTCACTTGTTGGGCTCCTGAGTCACCAATTCTCTCAGGAATTGTATCAAATGCACAAATTTTTTTTCCTTCCACTCCACAGTATTTGTGGTTTGAGAATTTTCTAAACTTCCTTTGCTTAATAATGTGTTTTCCAAGAAGGGCAGATGGGGATTCTTTGCATTTAGGGATGGCAGAGGGACCAGCCTCCAGGCCAGGGCAGAGTGATTGGGCAGAAAAGGCAGCACTGATACAAATTATCCCACAGAGGACAAAGGAGAGGCGAGATTCAGCTTTACCTTTCTGTGAGGCAACTGTGTTGCACAGGCACGCCTACGGGCAGCACTGAATTAATACTTCCCAAACCTCTCTGTACCTTCCAGTCTGAGCCTCTCTCAGAACCACAAACGTTTTCCCAGTAAAAACGAGCAGCTCTTGGAAACAGAAAATTTGGGTGGGTTTAATAATTTAAAAGAACAAGATGCAGTTTATGATGAAAAAAACCACAAACCTTCACATTTTAATAACAAAATTAAAGGCCAATATGATTAATTTTTTATTTTGTGGAACTGCTTGATTAAACCTGGCAGCTTCATAGATTGCACAGTTAGAGTCTGATAATATTTGACAAGGGAGCAGAACCATTTGGAAACGAAAAGAAAAACATTTCCATTTTATCCTACAAATACCTACAATAATGTTTTCACCTTCACAATACACCTTCCAAATATTTAAATGATTAATTGTGGGTGAGGGTTTCAATTATTTACCACAAATAAATCTGAGACTTGCAGTTTTATTTGTAAGTCCAGGCCTCATTCAGCAAGTATGTCCACAAAGAATACAGGGAACAGATCCCAGTTCCAGCACTTCCAAAACATTCTCTGTTTAAGCAAGATGACAATATGAATATTTTAGGTATGGAGGAGAGGATATATCCAATTACACCTTAAAAACCCAAATAAAATACAAAGTTTTTGCAGAAGGGGCATTTTTTGCAGAGTGTACTGGTACACACGACACAGAACAGGGCTCTAATCCGATTGGAATTGCCAGGCACTAATGTAATACACATACACACACACAAAAAAGATTATCAAAAGCTGATTAAAAGCCATCCAAACATTACAATCGAAGAGTAGGGATTAAACAAAAGACATGATTTAGAAGAGGGCTAAAATTTTTTGACCTTATTAATGGTCTTTATGAACTTTTATGCTGAATCCTGATGAAGAAAAATATACTTCAGAATTGAAAGCAAGGCATTACACTTTGGGTTCTGTTTATTGCCAAAATTACAGTACAATTAAGTGAAGGTATTTCAGGCTGCTCGGGGAGCAGTGGCAGTTGCTAGGCAGCATCTGCTCCTGTCAGAGATGCTTCTTTCTTTGTGCAGTACAGAACCTCAGCCAGGAATACTGCCACCAATGGATTATTCCAAGGCAGCTTACTGCCATCACATGGCATCTGCAAAGTGCTCACCCGCTGCCTAGCAACACCGCCTCTTTCTACTGAGTCATACCAGCACCAGGAAAATATTCCTGCAAAAAAAGAAACAGATGCCTGAGAAGAAAGGTGATCATTCAGTAGCAGAGCAAAGGATTGCGAGCATCCTTCCCCTGCCCTCCAAGATAAAAATAGAGATTGGGCTCAAAAATCACGAGCTGTTTAAAATAGTTTTGCACATCCCGGTGGCAGGAGGTGGGAGAGAAGAAACAGACCAAAAGCCCACAGTGTTGTCCACTGCCTCAGCTGTGTTAAGGAACTGGTCTTGAGCGTCCAGCTTTGCAAAGATCTATCCTGTTACTTCATCCTCTTCCTGTAAATCTATTCCATCACTTCATTCAAGTCCCTCACCCATACATTATTCCCTCTATGCAGGAGGCGAATGCAGCAGGTTATTTCTCTCTTTTAAATAGAAGCAAAGGCTGTTTGAGTTTCTGAAACCTTCTCCCTCTTTCCAAAACCCAGCTGCAAAGGGAACACTGACCACACTGCACAGAGAGGTGGGGAGCTGTTCTGCACTGCTGTGTTCCACAGGCTGCAAACAGGAGCCTGTTGAATACTTTATTGTTCAACACCAGGAAGCAAAGGAAGAAACCAGTCAAGTTTAGACTCTCCTGCAGGGTGGAGATTGCACCACCTCTCCAGACACCCTGCTCCAGGGCTTTCCCACACGCACTGTGGGAATCACTACCCCTGACTGGAATTTGTCCCCATGACACCTCCTTTTACCCTGCAACTCTGAGAAGCACCTGGCCATGTCTTCTCTGTAACTCCCTAGAAAGCAGCTATCCATGAGCCAACCCTTTCCTATGTTTCTCTTCCCAGGTTGTACCACTCTGGATCTCACAGATCCTCCTCTCCCCACCGTGTGTTCCCACCTTCTTACCTCACCCCTTGTACTGCAAGATGCAGCCCCAGAGCAACTAAAGGAGGAAAAGATGATTTCCATCACCACCCTGGTGCGCAAGAACACAGCCTGGGATGTGGCTGCCTACTGGACAACACCACTGGCCCATGTTCACACATACAAAACCTCAGGGATCGTCCTCACAGTACCTTCCATCCTGTCCCATTTCACACAGACTACAGCGTGAGACATTAAGACCTCCCATCTACCTGTTAAATAAGTTCTTCACATGTTAAAGCTACTTCAGCATTTATGGCAAATTTGAACATTTCCAATGAGCAACAGGAAGGGAAGAAGAGGGCAGATTTATAAAAGTGTATTTACCAGCATCCAGCTCCTGAATTTTAGCTGAAAACTCTATTTCAGCCTATACTGGCTGCCACTCAAGAACTTTTTGTGCTGAAGACAGCTATGAAACCTATCAATCCACCCATAAGAACTTTGACTTTTTTGGTTTGCTACTAAAATATAAAAAAGAAAAAAAAGTATTTGACTGACAAAACCAAAGATGCTTTCTTTTCATGATTTTTTAACACTTCCAGTCTTGACTGAAGCATTATTTAATGCTATCAACATCATCTGAGACATTGGGGAAATCCTCCTTTTCTCTTTTTGCATCCTCCACACAGGTTTATTTCATTATTATTGTTACTATTGATTTTGCTATTATTTATTTTTATTTATTAATTATTTTCCTGTGTTAAAAGGAGAATATGGTCTTGTGCCAGAAATTTAGTCACTCCAGAAGTGGGGGAGAAAAAACCAAAACCAACCCAACCCAACAAGATCAGCAGTTGCCGTTTGGGGCCTTGTTGTGGCAAAGAAAGAGATAGAAAACATATTTTCTACCTCCTCTGCCCCAGAGTCAAAAGAGAAGCTGTTTCTGCAAGACCAGTGCTTGAAACACAATCTTCCTTGGCATAAACCCCTTGGACCACAGAGATCACCAAACACTTAGCAGTTAAAAAAGAAAAACAAAGAAACCCCCCAGCAGTGGGACTTTGGTCCTAATTCCGCTCAGATCAGCGCACTGGGAAGGGCTGATCAGGTAGAAGGATGGAAGGATGGAAGGATGGACAGCTGCAGATCGCCGTGCAATGCCGGGGAGCTCCCCCAGTGGGGTGCTCCCAGCAGATGCTCTGCACACACAGCAAGGCCAAGCACAGCAGCCACAGGGCCCTTCCAGGCCCCAGGACAGCTCCTCCCACTCTAACAAGTCCCTGCTGGAGGAATGGCCTCGCAGTATCACCTTTAAACAGGGGCACAGGCATGGGGAGGATTCCACTCATCTCTCATCCAGCTAGGCCAGGCCCAGAGGTAGTGTCCAGCTCCATTTTGTACAGCAATAGCAGATGTCAGGGCAAGATTATTTCACAATAATGTTGATCCTGCTCTAACAGGTCCAGCAGAACTACACTGTTGTCTCTTTGGTTTATCAAAATTCAAGTCACCAATCATTTGGATCATGAGCATTTAGAGAGAAACAAAACACAAAGATGCACCAAAGTACAAACCACAATTTTCAGTAACCTTTTTTCCAGTAATTCATACATTTTTGGATTATTTGTCCCACTCTGGCTGACACTTTCTCACCTGAGCCTACACTCTGTCCATGTAACACAGGCACACAAAACAGTGCCTAGGTGAAGTGGGCAGCTTTCTGTAAACACTTCCATAGGCATTTTTCTCCACAAAGGAAGAGATGGGTGAAACAAACCTCCTCCTATCCCCCCTGTCCAGATTCAGTTACTGGAAACAGACATTGCTCCATACAGTACCCAGCACTGTCTGAGATATTCTCCTATGAAAGGCTCTCTGCTCCCTTTGCCACTGGTTTGGGCAGCCCACCCAGCACAGCAAAGGCCCGTGTGCACCAACACCCAAAAAGGCCTCTCAAAAGTCATATATTGCTTGCAACTGCCTTCTGTTTAACAGTTCTGTGTTTCTCTGACATGGATACAAGACTTCCTTCATCAGGTTAGAATACTAGAAGTGCAGATAAATAAACACCTCGTTCATAAACACTTTGAGAGGGAAGAGAGGCCCTGCTGCTCAAAAACAGTCACAAGAGGTTTCCAGAACAGTATGGCACCTGCCAAAGCACTCTGTGCTACACTCTGCCACCTTGGGTAGCTCAGGGACTGACATTCAACAGAAAGAAAATAAAATAATTCACCACTCCATCAACTACCTACTGCCAATACTAAAAGCATTTAGTGCCTAAGCTTCCTTGCACTGAAGTAAAAATAAAGGTTTCTCTGGGTGTTTCAGAGAACAGCTTACCTCTGAAAGCACAAAGACCTGCTTTTAATCACCAAGAGTTAGCTGGCACCACTTGTCATAAGCTTTTCTTAAGGCTTAATATCCAGAAAGACTCAAGAAAAGAAAAAGTAGTTAAAAGCTGAAGAGGGATGGAGGGAAGTCTTATCCTTGGAATAAGTAATCGCCTCACAACTGTACTGGAAAGCACTCAGTCTGCTCAAACCCTCAGTTCCCTGCCTGCCTAATATATTCCCTAAGTTTGGACTACGGACTTATTGTTTGAACAAACAATAAAACATGTCTAAGAGGAAGGAATTAACAGCCAAAATAACTTTAGAGATGCTTTCAGGATCTCAGAAGCCATCATAAAGTTCATTTTGACATGGAAAAACTTGAACAGGGGGTTGATTTTAATATCAGTCACTTGAGTGATTTATTTCATGTTTGCCTTGAGGTTCAGTGAGCAGACAGATTTTGAAACAGAACAAAGTGAGAAATGTAATGATATTAAGGTTGATTTATAACTAAAAAACTATCAGTGGAAAGACCATTGTCAATCACAACTGGGTTTGGACCAAGATCCCACTGTTTGCTTCCTTTGGCCTCTTCCTCAGTGCATAGCACAGGTGAGAGAAGAACACAAAGAACTTAGTAACCACACAAATTAAAAAAAAATTCTCTGGAGCAGAAGAAAAAAGTTGCATCAGGCTCTTCAAGAGCTAAAAAATTTTCCACAGACTTCCCATTCTTTGGTAAATGTTTCCACACCCACATCTGAAAAGTGCTCCCATTTCTCAAGCGAACAAATCTATGGAATACATATAGCCACCAGTAACACCAGTTGTTGGACCCATCAGGCAGTCACAGCTCTTCTGTATTAGAACCATTTTGAAATAACTGTTTAATGTGTTAATCAGAAAAGCCTGTCTATCTACATGTCACTGTGCATATGAACGCAGAAAAACTCCTCATACCAAATCACTCCCCCTTTGTGGGTTTTGAAATGCCAGCAAATACTTGGTAGAGAACTTTATAATTACAAGTTCTAGTAATAGTCCTTACATGTTTTCCTGATGTCTGCATTGGAGCCTGACTTATTAAGGGCAGAATTGCTGCAAAAAAGGCTTTGCAAGGGTAGTGAGACTCAAGTCCAGCTGAGCTGTGCCACTGACTATACTCTAAGAAAGTTGCTTTCAGAGGTTTAATAAAAAGTCACCCTTTCTCTCTTCCCACATAAAACTGCAAACCACAACTTGCACCATCACCCCATACTCACACACCAACTTCCTATTCCTTGAATCGTTCAAAAGAGAAATTACTTTAAATTTCCCCACTAATTTCATTCTGAGTAATCTCCCTTCCTGTCCTACAAGCTTGACAATGAATTTCAACCCAAAGGACACAAATAAGAAACACTGGATATAACCTGATTAGCCATTTTCTTTTCAGCAAGTCAGAAACTTTTTATCTGCACTACTATGCACAGAAATTCCAGTTTTAAGTTCTTTTTTCCCCCATCCAGCCCTATTTCCATTAAATATATGCAGGAAAAGTTGTCCAAGACTGCCAACTCTCATCATAAAATGTCTCTTGTTACTGGATGCATTGTTAGGTGAGAACAGAAAGCCTGAACACCAAAATATTTCCACCCTTAGAAATCATTCTAAAAACAAAATCCCTTCTCCAGTGGGGGTGAGGTCAGGAAGGAACTGCTTCTGCCCCCACCCTACCGGCAGTGGCTGAAGTTCTGCAGGTCTTAACTGAATACCTAATACAGCACAACAACAAATAAATGGAGAAAATTGCTCTAAAACCCAGCAAACCATCGAAAGTTAAACCCCATATTGCACTGCTATTACTTCTTGCTCCAGGATCACACCCACATTCCCATACAAGACATGCAATGAACTGCTAAACATACACATCTCACTCCTTGCCTTGGTGAGCAATTTGCTTCTTAACTTCATTCCTCCTGTATTTAAAAAGTTTTGGCTAATTTCTACTGCAGATGCATTTGTGGACAACTGATATTTAGATACTCTCAAAGCAGTGATATCTTACAGGTTGATCCTCATCCAGCTCTGCAAAGCAGCTCTTCACGAGAGCTGGTCTAACCACAATGTCTTTGGCTTAGTCTTTTCTAGGACAGACGAGCCGAAAAATATTAATCTTTTGCCACAAAACAGTATATTTAACCTCCATCAGCACAGGCAGAATTCAAGATTTACCTTAGACTGGAGCTGAAGTTGCCCACCACATTTAATGACACTTTACCAAACTCTCCTCTCTATACTGATAGCATCCCATCAGATGCATCTTGGGAGCCGCTCTTTTCCAGAGACATTTCAAGGTGTGATTCATTTCCCATCCAGTTAAATAACACATATACATTTCCTTTACATTCCCTGACTGGCAAATTCCTTTGCTCATTCTTAAGGCCTACAAGTAAAAAAAAAAAAAGACCCTTAAGAGCAAATACGGAATAGAAATTACTCCAATCCCTGGATCAATCCCATGTTCCTGACTAATGACCAAGTCCCCAGGTACCAGCAGCACTTCCCAAAGCAGTGAAGCACAGGAGGTTTCAAAGTGCATCCCTCCATGTAGCTTTGGTTCCAAGATAGATCACTGAAGAATATCCTTAGTCACCTCTCTCCTGCTGCCAGACAATTACATCTCCTGGCACTGGGGCACAGGAAAGAAAATGAAATATAACCTATGTCCCTAACACAGCACCTGATGCAAGGATTGATATTGCTTCCCAAATTAACAGTGGACATTTTCCTAATATGGGAGAGGGACTTTTCTCTACCTCTCTGAAACTTTTCATTTTTAAACCTGTGACAAACCACTCCAGTGACCCAGTGAAACCACAGTGCTGCTCACTGCACCCTTCAGCAGCTGCCTCTGTGGGAACAGGTAAGGCAGGGTCTTATGCCAAGAGCCTTGGGGAGGGAAGACTTTTCTAAGTTCTGCAGTCCTGTTCTTCCAAGCATAAATATGAACTGGAAGTGTGCAAGACAAGGTTCAGTGACGGGGGAAAAAAATAATCAAGATACTGATCTGAAGCAAAAAGCTGCAGTACAAAACCGTAACTAGGACATTGCGATGTTCCATCCCTTCTCAGCAAGAACAAGGGAAACTTTAGTTGTATTTGTGCTTATGGATTTCATTGTTACCAATTAAGCAGTGCAAATAAAGATTTTAAAATGTATTTTTAAATAAAACAACAGATTTTAACACAAATTCTTTGAATAAACTAAGAACAGATGCTGTTGATGTAGGCAGGTTCTCCTCCTCTGTGACTTAATACATACATATTTAATATGGTCAGCCATACAAAGTACAGCATCAACTACATTAAAAAAACCCCAACAAAACAACAAAAAAAAAAACTTTCCTGAGAGCCACCTAAATGTGCTACTTGCAAAAAAACAAAACAGCAAAAACTGACAGCCTGGTGAAATAATCAGCTTTCACACAGTTGCCAAATCTTATTTACTAAAGAGTTCTATTTAACTTTCTTTTAATACACTATTATTTTATATTTGCTTTTCAAGACTAAAGTAACTTATCAGATCACTTTAACAAATATTTTCTTAAAGACAGAGAATGCTTTAAAAATACTAAAATGCTAGAGGGCTAGAGAGAGTTATCTTCAATAATCAGATCAGAATTCTTATTAATTGTGTGCATAACTGGCCATCTTAAGCACCTGTGGGAGAACTGTCTGCTTTGCTTCAGCAACTCTCAAGTTTTAAAAGTAGAGTTAGGATTAGAGGCACTGAATATAAGTATTTCTAAATAGAGGAGAATTACTCACAACAGCTACCAGGTAGTTGCTATAGCAGCTGAGAAATAAAATCAAGGAAGAACTTCAAGGTTGTTAGGAGAGCATTTAATTTATTTAGAAATATCCTCAGCAATCTTTTAATATCTTTGCTGCACACACATGCAATGATCTATATGAGAACTGGGCAATACAACGGTGTTCTACAACTGCAAGCATGGAAAACTTCTTTTAATTGCAGATAGACAGGCACAGAGAGCTCCAGAACTGCCCAAAAGGCACCAACGCTCCCATCAGGACACTGAACACTCTCCTGCAGCCCAGAGCCTGTGGCTGCAAAGGAATATCTGCTGAGGGGCTCCAGCAGGCACAGAAGGGATGCCTTTGTCTGATACTCCCTGGAAGCCAATGCAGAACACAAAGCCCTTCCACAGCCACGTGTTGAGGGGGAATGGGGTCTCTCTACGAATTATCACCTCTGAGCCAGCTTCCCAGGTAAGGCAACAGAGCACAACTTACTTTAAACAAAGCAAACAGCATCAGAATGAACTACTTTATATGGTACTGTCCCATTCCTTGGTACACAAGAATAGGTATATCCAGGGCCTGGATGCCCAAACATTCCTTTCTATTCCACCAGAAACCTCTTTGTGGTATTCCAGTCACAGAAATAACTGATTTTTCTCCCACCCAGCTTAAATCAACAGGGACAGGAAGTTTATTGCCTTAATCCAAAGGCAAATCTTAAAACTTTGTTTGCAAAACTTTAACAGAAGCACAGAGAAAACACACTGTGGTTTTTTGGACAGAGACTGCTCTAACCAAACCCAAACTACTAAAGCCCAAAGGCATAAGCTCAGAACAGTGACTCATGCCAAGAAGATTATTTTTGCACATATTACTTGTGGAATCAGGATAATTTACACTGCTATTTTTTCCCCCCTTTCCCTTTTTTTTTTTTTTTTTTTTTTTGGCAGTGCACCTCCCAGCAGCAAACCCTCAGGTCTACACTTTCTGCAGACTATTTGCTTCAAAATGCACAAAAATGACCCCTCCAGCCAGCAATGACAGATCTACTTCTGAAAAACTGATTTGCCACTCCTCACTTGTAGTAACTAACTTCCAGATATAAGCAGCATTTTTCACCTATTTTCCTTCTCTGGAGGATTATCAACAAATTTCAATTACAGGAAAAGTAATTAAAGCTAGTCAAGAATAAAAAAAGCTTGCCTAGAGATCACCCAAACTTGCACAACTGAGCCATTACCTCAGCCCTACCTACAGGTGTGTTGTCTGCAAAAGAAAAATCCCTATCCTTAGAGGAATATTCTCCAGCCCAGGGAACACTCATTGAAATAACTCATGTTTTCATTCACTGCTCTCCTTTCCACATGCCTCTTCCAGACTTGTTTACAACCTGAATGGAGATTTCCCAGCTTTTCTTTTCAAATATCTGCGTAAAAAAAAATTTAGTTCACCCATTTTTTGGATCAAGGTAAAACAAGTATTTTCCTATTTGAGCACACGGGCCAAACAAAAACACAGCACTGAATATCAAAGCCTGCAACATGGCAGAGAAAAAAACCTACATAAACAGAAGAAACACAACAAGATTTGAAAGGTAGATAATTATTTTCTGAAGCATCTATTACAGTTATAGCAGTAAGTTTGGTCCTAGGGTAACAGAGGTGGCCTTTCACCAGCAGATGAGGTAGGAACTAAAGTACAGCATCATCTACATTAAAAAACCCCAACAAAACAACTTCATATTCCTGGAGCATCCAGCTGGGATGTAACAGGGCTTGTTAACTTTAAACACGCCCAGTGACCAACAGACACAGCAACGGGATTGGAAGCAATTACTTTCAGGTGTTATTTTCTGCCACTTGTTCCTACTACCCTGCAGTTACAGGTTCTCATTTGATGCTGCATTTGATTTTATTTTTTTAAACAAAAGTGATTTACTTCATCTCTCTTTCCTTCCTCTCTTCACTATGAAGATATGTGAGCTGTACTAAGCAAAATATTTGCTGCACAAGATGAAAAATGAACAAGAAGTGGTTTGTTGTTATTATTATTTTAACAGAAAGCATTTTAATAAAGAGCCATTAAGGCTTCTAATTGCTCACGAGTTAATTGCCAAGATCCCACTTTAACAGTGCCGGTTAACAGATCGTGTAGCAAATTTGTTGATATTTTAAAAAATATTTGTACCAATCAATCATCATTACACACTATGGAACTTAAAAATCAATATGCACAACTGATAACTAAAAATTTAATGAGGCGTTTAGGTAACTAATCAGGGCAGCAGTAGTGGCTTTTATTATGATAATACAAGTCAACAGTTTAAAATAAAATTAAATCAAAATGAGCAAAAGCGAAGTAAAAGAAATTCTGTATCTTCCATTTCATTAGACGTAACATTTCTTCTCTTATCAGGGATTTACACGCTAAAATAACAAACCAAAGTCGCCAGCGGTGATGCCTCAGATTAGAGCAACCACGATGCCAGACGACTGTAAAATCTGATTTACCAAAACAACGAAAAATCAGCGCAGTCCGCACGCACAGAGGCCCCGGGGCCGGCGCCGCCGAGGCCCCGCTCCCGGCCCGCCGCAGCCCCCGGCCCGGCAACCCCGGCCGCCCCCTCGTCCCCCGCGGCCGGGCAGGTGCAGCACCGACGCCCCCTAAAGACACCGCGGCGCCGCCGGCCCCTTCCCAACTCCATCCACACATCGCCTCGCTCCGCAGATGGAAACGCAGGGAAAAGGGAACCGCGCGCTTAAGTAGATTAAGGGCTCAGCGACTCGTTTTCTGATTATTTGTGCGATCCCGACCCCAGCGCGGGCCCCCGAACTCCGCTTGTCGTTCGCTTCGCCGCGGCGGCGCTCGGGGAAATAACGCGAACCGAAGCACACGCAGAGCACATCCAGCGGTGCGGGCAGGGCAGGGGAGGCACGGCCAGGCAGCCCCCACAGCCCCGCGGGCAGCGTTGTCCCCATCCCGCCCCCGGCTCAACCTGAGGGGCAGCGCCGCGACCACCGCCGGCCCCGGGGGAGGGGAACAGCCGCCTCCCCACACGCACGGCACAGCCCCCGGGGTCCGGCAGGGAGAGGAGGGGGTGTGCGGGGCGGGGGAGGGATGCGGCAGCACCTACCCACGCCGTATTTCTCCTCCTCGGTGGGACTCCACATGCTGCTGGATGGCTCGGCCGCGGCCGCTGGTCCCCGGGCAGAGCGCGGCGGGCGGGCGGGCGCCGCACATCGAGCGGGGGCGGCTNGCGCGTGGCCTTTGAGGGGGAAAGGGGAGCGGCCGGTCCGGGACATCCTCCCAGCCCTGTCCCCACCCCTGTCCCCATCCCCGTCCCCACCGCACCTGCCGGCCCGAGCGGCTCCCGGGAGGCCGGCCCGCAGTGCAGCACCGAGCCCGGCCGTGTTTGTCAGCAGCGGGGCCAGCCCGACCCCCGCCCGCCGCCCCGGGCTGCCCCTGGCCCAGGCCGGCCTCTGCCCTCCGCTGCCCCGAGCTCGCACGGCCGGGCTCAGCTACTCCTGGCAGCGCTAACCCCAGCCATCACCAGCGCTGAGATCAAAATTTGGCCGAGACTGTGATTTGATTTTCTTGTCGTTATTATTAATCTCCAGAGTTTCTAAAGAGCTGGCAAATTTTGTAGTTTCCACAATGAACACGCACCCAAAACCGGAACCACAATTTAGATTTCGTCTTTAAGTTCAGCTTTCACTTCCTTCTATAAAAACTGAATTTGAATTCTTCACAGTAAAGGAAAAGCTGAAATAAGTTATACAAAAGTTTTCCTGCAACTGAAATTTTGCTCTCTGAAATATTCTGAAGGACCAGTGCCCTTGCCCCAGTAAGAGCCTCCCCGAAGCTAAGGGAAGAAAACCCTTTTTACACAGGCTTTTCAAAAACCTCTGTAAACAAATTACTTGATGTGAAGTTTCAGTATTGATCTAAACTTTTTAACAATATAACTTCAGATGTACCCAACACTTTTAATAGAATATCTGTTCTCTGATTATATAATAAAACAGAATGAAAGTCATCAATTTGCACTACAGAACTTGGGTTGCTGTGGAAACCTTCATTATTTATTTTTTTAACACGTGCATCTACTGTTTCCCCACTGAGCAGGTTTCTGTTTGGGTTTTGGTTTGGTTTTGGGATGTCGGGCTTTGTTTTCCTGTGTGGAGTGCAAACAGCAAGTGGCCAAGAACTAAGTGTGCTTGTACATTATTCATTTAGAAAAAACAACTTATTCTATCCTACCTTAATTCATATTCACACTTAGACATTTGTATTTACAATAGCTCCATTCCTTCCCTTCCTGAGGCACTCCCACAGCATGCAGAAATAGCTTTTTGAAGGGACAAAGCATGACAAAGTCATTGAGTTTCATCTGTTGGAGATAGGCTGCTCCAGGGTTTGAAAAACTGGTTTTGGTTTTTAATCTCTGTATATGTCAATAATAAATATGTTTTTATTTCTTCCTAGTACTTTGGGAGCAGAAAACCTCTGCAGTGACAGGAATTGGTTAATTCTTCCAGGCTCTTTAGTCCACAGTCTCAGCTCTTCAAGGATTCTTTTTGCTGCCAAGCTGACCAGTACTTAAACTGATACTTGCTTAAGAAAAAACACAGCAGAATTTTTTTCCAAACTACAACCATGTCTGAGTTGACTCTTCCTTTAAAGCAAACTCGGAATGAAGGTGAACTTGGGAAGGCAAGTGAGAACCTTCTAAGGTTAAATAAACTCTGAGAAAGACACCAAAATAGCTGGGCAGAATGGGACCTGCAAGGATACAAAAAGCACTTTATTTAAAGGCCACCTGTATGTCTTGATCATGGACATGTGAATGCCAGCATTAACAGGGACACTCACATTGATGGCAGATTACCTGCATTTGAAATGCAACTCATATTATTGCATGTTTATTCCTGACTCCTTTCTGCACTGCTGCTGGTGATACCTATTTTCAGAGAGACTCACTAGATGGCCATATGACCCACACATCTTCAGAAAGAAAAAAAGTCAATGTACTCAACTGTTCAATCAGTGGAGTGCAAGTTTGTGTAAGTTAAAAGTTACCAAATATATTTACACCTGTTCCTCTGATCTCTGCATTCACCCTTTTAATGAGGCTCCTATCTCCTCCACAGAAACACTGATTGCTTTAGTAAACACTGTTAGCTTAAGTGTAGCAAGGAACAAACCTCTCATCCTCACACAGAGGCAGAGCCTCAAATCTCCCAGGCAGCAAGCTGGAATTCTGGATTACCCACGTGCAAAGGAGAGACCAAAGCAAACAGCGACTGCTGCAGAACAACTGTTCCTGCTGTCTCTTCTCTCTCTTAACAGAGCTCACTCCTGCCAGCTTCAATATTCATGCTACTGGGGAAAGCATAGGAAAAGCAGAGAAGTACTATAGCAAGCAGAAACAAGAAATTCTCAGGGTTATATGCCCCAGGGTTTTCTTTTTCTTTCCTGGAGCTGTTTTTGTTTTCCCTTATAAAGTTTGCACATTGAAAAAAACACCACAAAACTAGAAACCAAAGCTCACTTCTAGTTAAGGTTTTGTTAAGATGTTTTTAAAATTGACATCAACAATCAAACTAAATTTAAAAATCTGATGAAAATGTCAGAGCTCCTACAAGAAGTGCTTCTGTTGGTGGGTGCCATGGATCCCAAAAATTAATGATTTTCAGAGAGAAGGGCCTCCCCTTGCAGAGGTCTTTGAGGTGCTGCACTGTCACTAAACTCCTGTGTTGCACTGTATTGAAATAAAGGCAAATACAAGCTTCAAGACCTTATTTAAATGAACAAGTTAAGTCAGCAGAAAAGCACTAATACCTGAATAACACTGTCTAAAGTTACTTAATGGCCACTGTGTTCAGGAGATGTTATGTCAGAGGTATTGGGAGTTGCTGATGGTTCTGTTACTGCAAACAGAGTTGTTCTTATCCAAACAGAACAGGCAGCAATGTTTAACATGGTGTTAATTAAAATACATTAGAGACTTCATCCTATATTGTCCTGTCTTGCCTTAATAATATAGATGTGATCTGAAAGACAGCTGGCTTGGGATTGGAGAGATTTGACACAGTTTCTTTCTCTTAAATAGATCAAGGGAACTGCACAATCCCTTCAAATGCTCTGCAAGGGACAATGGAAGGTCAGAGTGCAGAAAGCAGAGAGATTCTTACACCGCCCTGCCAGTAGATTTTTCTCAGTTATCCCAGCATTAAGGTACCACAGAATGTATCACCCTACTGCCCTCTTTTTCAGGTAAGTGCAGCCCCACACTTTACCCTTTCTCCCCATTCTCAGGCCTTTAGTTGCTGGTAACTTCCATCATTCAAGCCTCTGTTTCAGTAAGATGGCCCAGGACCCCTGTCTTCAGAAAAAAAAATCAGCAATGAATTTCAACTCCCTGGGACAGACAATTGATTTGATTAAATTCCCTCCTTTTCTACACTTGAGATTCTCACTTTTTATGTTTGTTTCTTTAAAGTTCATATTCTTCCCCTGTTGTTATGATGAATTAATCCACTGAACAGCTTGACTTTCCCATTAAATTATAAATTCCTCACCTTGCAGGGAGAAACAAAGAGATGCAGAGCAAATCCACTCTACTGTCATCTGTGATGACCTCACAGGTCCTTTTGAGGCACCAAGTGTTTCTACTTTATGCCTCGAAATAGGGATTCATGTGTCCCAAGAACTGAGCTATTCTTCCTTTGATGAAGTCATCCTCTGAAACTTTTAAGCAGGTCTCAGTTTTTGATTTGCAGACCCAAGTTCTATTTTTTGTCCTATTGCACAGGGCCGTCTCATGGATTTCTTCCTTATGAGGGATCAAAGCAGCAAATCCAGAATCTAAATGCAACAAATGACAGATTTTCTTTCCGCGACATCACAGTGTTTGTGCCCCACAACTTCACACACCTGATTACTGTTTAATTGGGATGATTTCCCAATTAAACAATGTTAGAGTCCATTATCTCAAGACTCCTTGCAAATTTTTTATTCAGAATGAATTAGAAACAAATCTGCTCCCAGCCTTCAACACTTCTCAGTGGCAGAAAGGAAAGCAGACCTCCCTAGAGCAGCAGCATTCCCAGCTTGCTGCTGTCACTGCAGCCTTTATTCCTTACAGAGCACCCGAAGTAGGAGCTCATGACCAGCAGCAACCAGCACGTGTTTAACTTCAACACGTGAGATACAGCAAACAGAACTTTCTGGGAATCCTGGGAACATCTTGATTACAATATCTGGAATGGTGTTCCATTCCAGAATTATTCTTTTCTGCACAATGGAAGTCAGCACAAAATATTCCAGTACTTCTCCTATTTCTGGTGGTATCTTCCTCAGAGCAAAGGTAATCTAAAGTCATTGGAGGCAGAAAAAGAGGTGTTTTCACATCTTTCCAGTACATCAGACATGTGGGGTTAAGCCTCCCCTAATAAAACCCTGCATAAAAATGTCCACTAAAACAAATTTCTACAACAGTTACAAATATACTGTTAAAAGTTACTTTCACTCTATTTGTAACATTGCTTAAAAACAAATTATAAAACCAGAAAAGACCAGGACTTGCAGAAGGATGAGTATAGATCAATCTGGTTGTGCCAGCACATAGATTTCTATGTTGCTTGCATATAAGGTATCTGGTTTAAATCAGGAGAATAATATTGAATTTATATTTTTTCAGCACAAAAGTAAAGAATGGACTGACTAATGCTTTAATACCAATATGTCAAGTACAACTACCAAAAATTTACAGTGCAGGTGGTAATTATTTAGTCAGATGGACCTTTATATAAAAAATATCACAGACCATGCAGAACAAATGTTTTCCTGGTACTAAAAAACAGGGTATTTGGCCCTTCAATTAGTAAAAAAAAAAAAAAAAAGGAGAAAAGATTAATTTAAAACTTTATGTTCCATGAACAATTAAGAAATTTGAGGAAAATACTATTACAGCTTCATTCTCACTTATCCTTAATGCTCTCACTACAGCAAATTACCTATTAAAAGAGTGAGAAATCATAGAATGTTAATTAGCACTGTTGTGACAAATTTATACCTTTTCCTATTAATTTCTTTTAATGTTCAGGATATAAGAAACCCTATCACAAGTAATAATTAACTCCTGTCTTATTTTGTGAAATGAGAGTTCAGAAGCATTTGTGAACTCTCCTTGTGATTACGTTTTTTCTGTTGTTTTTTTTTTTTTCCATTTCTGACCCTATGCGTTTCTTATAATTTATGTATTTATTGCTGTGAAAGAGATCTCTTTCATGCTAAGAAATTTATACTATTGAAAGACAACATCAGAGAAGCAGTTTCATCACTCGTGGAAATGAGCATGTTGCTGTTCCAGAGGCTGATTAACTGATTTGAGCTATCTCACAATCAGTTCTCAGCCAAATCTCTGCAAGGGAGGGCAGGGTTTGGTAGGGGATTTTAAAGTGCTCTCTCCGATGTTACGGCTTTGCTTCAGGGACAACAGAACCTTGGTTTGTGCACAACATCTGACACACTCCGGGGAACGGGGACTGAGGGTTCCGGAGTTCTGCACGGTTATTTGCACGCCCTGGGCCGTGTGAAGTGACTGAGGTGTGCAGCGCGGCCGGGCTGAAGGGCAGGGCAGGAATCCCGTGTCCACCTCGTGTCCATCCCGTGTCCATCCCGTGCTGTGCCTTCCCACAGCTCTGCTCTGTCCCACGGCAGCCCCAGCAGCCTCACGGCCTCTTTAACCCCCGGGCTGCCGCCATAAGGATCCTCTGCCGAGCCCCGCTCGGCGCGGCCCCTGCGCTCCCGGCTCCCGCCCGCTGTCCCTGGTGCTGGAGCCGCTGCCGGCCGGGCCCCGCTGGCCCCGGCGCTCGGAGCCTTCCCCCGGCACCAGAGATCTTCCAGCCGAGCTCCCTCAGCTCTCCCGGGAGGGCGTGAGGAGCCTCCTGTTCGCGCACCTCGGCATCTTCCAGGGAGCGCCAGCTCTGGGCACAGCGAGCAGCCTTGGCTCCGGCCAGTCCCTGTGCAGGGAGTAAGTTGTGATCCGGAAATAAACCCGGCATTAACATAAACAATTGGAAAAACTGGAGTTTAGAACTACTGAGATGGAAAATTTGAAGTCATGCTGGACCAATCCGGGTTTATCCCATTTTTCCTTATGGGAATGCTGGAGCACACAGGGTAGCTGTGGGTACACCTCTCCAGCTCGGCTAATGATTACAGAAATACACAGTCCTGGCAAGGTGCTCAGCACCCAAGGAACACTGTTTAACATTTCCTACTATTTTCCTGTCCATCCTAATCGCATACTTATATTTGAAAACTAAACATCCTATGGGTTTATCTGTAGAATTATTTTGATTACTTATAGCTAGATAAATTCAGTATTGTATATATGTACAGTCAAAACAGCGCATCTTTATAGTAAAATAAATAGCGTATTTTTATAGTATATAAATGTTACAAATCTTAAAAAATATAATTTTGTTAAGATGAGGACAATTGGATTGTCATTAGTTTGACAGAGAGCCAAATCAGGTTTCTAACTCCTAGCTTCATGTGCCTGGAGTGACAAGTAGTTGACAGTTAAGTGTTCATATAAGCTTCATATTCCAAAATTAATTTGAAATATATCCCTGTGAAAGGCATTACTGTATTCCTGTGTTTAAGAGATATATTCTATATGTGTTCCCAGTATGCCAAAACCACTTCAGTCTTCTATAAAGTAGACTTGAAATTTTGTGTCATGCATGAGTCAATATGATGATACCCAAAACCACTCACATGTGTCACTTAGGTTAACTGGAGGGGAAATCTGACGGGAATTTATTTTAAGAGTTCTGACCTACGTAATGAAACCAAATCTTCTTGAGCAAAACAGAAGAAAGCAGAATATTTTGTTACCTGACACAGCAGAACAATGAGTCAATTGTAGCAATTCTGCAGACTGACATGTCCCTGAGTAAAAGGGATGAAGTTACAGTAAATCCATCCAAATACTCACATCCAGCTCTGGGAGTGAATCAGCACAAAGTGACCAGCAGCTGATTCATCTAAATAACAAAAGCTCAAACACCTCAGCTCTCCCCTCACAGAAGTAATCAATAATCACACCAATTCACTCTCCTGCCATAATGTACTGCAGCACAACTGGCCAAGAGCTCTTAAATACACCCAAGTGGTGTCTTCTACTAAGAAGCAGAGCAATGACACCCACTCATCATCTCAGTGGTGCTGAATATTCCGTTTTGCTTAACACTGTTCCTGCCACTTTAGCACTACAAGAAGTACAGTAGTGAGAGATGCTCACATTGTGCAAAAAAGATGTGGATTCAGGTCTCCCCCAGCTCAGGGAACAGCCCCCAGGTACAGTCCAGCAGTCAAGATGCTGTCTGGCTGCTGCAGACACACAAAGAGCTCATCCCTGTGAGGCACCTTCCTGAAAAGCAGGAAGGAATGTCCTGATGTCTTGAAGTGACTGAATCAGGTGACTGAATCAGTCAGCGGGAGCAGAAGCCTAAATTAGATGCGTGGTATCCACATGGGGAAAAATTGCCATCTAAGACTGCTTCGTGTAAAGGCAAAGAACGTGTCCTTAGTCTCCTGTGAAGCTGTGCAATCAAACTGTAATTCCTTTATGTTCTGTTAACATACTAAACAAACAGCAACACAAATCAACACAGCTGCCAGGAGCAGGAGTGCTGAGCTCTCCCCAGAAGCCCTCCCAGAAACATCCTCTCTGAGAACAGGCCACTGAAAGAGGGAAGTACACCCACATTGTAAAGTACACAGTGATGGGCACAAGATCTCACACACAGAGGGGGAAAAAGCAGGAAAAGAGTTTAAAATGTTCAGTCAGAGACCAGCTATGACCCAGGCACTGTTTCAGCCACAAAGAGAAAGTTTGCAGACGTTATTAAATCCATTAATTCCTTCAAAGGGAAGGAAAGGCCTGGAGAAGAGTCTGCAAAAGCTATTTTTTACAGATACACTTTTACCTACAACGTGACACAGAGTAAAGGATGAATTCAGTTAGAAATACATTTTTAATATATAATTCATAAATTATCCACCATCAGTTGGAAGACCACTGGGGTTTGGACCGACGATGGTCACTGCAATTCTCTGACAGACTGTGAACAACCTTATGTATTTATTTAGTAGTACTAAACCCAGAAACCAATATAGAAATAACATGCCTGGCAAGGACAGTGCAAACATAGACTGCAAAAGGGTCTCTCAACTAATTGAACCTGCTCAGATTATGAAGACAAAATTCAGACAATTTTTAATAATTCATTTTTTCACCCTATTGGTAACAGAGAAGGGTCTCCAAGAATTTTCGCTCAGCATACACTGCTACAAATGTGCTACTGTATAGAATGAGAACAACTTCTACCTTTTCCAATTAATATGAAATCTTTTAGCCTCTGGTGCACTTCTCATTCAATTCAAAGTGCTGGTTTGTTCTCAGGGTGCTTGGCCATGTCAGCTTGAGCTGAAGCAGGACAGCTGCTCCCTGTCACCTTCCAGACTCAGCACAGAGTTAAGATTTCAAGCTGCTGTCTGGGGGAGCTGAGGGCAGGATTTCCAGAACCCAGGTAATCTTCCATTAATACTAATTCCATTGCAACCTGGTAAAATCTGTTCTTCACCCACTAAAGAAATTCACTGTTTCTTGCGAGTTAGTTTGGAATTTGTACTAATTGTTGCAGTTTGCCAACTGCTCATTCCACCACAAATAATGAAAAAAATCTAAGTACCTTTTATTTGAGCAAGTCAGGTAGCTTTGAGGGAAAAGAATGGACATAGTTTTGGGTGCAAAAGCCACTGAAGAAATAATGTTATTAAAATCACTACCAATGCACATAAACAGGCAAAGGCTGGAATTTATTACACAAATATAACATTTTATAGTTGGAATTATGCAATACAGCTTTTCCCTGAAGAGTGTAAAAAAATACAACTAATAAAATGAAAAATAAATAATATATACTGTTGTGTGTGAGATTGCTGTCTGAATAGCTAATAATTAACCTGCATGTCTAATGCATCATTTAAAAGAACCTGATGAAAACATCTAAGGAAAATGATAATGAAAAGTGTTAAAAATAAATTACTGAAATAAAGTGCAGAAATATAGATCTACTTGTGTTATGAAACAAAGAGACAGTAGAAATGTGAGCAGCATGGACAAAACAGAGTTTGTCTGTGATGAAATAATTTTGGGGAATGATGAGCAAACAAATGAGTTTGCTCAAAATTTTCAAGAGCATTCGAATACTGGATTTAATGAGAAAGCTTTTAAATTTTATTGCTTCTAGAAATTGTGTCAGGATGGGAATTAACTCTCTGGACAGACAGGGGAAAACAAACGTTCCTGTTGCTGGTAGCATCCACACTCTCATTATTGTGAGAGCTGCCATGTTTCTTTCCAAAACATTCAGCCAGTTCTCATGGAGTGATACCACAGTGACACCACTGGGATTTTGATTTGCAACAAGGGCATTACAAGAAGAGCTGACCAAACAACCTTGGAGTAAATGTACGTTAAGATAATTCAATTTAAATTAAACAGAATGGTGAACAACCATTGGGCTCAATCTTGACTTTAGAAGAATCCCTGAGTAACTATGGTAACAGTTTACTGAAAATAATTGGACTGAAAAACTTTTGGAATTGAACATGAAGGTTTAGAATATATTTCATTTCTAAATAGATTACTATTTCTAAAATGTGAACACCAAACAAAGGGATTTCAGTAAAACTGAGCTCCAAAGGCATAACCATGCCAAGGGAGGATAATAGTGCAAATGAAAATCCTAAAAGGGCTTTTAAAAGGTATAAATTGGAGAGAGACAGGTACAACTTACAACTGTAACATGTGAAGGAAGAAAGTCACAACTTGCAGAAATCAATCTGAACTATATCAAGGAAATAGCAATAAAATAAAAAGATTTTTCAGACCTTTTTTTTTTCCTTTTTTGAAGGCAAAAGTGGGAGAACATTACAAGGAAAATGAGATAGAGCTTAAAAGTAATGTAGAAAATAAATTCCCCCTCCTTTTCAGTTTTCTGTAGGGTGTGTGGCAGGTTCATGTGCTGGATGGCAAATTAACACCATTTGGTGTCCACATGAAGAGATTCATGGGGACGAGGCAAAGGTTAAAGAATTCACCACAACCTAACTGGGAACAGCCACTCTATGGCTCCAAATGCTAATATATCTTGATACCTTAGTGCCCTGTTCTGATATTAGAAATTTGTAATGCATTTCACCTTCAAATTCCAGTCTTAAAACGAGACAGATTCAATACTCACATTTAAAAGGAAGAACAAGTGATCCAGGCAACAACCAAGTTGTTGAAAATGATCAGAAGACATAGTTGCTGGTAGATCATTACCAGTCCAAAGTCCAATAAAAAGATCTTGTTTTGCAGTAAAAACTCTGCCTTGTATTAGATTGCTACTGTGATAAAATAAATATTTTATTCGGAGCATTTCCCCCTATTTTTTTACTAAATACATTTACCACCACTTTCTTTTGGAGGGAGGAATAATCACATCTCATGGAGCCATGATAAAAGCAGACAAGAAGTAGTATAACCTGCCTTTTTGCTGCTGTAACCAGACGGAGATTAGGCACAGGAGCCAAAACATGCACTCAGAATGAACATTAAGGAGCTTGTGTGGGAGCTGACTTGTTCTTCCCAAACACAGAACATGACTGATGCAAACAATAACCTCTGATAAGCACTTCTGGAGAAATTTAGCACAATACTACAAAATAATTCTGAAGCCAAGAAACCATCTTCTGATCATAGCCAAGGGCAGTTGTGAGTTTTTCTTAATATTAAAAATATTATACTAGAAGTGATCCTGTAAAATGAGAGTGAACTACAAGAAATCTGAACACAGTGAGGTTGCTTACAAAGACAGACAGGGTGAGCTACCTGAAACCATGAAGTCTCATTTTTCTGTTTTATTCTAAATACGTGGTTTTGGGAATTGCAGCCACTTGATTCAGAGGGCAATCAAGGCTATGTGATTCAGTCAAGCATGCTATAAAATAGTGATGGATCCTACACAGGGAACTTTGCATTCCAAAGCTGTGAGACATCTCTGATAAACTCCAGGAAATTATTCCCACCAATTTAGACCTTTACAATCCACAGATGTCTAATTTCTCTAGGATTATTTGCTGAAATATTAAAAAAAAATTACATTTACAACAAATATGAATCATAGGAGGCTTCCCACTAAATATCATCTAAATGTGTTAGCTAAAGTGCTTTTGGGACAGAAGTATTGCAACACTGAAAAACGTAATGGTAATTGTCATTGCTAAAATCCCATTGGTGTGTGTCCTGGGCATTACTGATCTAATAAAGATTAATACAACACTCTGGAGATTTCACTGCTGTTACCAGCAGCAGCTCAGTCCAGAGAACTCGAATGAAGCAATCAGAGCCTGATCAGCTCCATAACTGAGCACAAACCTCACACTGTTCCATGCCTCAGTGAGAGCGACACAGAGCTCAGATGGATTCAGATGGAAGGGAAACAATTCCCTCCAACTGATTTGCATGAACCTAATCCCACCACAAAATTTTGCAGCACTCTCATGTTGCAACTTCTGATATCCACCCTTCTCCATAAAGAAAACAGAAAAGATCCAGGAGAAAGAGCCGAAAGAATATAATTTGAGATCTGGGTAACAAAAAACCAAATGCTTATAGAGAGATTTAAAGAGATCAACTTCTTTAGCTTTGTCAAAGAGGAGTGGAAGGTCTGATATGATCACGTCTAGAAGTGCCTACACATGGAATTTTCTGATTGCCCTTCAATTCTACCAAGGGCATTATAAGGCTCGAGGCTGATGAACTGTTCAGACTGGAATAGCTACAGTTTGTTAATCATGGGAAAAAGCCAGCACAACTTACCAGATTCCTTACTGCTTCAGCCTTTTACTCCAAGTTGGCTGTCACTGGGATAACATCCATTAGCTCAGCATGAAGGGCGGTCTTGAGGTAATTCTTAGGTGCAATTCTTGGACTGAGATTTTTCAAAGGAGCTTACTGCTACCACTTTCTATAGAACAGATTATTAATTAGGTGATCCGAACAAAAATTTATTTTAATTATTGAAAATAAAAATGTATTTCTATGAATATATTAGCACATACAAATATTATTTTAAAATGAGATCACTAGAGGTTACATGTGAGGTTTTCTATCAATAAGTGTTATGTTATGAAACAGACATTTCCAAAAATTAAAAAACATTCTTGCATCCTTTTCCATAATGAACTCCATAAAGAATTTGTGCATGAGTCAAAGGAGAGAAGCCTTATCATATATTGCCTGAAACAGCCTAATGATCAAAAGATCACCACAAAACATGGCTGCTTTGGCATTTTCACAGCAAGGAAAAAAATGGTTTAGCTGTTAGGATCCTGTCACTTCTCTTATTTTTGTTCAAAACTTCCTTCAAGGCTTAATAAACCAAAGGATGCTCCAGACATGACAGCTCTCACTGGGATATCACTCTGTCTCAGTGGGCAGTACCATCTACACTTGGTATCAAAGGGAGACCTATAGCTTTAGCTGTTCATTAAGAAATGCAGCTGGTTGGATCTGCCCAGAGATTTGGAATGGCTCAATAAATCCCAGAAATGATGGCTTAGCAAAGAGGGTGTCAGTTAAATGGTCAGTACTGACCACTGGAATTCACAGGTAATGGCAGTTTTTAAAATATACAAATTGAATGCTATCTACTTGATACGACTTATATGTGTTTTGTTATCTGGCTGTCCAAAAACTTGCTCTTTCTGACTGTCATAAGTCCCCAGTGTCCTCAGACTTCTCTTTGCTTAGAGAAAAGGACTTGTAACACTATAATTTCTAACAACTTTTCCAACCACGTACAGCTCTTGAATCACAGAAGCCTTGAGTCAATTACCAAGTGGCTCTGACTCAGATGTTCAGAATTTTTCCAATAAGATCATGACTTTGTGCACTTTCAAATATAAAAATGACTTTGTGATGCTAAAAGCAGTCATGATACTTTGCCACTTGCACACTGGTTCCAGTTGCCAAAGGGATATTCACAAACAGACCAAGGGGGTTTGGGTGGAACAGCTCCCATGGAAAACATGGAAAATGCTCCACTTGGAGCAGCCAGTTTTGTGTCTTCTCACTGCTGGCCTTCTGAAACATGCCAGGTATATTTCTACATGCTGTGCACAACATTTGGATTATGCTTTGCTTTTCTGATGATTCACTGGGTCAGCTCATGCAGTTAATGTTCTCAGGGATTTTTTTTTTCAGATTAGGCTGAACCTGCAACAGTTTTATCATGTCAGCAGTCTCTACCAATTACTTACAGTGCTAAACATTTGCTGTAGCAAAGGCCTTGATTAAAATGCAAAAGGGAACTGCCTCATCTCAGGGATTTGGAGCACCAAGTTCACTTTTGCATGAGACTTTTCAATACACGACTCCATGGACTCAGCTGCCTGTGGAAAAGAATTGCTGATGCTTGTCACTGCCCTGGAGTGAGAAGAGCTCAGATGCAGAGGGTTAAATCTGGATAGATGAATCTTGCATTTTCTGACAGTAGTTATATGAAGCAAGGTAGAAAGATCTGTAGGGAAGCAGCAGCTTTGGGAAGTACCTGTGGTTCCAGTTTACTCCATCCTTCCTTGGGGGTCTTTCCAGTTGAGTGTGAGTCTTGTGATTCCTGGGAGCTGTAACTAGAGAGAGACTTCAGCTTGGGCACACTCTGCAAAGCCAGACTGCAAACAGCTCTTGGGCCTCTTCTGTCCATGCCCCGTACTCTGAGTCTTCAGATCCAGTGACTGATCTCAGCCAAGCACGACTCTCACTCGGCTCAGCTGCAACAGCTGCCAAGAGCCTCAGCTCCTGAGCACACAGCAGCAACAGAGATGGGGAACAGGGCAGGCAGTAATGAGCTGAGCTTCCTGCCTCTCTGATCTTGCTCCTCCAATGAACTCCCAAACTGGGGCAAGCAGGAGCCTCTCAGACCACAGCTCTCCTTTCTGTTCAAGATTCACATCTCCATCACCTCAGTGCTCCTGCACTGAGAAGTGAGACAGGAGAACACCTGCACAGCAAAGCCTTGGTGCTGAGGACACAGACTCTGCAATGTGTGTCACTTTGGCTAAGCTCTGGTGTGGACCAGGAACTGACATTCTCCAGCTGCTTAATCACATCCATGGGTGTTCCTGCAGTGCATATCCTAGTTTAGTTTTAACCAGAAGGAATTGAATCTATGTGCTCTGAGACACCCCTCAGTAGTGTGAGGCAAAGTGCAGTAAATGGGAAGGACTGAGAGATTTACTTCAAAATTGCACTGAAGGTGGATGGACTCTGAGGTAAAACTGCATTTCAAGCTTTATAATGAATGTTATCTCATGGTAGACCCTGAGATTAAAAAAAAAAAATCAAATAAAAAGCAGAGAACATTGTTTTGGAATAAAATGTGAAGCAGCTCAAACTTTCTTAATTTAGCGTAGAGAATTGGGCTTTGCTTTGAAGGCAACTTGACAGGTATTAAACTGACATGAACCTCCACACAGAAGGATACTTCCACTACAGTTAAGGGTGTGCTAGAAAAGCCTGCCTGTCTCAAAGAGTGAACACATTTCCCTATGCTCTGGGCCAAAATCAAGAATCAGTGAAATGGATGAGGTTGCTTCTGTATGCTCCTTAGATTGCAAAGCCACAAGGTATGGCATAGATAGAAGGAGATTCAGCTGTCCTAGGAGTAGATCTAATAATAATTGAGTAGGGCATTTATCACAGAAAACAGAATGATAAAATAGTAATTTACAATTAGTTCCAAATCAGGTTAGAGATAAAAATATCAAGCTAATTGGCTTGCCAGGCAATACTGAGTGGGAGGATCCTACAGGATTTCTGGAGCCTTGGTTCCCAGTGACTCTGTTGCTTGACAGAGTAAAGCTGATTTATGTGAAAAACGTCCTTCAAGAACCTCATAGAGAGGAACAGATACAATGAAATTCCTCAAGGAAATAAATCACAGCTTTACTACTACCAGGACACACATGGCTCAAAAGAAGTGCAGTTTATTTAGGGATGACTGTGTTGCAGACTAGCCAGTAACAGGAGAAATTGCAGTCTGAAGTTCCTATGAAAAGCCAATTTTCAGGGGCTGTGGTTCATTGCTTTCCATTTTACCCCTGCTGTGAAAAGTGATGTTAAAAAAATTATATCAAATTCTGAACTTGTATAATTGCATTTCAAATGACATACACGAGTACAGAGTTGACTAGCAAAATGGTCTGATAGTTAACCTCAACAGCTTTAAATAAGCCTATTTTTTGTAATTTAATCTCAAAATTTGTTTTAAAGGCAATTTCTGTGTTTCTCTTGTTGTCCCAATTCTAGCTTTGCCATTGCTGGTGATCCACATTGGTAAGACATGACCCCAACAGAGACTTTCAGAAGTATTCACTTCAGAGCTATCTAGAGCCTAGTTAGATATTCCAAAGGGACTCCTCATCCCCCAGCTTTGAGAAAACTTGAGGAAAAAAACTCCTGGAATTGTCTGCATGGCTCCACACCAGCAGCTACAGCCAAGTTTTCCCAAATGCTTCACTACCCTGTGGAATCCCAGTATGAGACACGAGCACTGATGGTGCTTGCACAGCAAAGAAGCTTTGCAGAAAACCTGGGCTGGGGTTCCTGAAACCTGATCAAATCAGGGAAGAGTGCTCAGAACTGAGGCATAGCTGTGCTGTTACCTGAGGCTGCTGGAAGAACTAATTTAATTAAATGGCAATAGCAGTGCATAAAGGAGATGGGAATCACATTTTAGGGATTATCTAAATGAGAATTAAATAATTGTGGTTTATACTGAGATGGGAAGACAAAAATGTAAATTATACTAATTTAGGTACAGTACTGAGGTAGGCCTGATTATACAAGTTTTAGAGATAAAAAGACTTCTAAGGTGCAGCTTTAAGTAATGCCTAAACCTCATTTAAAATCTAGGGAATTATATGAATATATAATTCCATTAAACATTTTGTCATTAACTTAATAATTCAGAACAGATTATCTGAAATATATAATAAATACATTTTAACAATACACTAAATATACAGCAAATACTTCAGACCCCTGAAGTAGATGAAGATACCATAAGAAATACATTTATTTGAGCCACAGGGGTTGCTGCTGCCACCCAGGAGAAAGAGACACCAGTGTGGAGCTATAATTAGAGGCAGTGTGATGGCAGAGGGACATGGTGAAAGGACAGGATGCAAGATACAGAGAGTTCTTCTGAAGTGTCAGGAAGTCTCACTATAGCTCAGGAAACAGGGTGGGAAGGGAACACATAGAGCTATTATGATCTAAAGTTTAGTTGCAGAGAGCTCAAGGGATAAAACCAGATGAGATCCTACTGAGAGCTCTTGTCAGGAGTCCCCAGTGAGCCAGAGCAATCCATCCCTGAGTGCTTGGGTTTTTGTGTATGGGGAGGAGAAAAGAGATAATCTATGGTTTCATGGAGGGGTATTAACAATTCAGTGTGCACAAACCCAGCATCCTGTGACACACTGGGGGGGGGGGAGTTGAAACTTTCAGAAGAAACAGAACAAGTTTTGAAAAAAGATGTTTCAGCACCACACCTAAAGAGTACTATTAAAATTCCACATAACTATGAAAAAAGACTGGAACAAAGCAGTCTTATTCCATCACTATCAATGTGGGTAAGAAGCAGGACTGCAGGATTTCCCTCCTTTGCTTGCTCTTCTAAGAGCTGTGGTCAGAGGCTTCACTGAATCATGTGTGACCCACAGCTCCTTGGAACAGCAGCCACCATGCCATTCAAATTCCAAATGTAAGATTAACATGCTGCTGCAATAGAAAGCAAGCTAAAACATGTCATTAATGGCCTTTCACTGATGTAATTTAATCAATTTGCAGCTTGAGAAGGAATGAATATAATCCCAGGGACATTGCCAGAAAGCCTGAGCTATGTACAGTGTTTGGAAACAAAAGGTCCATCATCTTTCCCTAGTTATGTGCTAATGCTTTGATTTCCTTGCTGAGGATTAAAACTTGCTAAATTTCCCCAGGTAATCACACTGTGCATACTCCATGTTTATTTGCTAACAGTAAAACTCACTGATAATTTTTTCCTCTAATTTGGAAACTCCTCTAAGACTATAATCACTTCAGCCACTTTGCACTAGAACTGCTCTTCAGTGACTCTGGGACCTAGAGACGGGCTCTGCTCGGCTGCCTGAGCTCCTGGCTGTGTGCAAATGTGAGGAACTGCAGAAGAACAGCACAGCTCACAGATCTGCTTCTGAAAGAAGTCACCTGCAGGCCCTGCAGGGGCAGCTGTACTGCCAAAAGGTGCAGAGAAAAGGAGCTGAGTGTCTCGTGGTGTGTGAGCTCCAGAATGCTCAGAGAATTCCAGACCCCAAAGTCAGTGTGTGCAGACTGGCCCAGGCACTCTCAGCTGCTCTGGTTTATAAACAGGGGCCACACAAACTTCAAAAGTTCCCTTTGCAAGAGGCAGCACAGCACTGAATCAGATGCACACACGAGGAGCTTGATCCAAGAAGTTTCACACAACTCTGTGTTTGAGCACAGCCACAGCACATAAACAAGGACCCAAGGTCTTCAACCCTGGAAAATTTCCAAGGTATTTCCAAGCATGTCGGTTCTTTCTGTTCCTTCCTCACCCCACTGATCTGCTGAGAGAGACCAGAAGCACATCACAGTCAGCATCCTTCAGTGTGCATTTGCCTGTTTTCCTGATAAATATGTTTTCTAAAGTTTCACTCTGTGCATACTGGCAAAAAAACCCCAAACACTCAAAGAGGAAAGAGGCAAAAAGAAAATGGAAAACAAACCCTAAAAATTGTCTTTCTTGGGGTTGGACTTGATGATCTCCAAAAGTGCTTTCCAGCCCTAACAATTTGTCTTCTAATGACTGAAGTTCTTACTCACACGCCTTGATTCTCCTGTCCTGAAAGATCATTTCCATAGAGAAATATGTAAAAATATAATTGCATTTCTAAAGTAGACTTCTTCAGCATACCCAATGCTTGTTTTCCCAAGGTCTCAGCACATATCCTGCAATCCATATCCTTCACACAGCAGCTACACACACATTTTTGGTGTAAATCTGTTTAGCTCCATACAAATAATTACTAGCAGAGAATCTGGCCTAATACATTCAGTAGATAAATTGTCTTCTACCAAACTACAGTGTCTTCAAAGCTATAATTTATCTGCACATTCTACAGAACAAGATAAGAGTCTCAGGAGACATTTTTATCACATCCCCAATCCCTCCACTCCCCCCTAAAAAGAAAAATAAGGACACAAACATCCAAACTTCCCTTTCTGTACAGAATATTAAAAACTTACTGAAGACTTCTTGTGGCATATGGGGGATAACATTTTGCTTTGTTGCAGAACTGAAGGGATGAAAAGGGGGACAAAGTGGAAGATCAGACTTTTAGAATTGTTAGAAAAGTATATGATTTTTTTGCTCAAAAGACTATATATAGGAAAAAGATTCTGGAAATCACACATGGAAAATAATTAATCCTGAATAAACAGATGAAATTTCTGTCTTTCACCAGATATTCCTTAATTTTTCTTCAAAGCAATATTTCTTCTCCTGCCATTTTTGTGTACTGTGAAAACAGTTCGGAATACAAACCAGCCTGTTCATTAAGGCAATTTAAATATAGATAAAAATCTTATTGCTGGCACTATCTGCTAAGTACAGCCACCTGCCTGCACTGAAATCTTCCTGCACGCCATACCTACTATCATTTCCAGTAATTTGCCCAGCTTCTCCTTCTTACCCCAAAAAACCCCAAAAATATGAGCATCTGCCTCCTGCACTGCTGCCCCTGCCCCAAAGCCACGCTTCCTCCTATCCTTGGAAGTGTCCCACTTGGAATCTGCAGCCAGTGGGTTTGTGAGGCTGCACACGTTGTCAAGAGAGACGATGGAACACAGATCAGCATGCATGGCATTCACAACAAAGTCCTGCCAGGTTACCTTGTGATGATGGATTGCAAAGTTAAAAACAGGATTATTCAACTAAAATGAGAATTTGCAGTGACAGAAACATAACATGCACTTTCCTGTTAAGGAAAAATCTGGGACTTGGATCAGCATGAGAACAGAAGGAGAAGAGGCACAGCACAGCTAAACCAAAATGGTGCCAGCAGCACGTCCTCAGACACAAACACGACTGAGGGAGATGACGACAGCTTGGTAGCCAGAACTGTGAAAGATATTACACACAACCCTACCCTAGTAATGGGGAAAAAAAAGTTTGAGGGTTTCTAATCCTCTGTGCAAAATTCAGGTAACAAAATGAAAATGAAAAAGAACTGCTGTGCAGTTTGGAGTGTCACATAACTACAGCAGGCACTTCAGGAGAAATTCCTGCCACTCCTAAAAGAGCTACAAGAGCTTAAAAAGTTATCCAAATGTGACAAAAGGGGGGAAATACTTGAACTTGTGCATTCCTTTGAGCATTGAACTGCCTGTCCAGTCCTAGCTTCCAGCTCCACGGTGAATGGGACAGGCAGCCAAGGCCCACTGGATGCAGTCAGTCCCAGTTACCAGGTCTGGGTGGGAGATCAGAAGCAGGTACAGCTCCTCTGGCTGCTGAAATAAATACAGGGACTCCACTGCAAACAACTGCAAGAATCACTGATATTTCTGCCTAATCAAACCAAGGCACCTGGGCCTCTGCCCTAGAAATGATCTTGAAGACACAGACACAGCTCCAGGTCTGCAGCTGTTTCCAGGATTTTTTAAACTGAGAAGAACAGAAGATCTTTATGGCACTAGTCAAAGGCTTACTCCAAAACTGCTTCAAGCACTGGCACAGACAGACATTTTCTAAACATATACTACTGGAGAGAAATGCTTCCATAGCACCATATGGATTGGTATGATATATATATATATATGTATTTTTTGCTATTGCCTTGTAAACTACAATAAATTAGAGCAAGCTTAATCACCTTCAGTGACAGCTTCTGCATTGAAAGCAAGTGTTGAGTTTGTCTTTAGCCAAAGAAAGGGAATAATTTTTTTCCTTTGGTAAAATTCGGCCCAAGGTTTGTAAATGAAATCAGAGAATGACATTTAGAAATAGGTTTGTTTGGTTAGATGAATTCAGCATTCATCAATTATTTGTTTATAGATTTGGTATTTCCCCCCAAATAGACAAGACTCTTCAGACATAGTTATCCTTAAGGTATCATCACTTTTTGATACAGACCATATGGTTATATTTGGTCTAAGCCTCATTCTTGGCATGTAAGAATGAAAATGTTGCAGTTCCTAAAGAAAAAAGGGGAAGCAAAAATTTAGGGGAGAGAGAAGGACAGGGTCCTACGTGTCTTTCAGCAGAATGACAGTTTTAGAGAAGAATTATCCACTCTAAATAATAAGCTCTTTCACTGCCAAACCTCTTTTATGTCCTAGCCTCAAGGAACAGCTTTTTATTCAAAACAAACAAATCCAAAACTTCTCTTAGCAAAGCAAACAGCCAGAAACCCAGGAGGCTCTGCTTTTGTATCTCTTCCTAACCAGAAAGAGGGGAGAGGAACTGGGAGGAGACACAAAGCTTCCAAAAGGCTGCTGAATCATGTGACAGGCAGCCAGCTCTACATTTTTATCTGTTTTGTCCTGTCACATGTGAATGCAGCAAGAACATCATATGGTACTAAGATCAATATTGCTGGTATATTTTCATCTCCCCCAAGGCAACATATTTTGCACAGTTTTTATTTCAAGTTCGAGGGAATTACAGTTATTCCTGTAAGTTATCATCATTCTAATGGCACGATCTGGCACTGGTGCTGCAGGAGCTGGGGGATATTATGGACTATTTCACTTTGTTAGCTGAGGAAATCCATTTAGACTTTTATGC
Source organism: Rhipidura dahli (assembly GCA_013399225.1). Classification (NCBI taxonomy): domain Eukaryota; kingdom Metazoa; phylum Chordata; class Aves; order Passeriformes; family Rhipiduridae; genus Rhipidura; species Rhipidura dahli. The sequence continues at coordinate 69,587 of VXAC01001336.1, forward strand.
TGAGTAGTGCAATACTAACACAAGGAGACATTTAAACAGTACAAGAAAAACACCTCTGTTTTCACTTTCACAGACATTAAACAGGGTTTATTTCCTTCCAGGGCTCACTGAAGATTCTGCTATAAAAGTGCTAAAGCAAAAAAATACTATTCACTGAAACTGTTCTGACACTTGACATCAGGAGATGCAGTTTTTAGTTAGTTATAATTTTGCCAAACTTGACTCATTTAGTCTGATCATTTTGATGCTGAATATCACCTGCAGGGTAATTTGTTTTCTTCCTTTGCAGACAGATGGTTTAGGTGGTTGTAACAACAAACCCAGAGAATGGAAAATTGTTTTGCTAATATACAAAGTAAGTTCAGGCAACTTTTGAAAAGCAACCAACTCAATTTTCACCAAACTTTCAGTGCTAGGCAATGGCCATATTGCTACTGAAATCCACATTCCAAATCCAATTCCAAACTCCATCTTATCCCAAAGCTCTCAGGCTGCTCTGCTTCAAAGAAGCCAATGACCACCTTGGCATACCTTTAGAGAGCAGTCTCAAGAGAACTGCAGAACACCAGACAAGCCTTCAGTGGGCTCTAAAGGAATAAAATCCTCTCCTGTTTTAGAAGAATACAGAGACTCCAGAGCAAATATAAAGGAAAGCTCTCACAATCAAATGGCTTGAAACTTGAGTAACGGCTCTTACTTGCATTAACAAATAATCCTGCAGGTATTCTTTACCCTTTCTTTATGTTATTGTATTTCCTTCACAATCAAATTCAAATCTAATCAAATTCTAGCTGGGAAAGAGCAAAAAACACGAGCTCCCCTGGAGCCTTGTCGAAGGAAGGGAGGTCCCAAGCAGCCACCCAGGGACAGGGCTGGAAATTGCCACTGGAGCCAGGTGGAAGATGTTCACTCACAAGAGGGACAGGGAAGTTTGCCCTGCCCAGTTGCTGACTGCAGAGCCAGTGCCAGGGGGCTGGAGAAGAAGCCCTTCCCCAAGGCAGAGCAAGGGCAGACAGGGTGATGGGGTGGAGCTGCAGTGAGATCCCTCAAGGAAGACAGAACTGGCAATTAAACATCAAACCGGGCCATTTTCCCAGGCCAGCAAGATTCTCAGACGTGCTTACAAAAAAGGAAGAACTCCTACAAAACAAGCCTTCAGGTATTTGTATTTTAAACTCTCGGAGTCAGAATTTAAGGAGAGAACAATTGCGCAGAGAGAAGCCAAAGTTTCGTTAATATTCAAAAGGATCTTTTATGTCACATCACACCCACATAGCGGCCATTAGGGATGGCAGAAGGGTTAAATACACCTCTCTGAAACAAAAGGGAAACGTCACTGCTGGAGCCTCTTGCCTGGTGCTGGATCCACTTTATTCTGAAAATAGCATGTGGTAACTGGCAGCACTTGCCAGCACAGCTGAATTAGTCAGAAAAGCTGTCAGGGAGGTGGGAAATCTCCAAGTCTCTTTGTGTGCTCCAGGGCTTGTTTCACCGTGGCACAATTACAAATACACAGCTGTAGGATCTGCTGTGCTGCTGGCTCTGAAAACAATAGTTCAGGGTCTACTTTCTTTATGAATTTGGCAATTAATGCTGACAGGAGCTGCACACACACACTGAGGAAAGCACAGACTCCATTTTCTCCCAGGTAAAAGAATTTCATACAGATGGCCCATGCTTAAGGATAGAATAACTTCTTCAGGCAAGCAGGTTTCAGAGTTACTAAAGCTGGCTGATTCTTTGAAGCTCAGTAATAGTAACAACTTTTCTATTGCGTTACAGACAACCTGTAGATTAATATATAGACAAATGTAAACCTTAATAGAACATTCACACCAATATTCACATGAAGGATGGGTAATTACAGCAGAAATGCCCATTATGTTGCCTGAGGTCCTGTCAGTTCTCACAGAGGTGACCATGTCAGACCAATCCATCATAGACAGAAATTCAAAGACCAAGACTCAAGCCATGGTAAAAGGGATTCTGCAGATGAAAATCGTGAGGTTTAATCTAAGTTGGCCCTTTGAAAGCTTTAATCACACATGCACAGTCTCTTTGTACATAAATTATATTGCATATTCTTTCCATATCTTTTGCATAAGAAGTAAAAAGAGTTCGTGCATTGAGACCTGCTGGTTCCCAGATTTGTATTTAGCAAGGGATCTGAGGAAACTCTTAAAAGAGAAAAAAGGAAAACACAGGAAATAACTGCAATGACAAGAACATGTGCATGGAAAAAACATGATGAGATCATTAGACAACTTTAAGAAATTAGATACTGATTAGTTACTAATCACGGGTGTTGTTCTCACCACCTCTATCAGAAGCCTGGTGGTGTAACATTACCAGCAGTAACCACTCACATATCCTGTTCTTTGCATTTCTGGAATTAAATCTTTTCTGATTCACCCTGAGGATTTTGCTCTCTGGGAACAGACCAGATGGGCTCCAGGAGATCTTGAAGTCATGGGAATAGTTCCTAAAGCTAATGAGACTTACGAAATGCAAAGGTTGTATGAAGGCAAAATGTATCCCAAATGACCAATGAACATTGAAGGCTCCAGACATTCCTGTCTTCTCTTCACTGGCCATCCAGGAGAAACAAGTGAAACACCTGAGGCATTGCTACGGCCAGGCTGAGTAGTCCAAGCTTTACTGAACCCAGCTAAGCCTCCACTGTATGACTGCAGGTAACAAAAGCAGTGCTACAGAAGTCAAAGTTGCCATAAGACAATCCAAACCAGCCTTTCCTGTCAGGGTTACCAGTTCCTATTTGAGAGGGTTTAATCCCCAACAAATCCATGTTGAGGTACTGCTGCTTTGTGCCTATCAATAGCTCAATCCTTAGACTTCAGACTGAGCAGTGCTTGGGGCACCTGACCTCAATGCATCTGCTTCTTATGCACCCTTCAGGTTAGACAGTGTCTTATACAAGGAGACTAAAATATTCTAAAATCAGCTTTACACTTTGCCTTCATTACTGGTGGATTGATTTGTAGATACACTCACTTGAATGATTTTGTTGTTTCAGTCAAAGCTGAATCAGTTCAGTTACTGCATTTTTCATCTTTGAGCCACTTAATTTATTCTTATTCTGTTTTCAATAAAAACCATTAAAAGCATGGGGAAATTACATTTCCTAGATTATATGATGGGCTATGAGCACGTTGGCATAGACAACCTCAGATAAGAAATCTCTAAAGTACTTGGCTTTGCTTATAATGTAAAATTTATTTCTATCTAAAGGGAGCTATGACCTGAATGCCACAGTCTGTGCCTGGGAAAAACAGACAAAGTAGAACCAGATGAGAAATAAGAGAATGATGAAAATGGAGAAGGGACCTCTATAAAAACTGTAAGATGGGTTTGTTTTTTTTTTTTAAGGCTAAAAACCTTACAAGTGTCCTGAATGGGAAAATGCTGTGTATGAAGATGATCACTACTGGTGTTTCTCAGCTTTGCATCTGGGACTGTGTTTATTTAGTATTTTAATTAATAGTGTTGGCTCAAAAAGTAGGGGAGCACTTGTGGGAGTTCCTGATGACTGAGGGAGGCATAGTCAGCATATGCTGAGGCTACACTGCATACAGGAATTTTATTTGTGGAGGACCTTGTCTGAGAGAATAAATAAGAAGGATAAAAATTTATTAATACACAGCTACTTGTAATAAAATAAAAAGGTTACTGAGAGCCTTAGCTTTACCTGTGGCCAGTGACAGAGGAAAAACTCTTCTCTTTACTAGGAAATCTGAAGCTGATCCCAAGTCCTCTGTGTACCATGGTCAGGACATGGCAGTGCACAGCTGGGGAGAGAAAGGTCAGGAGGAGGCAGAGAAGTATCAACCACTGGGTAACACAGCTCCTCCAGAACTCTGGGAGTGGAGTTTTATAAGGAATAATTTCCTCACTAATGCTAGTTTGAGGGACCACTATAAGAAGATGAGGAATTAAAAGCATGGTTTTTTTTAGGAGAGTAGAACAGTCAGCTTGTCTAAACAAAGATGAAGAATAGAATTATTATTTGTTTTAAACACTTTAACAGGACAAATACTCAGACAAGTGAGGCTGAAACATCTGCATCACAAATCAGTGGCCAGAAACTGGTTGAAGCAAAATGAAAGCTGGAATAGGATTCTGTTACAGCCCTCCAAGAAGAGCTTCAGGGGCAACTTAGATTTCTGAGAGTAAGCCTAATCCACCTGCCAAAAGGATTTATACTGATATGATTGCTCATGATAGGAATGGCTTGGACTCTTGACCCAAGCAGTACCTCTGCTCTTTATTTCCTTGGAGCTTTAACAGAGAGTGGATTTCCTCAGGGCTGGCTTGGTATCACTGTGTGTTATCAGACAGAAGACATTGTGCTACTTCAAATCTGATGATACATGGCTGGAATTTCAATTATACACTGCCATTTTAGAGGGCTCTTCAACTCCTTTCAAAAGTCAGGCCGTAGTTTTTAAAAATAGATTTGAGGGATATTTGTCAGAAGTGGAATATTTAAAATGACTGACTACTCAGGATTCTTTAATTTTAATCCTAAGATTAATTGAATACCAGTTAGTTGGTAAGCCCAGTGCAGAATTTCTGGCATCCTGGCTTCCCCTTAAGCAGTGGCTAGCAAGGTTACATTCTAGCTCATTAGATTCACTAATGCAAACACTGTATTAGTCACAGTGTCTTCCTAATAGAAGACATTGAGCTGATAAACATCAATTCTCCTTACAGGTGAGTATTTCAGATGGCAAACCCTCCAGGGTTCTTTGGATAAAAGCTGTGTAAAATGTGATCTGGCATCAGATTAGTACAGCTTGATTTGGGGTGCAAAGCAGGAGCTATGTGCCACTTGCATTTTCCCTGGTGGATCAAGTCATCTCTCTGCATTTTGGTGTCAAGGCTCTTACAAGGTTACAAGTCCTCAATAATGAATCAAACTAGTAGAAAAGTTGACTTTTCATGGCAACTGTATGAAAAATAAATGGTGAGCATCTTCTGAAAGAAAGGAATTTATGGAAGGGAATTGCACTTGCTAAACTCTTGTTGTCATAGATGTCTGTGCTTGAAAACTGCACAGAGTAAACAAACCTTCCTGCTGTACAACCCTCAGCAGGGAACATTAATGGGCAACAAAAACCCAAACAAACAAAGCCACTTTATCTGCAGCTTAGGAACTTCACTGGGGGTGTATATTCACATTCATTCAGATAATAAAACAATTTCATGGGGAGAAAGAGGAGTCATGTGATTACCAAAGTCATTACAAAGATAAAAACATATTTTTGAGCTTGAAAAACACAATATCACATGGAGGTTTTGGAAAGAATAAAAAGTCTACTTGTCCAGAGTTCAGAGCCTCCTAAGCATGAAAACAATAAAATTGCCTTTCTGTGTTCTTATTGAAACAGAGAAACAAACACAAAAAAAGCAAACACCCAAACTCCATTTAAATCTGAAGTTATGAAAACGTAACGAACAGGCAATTTTAATCAGTTTTCCCATCGAGAGAATGAACTAGAAAACCAGATTTTTCTTGAAACACTACTCCTATCTTCTCTCTTTTCCTTTTGTTCCACCCACAACCTCTTGATGATTTCAGAACTCATCCAGATCCTACAAAATTACAAAGCAGGCAGTTTGAAGGGAAAATGCTGATGTAACACACCTCAGAACAACAGAGTGAGTCCTGATAAATAAACACATGGAAAAGAAAAATTGTTTTGAACCTGTACACATTAGATACTGGGGTCACTCAAGTGAGATGGAAATAAGAAGATAATATTTTTATTAATGCCAGAGCTTACAGAACTACTTCTGTCATGTCTCAGTATAAATTAGCTTTGCAGTAAAATATTGCATTTAAATATATTTTTAGACAATTGCAAAACCTCACACCTCACTGTGTCATGTAAAATGCAGCCCTAATTTAATTCCTGCAGAAATAATTTACTGATTTGACTCTACCAGCAGGAGAGATGCTGATAAAACTACTCAGTGGGCTGGACCCAGGTGAGGAGAGCTCTGTACAACTTTCTGCACAATTCACCCAAAAAAGTCAGGCCCCTAAAAGCAGGTGTGACAACAGAGAATACGGAGAGTGATGCAACACTTCAGCCAATCAACAGTAGAGACTGAAGAGCTTTCCTTAAAAACCAAATCACTCCTGGTCTAACACACCCACTTGCAAAGACATTTCAAACGTGGGAGGTCTGGATTCCGGATAAATCTGCACTGCATAGAGGCCCACAGAGGGAAGAGCTGAGTTACTGCTGGAACTGGGAATAGCCAAGGGTTGCACAAACACTAATCAGCTTTACTGGTGGAGAAATGGTTATGGATTTCATCCCCCTAAGAAAGCACCAAATATCACCAGCCCTGCAGTGAAACTCAAACCTTACATGGATGGCCTCTCCATCACTCTGTGAAGTTTTTCTCCCTCTTATTCTGTCTCTTCAGCCCCCTTGATTTTTTTTTTTCCTAGCCCCATGCAAATTTGTAATCTCATGGCAAGAGCACTCCCCTGGTAAAGAAGTGACAGAAGTTTGAAGTCCATGGAGCCCATAAGAGACAAAGAACCAAGATCTCCCACTGCCATGTGGGGCACTGACCACCACTGCTCTCCCTTTCACTTTTGATCCTTCTTCTGGCTGATCCTAATGGTGCCTGTGTGTCCCACCTAGGTCAGGCACTTCAGAGGCCAAAGACCCCGGAGTTTATTAATCCCAAAGGGAGACCAGTATGTACCAGGGCACTGGGCAATTATTTTGAATTTTATGAAGTTCTCTCAGGAAGTGAGAGGTCAACACATAATTACAACCCCCTTGCCCTACTGCTGTCCTTTTGTAAGCAGTGGTTTCTCAGGAACACAGGAAAGTGTCTGGGTTTTATATGCATTGACATTCTGAACATGCCATGCACAAAACCAGGGGATCAGTAAAAACTGCATTTTAGAATAAGTTATACAGCTTGCTTTTCCCAGCTTCCAAAAAGGAAACAGCAGTTTACAGAGGAAGCACTCTCCTGTGTTCACATTAGCTTTCTGAAGCTGTACTATGCAATGTTCTTGCATTAGAGCTCAAAGAATACTCAATGTCATCTTCCAAAAATCCAGGGAATTTGGGCAGATTTCATGGGAGATTCAGGTTTGCTTTAGGAAAGAAACACAGGTACAAATTTACACATTGTAGAGCGCAGAGCCACATTCAGATATGCCATGAGAAGTGCCCAAAGAACCCAATTTACCAATTAAAAGGTAATTCTGGAAGAAGAAACAAAAGGTTCCTTCTCCCTGCTCCTAAGCTCATGAAGCCAATTCTGCCCTGTGCAACATCATCTTCCTCAGAGCAGCAGGTCCAGGTTGCAGCTAAATGAGCTCAGCCAGAGCAAAGGGAAGAGCTGTTATTTCCAGTGGTCAGGAACCAAGTGCCCTGTGAGTACTTCCCAGTTCCTTAACTGCTGGAGCTCCCGTTTCTCCCTGAGCATGCCCATACCTTCACCAGCACCCTCCTGCACGCTTCTTGCAGAAATACCTTAGAGTGCAAATACAACTCAGAATTTCTATCTGCAATAGCCTGTAACTGTTCTTTTAGCAGTGTCCTTAGCCCTTAACTCCATGGAAATCCCCAGATCGCAAACCGATCACTGCTCTGAGTCAGGAAATGTGATCTCTGTCTCTAGAAACCACAAGCTGGAGACCTGGGGACTGAAATGGTTTACAAATTATTCCCTTCCTCCTCACAGAGCCCTTCCATTTACCCATTAATTTTAACAGTGAATAGTTGCTTTGTTGCTGGACTAACTGCACAGAACTCTTAAACTGGCCACTATATTCATCCTTTAGTGTGCTCTGAACAGAAGCTAAAGTGCAAATAATATCTATAAATTTACGACCTAAGAAAGGATTTTCTTACTTAAAACACTGGGTATAAACAGAACACACACAAACAAGATGGGTTCTTGTTCCATTTTTCTGATGTCTTCTAGTGGTTTTCACTGCACTTTAAAAGCTGGATTTGGTTCTACCACTTTCTCAAGTCAGGGGACCCTGGACTTCCAATTCCCACAGATCTTTTCTCAATTGCAATTCCATTTTTAAATCACCCCACTGTGCTCCCCGGGATGATTAAGAGTCGAGACCCACCAGTTCTAGCTGCAAAGCTGTAGGATCAGCTCTACATTCACACACCAATTTTCATCTTTTTTTGCCTTACAGTAGGACAGACAGAATATGGGGTTACATAATACTTGGGGTTTTTTTTCTTGCCATGTGGACTTCAGCTAGTAACACAGAATCTGGACCATAAAATGTCTTTAAGAGTTTCCCTCTCCAATTCACAGGAATGGAACTGTCTGCCTAAATGTTTAAGACAAACAGATAAATTTCAATCATACTTGAAATTTTTTTCTCTCTTTATGCTACTCAACTGGAAGAGAGCTTATACTTTTTTCCAGGAACTATTTTGGAGAAACTAAGTTTCAACTGGAACCTCTATTTTAAATTTGTGAAGTTGCAATGAAACCAACATGAATAAAGGAAATTCTGAGTGCTTCAAAACCTTCCTTTCCCTAACATAAGGCAAAAACACTTTTAAGAGACAACACTTTTCATGAGACAACTACACCAGAAAACCTCTTTAACCACAATCCTAATTTCTAATGGGGAAGAAAGGATGAGCAGACACAACATTACCGGCTGATTTCAGTAGGTACAGAATTGTTTGGTTTTAAGTTAAAATGTTACCTGTTGAAATAAAAAAAAAAAAATTCCAAATCCTGACTGTGAAAACTCCAGAGGGAGCGCAGTGAGGAAAGGCCTGGAGATTTGTCAGCGGCCACAGGACTGAGCTCGGAGCTGAAGCCCTGCCCAAGGGGGGTTCAGCCCTCAAAATGCTGATTCCAGAGCCCCGGAGCAGGGCCGGGAGAAGGAGCAGCACCTGCAGCTGCAGGAATGGCCCTGCCCAAGGCGGGTTCAGCCCTCAGGGTGCCGATTGCAGAGCCCCGGAGCAGGGCCGGGAGAAGGAGCAGCGCTGCAGGCTCCGAGCCCGTCCCGAGCAGCGCCGGCGGGACAGGGACACGGCCCCGCCTGAGAGCAGCATCCTCGCTAAGCCGAGCTCCCGGGAAGGCTCAGGCGCTGCGTGGGAATCGCGGCTGTGCCCAGCTCCAGCCATTTGCCAGCATTTCCAGGCAATGTTGTCCCTCACAAAGCTCCCGGAGCAGCGCTGGGCTCGGTGTGCAAAGCGCCTGGCAAAGGTCCTGCTCTGAGGCGCTGCTGGCTGGATGAAGGCAGAATGGATTCATGCAGGGAGCGAAGGAAGGAGAACGCGGCTCAGAGAAATAAAGATGAGAAGGCAGCAAACAAAGAGGAAAGAGACACTTGAAACACAAAATGGAAGGTTAGGAACAGATTTCTAATCCTGGTCTGCTCACCAAACTTCCCCCAAGGAAAATCGCTTAATTCTTCCGATTTCTTTTGCCGCATTTGTGCACGATCTGCACTCTACAAACAACTCACTGCTCCTCAAACTGCTCTGCAGCTACAAGAGGCAGATTATAAGGATGAGCCTCAGTTATACTGAAGGAGGACAGAAAAGAGCAAGAGAAGAGAAATCTAGAAGAATAATTAGAATAACATGGAAAGGATTTTCGGCTGATCTGAGTTGTGGTGCAGCAATAAGAGAAAAGCTGAATCAAATGGATTCAGAAAAATGTATCAGCAAAATCATTCCAGCCCAAGCTGTCTACACAAGACTGGCCACAGAGAGGTTTGTAGGTAACCTACTGGTGACCTTTGAGTCTTTGTCATTCATGATAAAGGGTTACTTTCCTAATCCTAATTCATTTTCAAGCACAGCAGATTAACAAGAAGGGATCACTATCAAGCTGAATAATCTCCTAGCTCTAAATAATCACTGAAAGAGGAGCAGAAAAGGAACCATAATAATTTCCTTTTAATACAGTGGATGAGGAATGCGCAGAAAGCTAACACAGAAAGGTGCTAGCATGCTGTATTTTCATAACAATTTTTATCCTAAAATGAACCCAGTCAAATTAAAAAAGTAATCTTATTTATTTCACCCTACAGTGTTACCCATATACAGAATTATTCAATATAAGGGGAAAATTATTGGTTGTCTATCTAGCAAGTTAAATCAGATTAAAATACTGTATGAATTTTAAGCAGAACTGTTCCTACACACACTTATTTCAGGGGAATTTAATTTACTTAGAGAGATTTAAGCTAAAAGAACCAGACTTGCTGAGTTCTCAGTAGCGGGGTCCCCAAATTCAGCTGTGCTAAGTTTTATGGCTACTTCTCAAATTTTCTTGGGCCCTAGAAGTCACTTTCCTTTGCTGAACATCAACAACAGGACACTCATACGCTGTGGCTGCTCCTACAGCTCTTAACTCAGTTCCTGCCAGCTCTCATATGCTTGCAGCAAGAATTCAAGTCTCCAATTTTTTAAAGTGCACACAGAAATACAAACACACAATCTCCTGAATTTAAAAGAGAAAAATACAACACAATCTAAACTCCTTCTCAGAGAATTAAAATATAAACCATAAAACAGAAAGGGAAGCTTGGCAATTTTACCTTAGATCAGAGGAAGTTAAGAGACATTAAGAGGAACAATTACACAAAGAAACACCTGAAATGTGTGAAAAACAAAAATATACTGGCCAATATCCAAATCAATGCACCTGTTGGCAACAGGCATTGTGTCTCTTAGTCTAACACCAGGAGCATGTTTGCTCAAATCCCATCAGGTGCCCCACATTACTGCCTGCCCTTTTTTTAAAAAAAATCTTATTTTGTTTTTAAGAAATAGTGCAGGTTCTAGAGAATTTAGAGGACTTGGGATCTTATTTTTCTATTGCTTGCAGCATAACTCATTAATCAGTCCAAGTTTTCTTTCCTGTGAGCAGGAACACAATCTACCAGAGTGGAACACAACTCTCCATTTGATTCATTGGTTAGACAAGGTGGGGAGAGAGGAATTGGCAACCCCTCCTCCTGTTTCTAGGTGATGCTGTAGGATCACTGCTCAGGGTTCCTAAGCACACAGATAAATCTTCCCCCTGACACGGTGGGGAAAGAGTGAACCAGGCATGGAGGAGCCTCCCAACTTTACCCGTCAACAAGACAAACTCAGTAAACCTTGTTTGCTCCCCCAGATTTATTAGACATTATTTACAAGATTTGTGTGCTGTTACTGTCTGTCCTGGGATGTTTTATACTCGTCTGGTTCCTGCACTGCCTGTAACACAGAACTCCAGCCCAGCAGCCAGCCAGAGGAGAAAAGCCATTCTAATCAAGGAAAACAACAGAGGCATGACAGACTCATGGATTTTAAGCTAACTAATAACTAACTTTAAAATATTCTTTTCATGAGTAATTTTACCCTCAAATCAAAGGAAACCAAAACAAAATGAAAAACACAATAAATAAAGTATCAAAAAAAAGTCATTTTGAGCTTGACTGTAACAATACCAAAGCAAATGTGTGAATCAAGAGAAGTGACAGCAGTGAGTTCTCACCATCACCATTGACATGCACCTGGTGCTTCCCCACAGAGCTTAACTGCTGTGTCATCATGCTCCCATCTCCTTCCACCTCCAGCATGTCCCAATCCATCACCTGAGGAACATGGATCTCTCTCCCTCCTCCAGCATGTCCCTAATCCATTACCTGAGGAACATGGATCTCTCTCTCTGTCTCTCCCCATCAATGCCAGTCTGCTGCTGCACATGTCACCCACTACAGGATCTGCTGTGTTTGAGGTGAGAGCTCCCTGCCAGGAACTGCTCAGCACAACTTGCCAGAGATATCCCTGAAGTGTTGGCTGGCTTTGTTGTGCTACCAAGGTCAGTGTTCATCACTAAACACCAATTTCTTTGCTGTTCCTCATGCACACCATGGAAATGCATTACCTGCAGGTGAACTAAAGTCATGATGGTACTTTAGCCAAGCGACCAGCAAGACACTGACTTCAGAACTAATTCAAATCTCCCCTCTTTTTTTGTTTTCCTTCCAATATCTGAAGATGGCACCTTGTCCTACTTCTGTGATCTCTTTCTTTTAAGACTGATTTATGGTAGTAGCAATTTTCTCCCATCTGCATATCCATGCAACTTGGGGGCCCTGCAGCAGAGCATAAACTCATTCTAAAAATAAGGTGGCCTTACAAAAACCTGAAGCCATAACAGAACAGCCCTGGTGAGCCATGAGCACATCACACGCTGCACAACAGGGACCCTGTGTCACACAGCAGCCCTAAACTATTCTAGGCACAGTTTTATCTTTAGCAAGCAGATCAAAGACGACTCCTGGTTTTTCAGTCTCTAAAGAATGAAAAGAAATTCACCTTGGATTAGGGTAGGGACCATGTATGAAAAGAGACCAACAACAGATTTCTCTATGGGAGTAATTTTTCTCATGAACTTATTCTGGTATTTCAGTGGGTTCCTGGTAACTCAAATTAATAATTTGTGATTGCTTTCAACATTTGCAGTGTTAACTTACTGGATCAGAACCAAGGATTTACAGCTTTCTTTTGGGAAATCAGAAAAAAGGATCATCCACCAGCATCTACATGGAGGCCTTAATGGTTTTATATTTTGTTTTGGGTTTGGGGCATGTTCTCTGTAAATCACAAATCATTATCCAGATAAACTTTAAAATAACTTACCAAATATGTAGGTTCTCATAATAAAATGATCAGAAAAATGGTTACCTAAAAGCTATTAATACCATTTACTTCTCAAGGGGAACTGGACTGCAAACTCCATGTCTAGGTCTGTCTATGGATAAAGGGATGGAATGGAAGTGCATTCCCCACCACAGCTGTCACCCTCCCACAAAGGAGTTGTAAATGCCAGTGCAGAGAGCTCCTGACACAGCTGGGCTCCTGGATGCCACAACTACAAATGCCAAGGTTGGATGTGGAGTTCAGCCATATTTTACACCAGGAGTGAGTTTGAAGGGTCTTATGAAAGTCTCAGGTAGGGCTGATGCAGACAGAAGGAAGCTGCAACAGTTCTGCCTTACAGCCAGGCAAAGGACATCTCACTGATGCTGCCGAGTCAGCTTCTTACACAACTACTAAATTTACATGGTTTAATTTATTTTTTAAATTCATTTTTAATCCAGGAAAAATGTTCCTGGACTTTGGCATTACAGGGAACTGAGGAAACCCTTCTCAAGGCTCTGGATCTGTTAGCACAGCATGCACAGGCTGATTATTTTTAAGAACTCCAGGAATAAACACTGTTAAAAAACTCCCTAATCTCATAAAGTTCATCACCACAGTGTTAGGTTCATGATTAGACATGACAGAGGTTAAGAAAGCATCTGCCATGAAAGGGATGCAAAGCCTGGAAGGATTTGGTTTGGTTTTAATGCACTGTGTGTGGTTACCAGCTAATGAAGGGTACAAAATTCAGAAAATTTTTGTGCAGAAAAGCTGCAGTACAGAGCCTGAGAAGAGAAAACCTTGGAAAAGTTGTGCTGGCCAGTCTATTTTAACACTGAGAAATGGTGATTTTACCTTTTGCCATCTCCATGCAGAACTCCCAGTGAACTTCTGAGGGAAGGCAAACTGCTGCAAATGTCACAGCTGTGTTCCCACTGTACCTCTTCCCTCTTTCTTTTCCCTAAACCTGGATCTAAAAATAGAATCAGACTCATTAGGCTGGGAAAGACCTTTAAGACCACCAAGTCCAACTGTAAACCCAACACTGTGAAGGCCACATTAAACCCTGTCTGACAGTTGTGTCTTGCTCCCCCCAACACTGATGCCTGAGATGCTGTGAACCTCAGGGCAAAGGAAGTCATTCCTAAAACAAGGATCTGGCCATTGCATCCTGATCAAATCCACAGGGACAGAAGAAAGGATTGAGACAATCTGCCTTGCTAAGCTCACATACAGAATAATTTGTTCAGTTTCAGTCCAGATCAGTCTCTGCTAGTATTTCCCATAATTTAAAATAGTAATTAAAAAAAGTGTTTTAAAAATACTCCTAAAAAGAGGCAAGAAAAAAAAAAAAGGCTGATAACTGCAACAACTCTGGTAGTTTGCCTCCTCTGCAGCTAAACCAGGAAACTTCTGTAACTTTCCTTCCTGCATACCTAGGACACAGCCTCTGATTGCTCATGCAAAAAGCTGGCTTGTGCTTATTAGAACACTCTGATGATCTGGTAAGTCAAGTACTTATACAAATAAAAATCCTATGCAAGGCAAGGGACACCTAGAGAACCACTTTGGGCCTCTGCCATCATCTCTGTGGGCACAGAAAATCACACTATTAGATTAGATTGTAATTATTAGATACTGACATTCACTTGGCTCAAGATACATTCTTTTGTTATGTACTGTCAGTTTAATTTTATGATGAAGGCAGGACTTGGATCAAATGAAATGTAGAAATTATCTGAATCAGAACATTATTCTGGGCAGGCACCACAGATAACCAATTTGGAGCTGTTATCACCTGAGATGATCCCATTTGCAAATCTGTAGGGTCATGGTCTCTGGATCCCTCCAAGTTTCCTTCCTTCCTGCTTCTTTTTATTAATTTTAAATTCCTCCTCCAAATTTTCCTTTTTGATCATCTGAGAAAGCCAATCCTTCTGGGTGTGCACACCCCTTCCCAGCCCTCTGGCCTCCAGAAAACAATAAAACACTTTAGTGCTGCCCTGAGAAGGGAAAAAGTGCAGGCAGGACCCAAAAACCTGAAATCCAACAACAGGCTCTGTGTGAGAACTTCAAAGAAAACATGGAGCCAGGGAGCGTTTCCCTTCCATCTCCAAGCATGAAGCGACACCAGTTGCTTCTCTTTGCAAAAGCAGTGAATGAATTTCCATTTCTGATGGACTCTGGGCTGTCAGCCACATCCTGCTCCCTGGGGAAGGAGGTGACACTGCTCTGTTGCTCAGAGAAACAGGGGACCTGACCTTACCCTGCCTGCTCAAGAGTGAACCTCAACTGCTCCCTCTCACTGCAGTTTATAAACTGTGCTCTTGCGTCCTGTACTGACCTGAATACTGCAAAATGTTTGGTTTACAAACATATCAAGGGAAAACTGCTTTTGCCCTTGCCCTACATTTCCCTTCCCAGTTTAGTATCTCTAGCATATTTCCCTTACCCAAACTATGGAAACTTGTTTGTCACATATTTTAGTCACTTGTTGGAATTCATAGGTGAGAGGACTCCATATTCACTGTTTGGGTGCTCAGCACTGAATCAAATTATTTATATTAAATAAACAATTTACAATTAAAAAAAATAAATGCTCATGTTTTGATTAATGTTTGTAATGCTATTTTTCAAAAAATAAAAATTCAGCCTTTTAAGGAAAACTTTTCTTGTTACAGCTTATAATGCATAAAATAGAGACCCACCTCTTCTGACATTCACTTTCATTCTGCTGCCTTTTTGTTCCATCAGACTATTCCCTCTGTACACCTGCTCTCTATCTCCATTTGTCTGATTAATTATCCTCACTTCTCTATAGGCCTTGACAAGTTCCTCTTCCTTCTCCAGCTTCATTCCTGTTTTTCACCTTGTGTGGCTTGAGTCTCCACCCTAAAAATACTGGCTCCTCTCAGAATGAAACAACATAGAAACTACCAACAAACAGTTTTAAATGAACAATAAATAGCAGAACATTTTGGCTATGAACCAATTTTTGGAGAATTTCTAAATCAAGCAGTTTTCAGAGGAGGAGCTGGTGGAGGGGTTTAGGTTTCCATGTGATATGTACTCCCATGGAGAAACAAAGAGGTCTTTAGGACAGCATTTCACACATCATCTCCCTTAGATGACAAGGATTCTGAATTGATAATAATTTCTAATACAAATGCTGAGCAGCATTTTCTGTATTTGAAAGTATCAGGTAGGTGCATCTCAGTTTATTTTTTCCAGCATCAGAACTGCCTGGTAGTATATGCTATAAATTAATTCTTCTCAGAATTCCACAATTATTATTCCTCTCTTGTCCTGCTTTCAGTTTGTTGAACCTTGCCGAAAAATTGTGCTGTTAAACTAAAAGATACCTCTGCTTCATTGCTCACACAGCTTTTAATATGGAAAATTTCATATTTTTATTAGTAAATAACTCAAAAGCAAATATATCACCTACACAAGGATGGGTCTGAGTGTTCCTTGAGAGAGAACTGAGATAGTTGGTTGTCCCAAGTGCATCTGTGATACCTGGTTTTGTGTTTGGTTTCCTTATCTGCCCAAAATTCATGTAACCTTTCCAAATCTTTCAGCTCCAGATTCTCCAAGGACAGTGAGTCCTTGAGTACCTTTGAAATCAGAGCAGTCTCACTATTCTCCTTTCACCCTTTTGTGAGACTGGTAGAGGTTTAAGCATCACCATGGGATGGGACTTGAGGAGCAAAGAGGTGAGTAGCAGCACAGAGGCAGAGCCAGAATGGGTCACTTGTGCTGGGACCTCACACACACTGTCCCTCCTCTGGGTCACAAGGGAACATGGCAGGAGAAAAGGCCAAGTTGCACAGAAGCATTTACAAGCAACTGCAGAGCCTCACATTCTCACCAGCCTTTCCTTTCATGCAGATCTAAACCACCCTGCACATTTTAGAGGCCCATTTGATTATTTTGCCCTGGGGTTTTGGCTGTGATTCATTCTTTATATTTAACAAAGAGAAGCAGATCACATATGTAAGGTGAGTTGTGGGTGTCCTGACAGAAGGATTTGGCCCTATATGTTCCACCTCCAGATATTTCTATTCCCTTTTTCTCTTTTTTTCCCCTCCAAGCATGTTATTACTGTCCATGAGTCATTTCATTAATCCAGAGAGAAGGCCAGAAAACAAGTGAATAAACACCCTGCTTCACAACCTTCTGCTGCACTGTTTACTTCTCTGCTAATGAATGAACAGCTGAAAAACAGAATTATCCTAACTGGGGACATTCAAAGGGACATTATCTGCTCTTTGTCAATGACTGGTGCCTGGCTCAGGCAGCAACTACACTGCAGGATCAGAGGATGATCTCTGCATGCTCCTCCCTGTAACTCTCACACAGTGAGTGCAATGACTGTAAATAAATCACAGAGCAGTCACACAACAGTTTGGGTTGGAAGGGACCTTAATCCCAGGAAAGAGTGGAAAGGAACATATATGCAGGTCAAAATGAAGAGCACAGCAATCTTCTACCTTTCCTATTAAAAATAATTATTAAAAAAAGGTGTGAGAAACACAAACAGCTGTGATGCCAGACACAGGGACCTGCCTGCAGCAGCACAAGGTCAGATCTCATGTGAACCAGGCTGGAACTCAGCCCACACTCCGAGTCCTGCAGTTGGCTCTGTGCACATGGACAGGGCTCTCCATTTATCATGGATATGGCTGGCAGCCACCTGAAAAGTCCTGCTCCCCCTCCAGAGCTGTCAGAGTTATCCTATCTCCAGTGAAGACAGAAGCTCAAGGACTGAACGAGAAATAAATGATGGTAGCCTCAGTTTTGCCCTCTCAATTGCAGGAACTCGAGGTCTGTCTGCCATCCTGGAAGCCTGGGTGTGTCTGTCCCTTGCAGTCCTGCAGGCACGGATGAACTGATGCTCACTGCAGCCCACGCTCCATCCCCGCTCATTTGGGATTCCCAGAATCAATGAGCCTCCTTCAAAAGCATAGACAGAGCTGAACCTTAGGACCATTATTTCAAACACTGTAAAGTGTTTAGTAAGTCCCTTTCAACTTTCAAGGATAGGAATGTGGCACAGTTGCTCCTTAAAACAGGTATTTGATGCCCAGAGATGGCACTCTAAGTAACACGCTGATTACTATGAATTATTTTCAAAATAAGGCATGAAGCTAAGTTTGTTTGTGCACTTAACATATTCTTTCCCCTTCATTGCTACATGTTCTTGAGATTTTGGAATTTAGTCCAACATTTCTATCTCTGCACTTTGATGCACAGTTGAACATACCCTGCTCTGATCCTCTTTCAAAGAGAATCCATTAATTTTTATATCAAGGAGGGTGATGTTCAACCCCTCAGCTAAACACACAGTCCAACACAACATGAAATTCAACATTCCATGGCCATTCCCTGATGATTTCTTTTCCTGCTCCCACTGCATATCAGGACAGCAGCTTGTGTATGACCCCTCAAGTGAGAAGTGCATTTCCATTTTTGTGACAATTGGTCACATGTGAGGTTTTGTTCCAATTGCACACAAACAGAGGAACCTGCCTAAAATATTTTCCTGGTCTGCAGCATTGCCACAGCATATTGAGTTCTGTCACCTGGACTTCTCAAGACTTACAAAGATGGACAGAGAGCCTCTAAACCTGTCTGAGACAGCATGCTGGCATCTTTGTGGCTGGCAGCATTTCAGATCAACGGTCTCTGTTTCATCACACTCCTGGATAGCTTGTGACACACAAACCAACACAAAGCAGGCATTCAGCAAATCCAACAGCCTTTCCCTAACTCTCTAGAAGACTATTTCAACAGACCATAGTTTTTTTATAATCCAATTGCTGCAGAAATAAACCAGAAGAAACCCCAAGTATGACATAGAAGTGGTCATGATCTGCCAGGCAGCTTCCCACAACACTGAATTTTCCTACAGAGCCAAAGTACAGATACTGAGCAACATTTATAGACCCACAACTCCCTGTCCTGCCAGGCTTCACCTGCATGTGCAGAACCACACAGGCAATTCTAGCCAGGCCTCTTCTCCTCTGCTGCTCTCCTCCTCTTCTTCTTTGGAATAAACAATGTCCAGTGGCAGAGAGGAAAGAGAAAACAGAGACATGGAACCACACAACATTCAGTGGCAGTGAGAACCTCACCTGCCTGCTGCTGTGGGAAAGGACAAAAGGGAACTCAACAACAAAATTTTTGGAGGCTTTGTGCCGGAGTACCTATTTCTATGAACACAAATGTTTATTTGTACTTCTGAACTGAAAGCATTTGGACCACAAAACTTGAAATACTCCTGTGTGTACTTTACTTTAGGATATATAACTTCAGAGATGAAAGCAACACAAAAATCACTCTTGACATGGACATCATCATCCAAACAGAAAATTAGCATGGCTTTTTTTTTTTTTTTTAATCATTTAGACAGGATGGTATTTCTGATTAATAGAAATTTGAATTAAATTTCTCCTTTCATGTATGCAGCAGTTAATTCTAATCAAGCAAGCTCAAGGTCTTCCGTTGCCTGGATAGTACTAATTAGATTTTTCCACATTATTACTTCGTCATATGCATCCATACATGGCATACAAATATCAACCTCCTTTTTAACAGGGATGAACTTTCCTTTCAGATTCTCACTGGAAGTAATTTTCCAGAGGTGGGAACAATATCTGCTCCAAAGGAAAACACAACATCTCAGGAATTCTACAATAAAAAGTATCAGGCTTAAAAGAAAATGCTTCGAAACTAATTTACACAGTACAGAGCACGAGCACCATGAAGGTTTCACCCAGAAATAAAAGTACCACTTCATATTGGACTGTGGTTATGGGAAGTAGTTGGATGTGTGGGAGTGGCTGCAGATACCATAAAGCAACCAATATCATTAAAGTAATGGCTGATGATTGCTGAGTTCCTGTTGGCCAGGCACGTCACTGTCCAACGGCAGCTCCAAGGAACAGCAGCAGATGCCTTGTGACACAGGCACACACCTCCTGAGCTAATCACTGCTTACTAGATGGTTGTTCCAGCATCCTCAAGGAACAGCTTAAAAACTGACTTTGTGCAGGAATGACAAATCATTGGAGAAAACATGTGACAGCTCTCCCGAGTGCCAGCCAAGGTGTGAGCTGGATGCAGAGAATCTATTACAAAACAAGGAGGCAGACCGAGCTGAGTCACTTTAAATCAGGAAATTCAATTCCTTCCTACTCCTCAGTTCTAAAATATCCTACAGCATAAAGCTTCTATAGGATTCTTTTTTTTTATGTTTAGGGAGGAAACTGAAATACTGCAGTCAAGTCTCTCTAAAGGAAGTACTCATGACTTCCAAGCTGTATAAAATACATCAAACTATTGAAATCAAGGAGGAGAAGAAAATCAAAGGATTTAAAAGGAAGATAACCAGACCACCTCATTTTACTCTTTGTAGCTGGGTGCATCTCTTTGTAGAGACCTCTTTTCCTCAGAGGGGTGTTTTTCCTTCTATTAGACATTGCTTGGAACTTTCCTCCTTAGCATTTTACAATGAAGTTTTTTGCTTCCTGCCAGGTAGTGGGATTCCTTGAAACTCTTCCAATATTTTACACCACAAGGAGTTCAGAAATAAAACAACTGCAAATGAGCCAAGAAAAGAGAAAAAAACCTTGTATCATGGTAGCCTTGGGACAACTAATTAGATTTTTATTTAAAAGTCAAACATGCAGTGGCAAAGTGCAAATGCAGAATTCCAAAAGCAAAAATGAAAAGTAACTTCACCTTACAAGGCTTCTGCAAGCAGCTCAGTCAGGCAACTTTAGGAGAGCAGAAGTTAATCTGCAAAGCTTATTTATTCAGTTATTAGCTGCTCTTAAAAAAAAAAAAAAAAGGCACTATTTATTTGGTTCACTAACAGCATTTACTCAAAAGTTTCATTTATAAACCTCAAGCTGATCCTTGCTTTAGATTAACTCAGGAAAAAAACCCTGGAGTCTGTATTGTAGATCTATCTTTAGGAAAACATAATTATTTCTGAATCCAGGAACTGCTCTGGGTTGGAGCAGCAGCTAATATCCTAACCAGAATTTCCTTGATCATTACTCAAGCAGTAGCATTTTTATTTAAAAAAACCCCTTAGTCCTCCTCCCCCACCAGTATTTCTCTTCTAACACATTCCATTCTAATTTTAGTCTTTTGAGAAGTTTCTTTTCCAGATCAACCCACTCTTTTTCACATTTAAATAATTTTCAGTTTTTAAAAGAGCTCAGTTTTAGCAGGTGTTTCAGTAGCTAAGCAATAAGAAGTCTCTTGGGAGCATCTTCCATGTTTCCCAAATGGATTAGCCTGGAAGTTTGGGGAGAACATATTAGGCAAAATAACCATGCTGTTTAAGAGTTTCATTCCAGCTTTGAAATTTAGAGAAAGAAATGCAGTCCCCAAAAGAAGCATTTGTGCTCCCTGTTAACAAACGAAGAAACAGCTGCTGCACTGGCAGTACCAGAACAGACCTTGGAGGCAGGAAAATTCAACTGATACACTCAGCAGCCTAACATGGAAGAAAACAATGCAGCTCCTCCTTTCTGGCATTATTCAGCTTCACTGTAGCCCCAGGACCAAGAATGCTCCTGGCAACCATGGCCGCAGTGAGTGCATTTCCCCAGCTCACAGTGGGAAAGCACCAGCACAGAGATTTCTCCAGTGCCTTGGGGTTGCAGCCCCCACGCAGCTAAAATATGTTTGTTATGAGCAGCTCTGTGAGCTGAACTAAAGGTCAAGATACCCCTCTAGAGATAAAAGAGAGCCTGGCCCTTTCTGTCATCTCCAGCTATTTGAAAGATACCTTCTTCCTCTTTTGGCTCCTGGAAACTAAAACCACTGCAGCACCTTTCAGCAACTGCTTCTTTTTGTGGTCCCAAATAGCAGGAGGAAACCCAGTGGCAGTGATGCCTCTGTGCCCTCATGTAGTTAGAGCAGACCTGTGAGACTTTGGCATCTGGCAGATTCATGAGGCAGGAAATTTTAAAATAAATTTAATTCTAGGCATCATTTACAGATTTACCAGAATAGATGTTCATCTACAGTCACAGGGTTATCTTCCACATTTCCCTAGAGTGCAGCAACATCCTCCTTCTGCAGTGCTAAAAAAGAGTTGAATCTATCTTGCTATGTCTGTACAGAGGTGGCACTTGCAGTAAAAAAGTAAGTTTGAGTAGAATACAACAGCAGACATTTCTTATCTTATTCTTCAACATGACACATCATCCCCCATTTCTGCTCCCTTTGCTCCATTAAATTCCTCTAACCACATAAACTGAAAAAAAACCCCCTATGTTAAAGCTGGACTTAATTCTCAAAAAGAAGTTTCTTACCTGGTGTAAAGATTTCAGGGAAACATTTCTTCAGCAAATGTTATTACCTAGGCTTGTTCTAACCTCAATTTTCCACATGTGAGATACATTTAAGTATGAAGCTGAAGACTTGCCTGTTAGCCTGCAAGAATTTTTAACAAGATTTTTGTTTTGAGGTTTTGAGTATGTGTTCCTTGTCTCCTTTATTGTCTTCATTCTTTTTAGGCTCTCTAAAAGAAAATTAACTATGTCCATTCCCAGCTATGCCAGCTCCACTACTGAGAACAGCTGGGTGAAAAGGGGAAATACTGGAACCTAGGAGAAAGAAAACACTGGTATTTCCACAAGAAAACTCCCCAAAACATTTACTCATAGATAAAAGGAGTTCTCCTGCATGGGAAGTCATTCCCTGCTTGCCTTCCCCCACTCTGCCCCTGAGGTTTGTTAGCTGAGCTGGCTCCATCCTTAGGCTGAGCAGGAGAACACATCAGAGCAGCTAAGCACACATTAACACCTCCTCCCCACCTGGACCACAGGTTTAAAACAGTACAAGTGGTCATGATTCCCTGCAAGTAATTAAAACCTTTGGCTCTCTCCTCCTCACTAAACCTTGCTCTTCTCAAAAGCACCTTTATTTAAACATGGGCCAAATAAAGTGTGAATTGAAAAGAGGGCAGGGAAATTAGATCAAACTGAGTATGTAGCATTCTCATTATCTCTCATGTCAGACAATTCAGAAGCACTTATGTAATTGGGCCTCCAGACTCAAGGCAGTGAAGTGTTAAGACAGAAAAGCAATCCCAGGACTGCATGCTGGGTTTTGACAAATAGAAAAACACAGAATTAGGCCAAGAGCTTATCATTAATGTGCATTTTTAATTGTACCATGTTGAACCCAGGTTCACCATGTGGCACATGTGATCAAGGAGGTAAGAAACTGTGCAGTGCAAAAGCTGGGACAGAGAGAGAGGGAATTTCCTGCATGCCTGGGCACACACGTGTGTGTGGATCAGAGCAAGAGCACTGGTGAGAGCACATGAACCACGTGTGTGAGGAGCACAGTGCAGAGAAACACAAGGGGAGGCAGCGGCCCATGAGCAATCGCTGTGAAAAGGGATGGGGGTGGGGAATTGTGCACAGTCCTTTTTTTAGCTTCTGCTGTAAAAAATAAATAGACCTTTTAATCTGTGTTCTCCTTGGAGCCTTCTCTATTGACCATTCATTTCTTCTTTCCCTTCCCAGCTCTTTACCTCCTCTATATGGCTGATGAATATGCAAATGCATAATCAGTTCTGTAATAGCCTATCCTTTCTAAAAACAGGCTGTAAATTTGGATCCTGAGCAGCAGGTTCTAAAAAGCCTATTGTATGACATGTCTGAGGGTAAAGGCAAGACCCAAACACCACCACCAGCTCACCAGAGCTCTTCATAACATGTGTGAATGCAGGGAGGAGGAGGGGTCCTCCCCAGAGCTGAGCTGGCAGCCAGAGGGGCAACACCTTCTGCAGAGCCACAGGCCTAGAGCAGGGCCTGCAATGCTGCAGGGTTTGGGGAGATGGTGGCAGGTTGGTTTTGGGGAGCTGGTGGCAGGTTGGTTTTGGGGAGCTGGTGGCAGGTTCAGATTTGGGGAGCTGGTGGCAGGTTGGTTTTGGGGAGCTCTCGGTGGTGCAGAGGGGCTGGGCAAAGCCGAGCCTATCAAATGTTCTGTACATCCCTGCATCTCCACGGAGCACACAGACCCTGCTGGGGGAATGCCTGCACCCCAAACCTGCGCCCTGGCAGCCCCTCCCAGCTCCAGGTGACACAGAGCCAGGTAAAACATGAGCTGTTCTGCTCCACTGGGCTGCAGAAGGCAGCGGTGCCCAGAGCAGGGCAGTAGTTTGAGGCTCCAAACATCGCAGGGCAGCTGCTTCTCAGCTCCCAAGGAGTCTCTTCCTTCCCTCTGGACAATAAACACAAACCTTTCTGTCCAATACTTGCACACACTTCCATGTCTGCCATTTTGAGGCCCTCCTCTGGTTCCTGCAGGGCTTTACAGTGCTTCTGGGAGCTGTCGCTGTAGGGTAGAAGGCAAGAACTGTTAGTCTGAGTTTTATGAGATGGGATTGTCCTGCTTGCTTCAGAAAGCTGAAGGTGCTGTGCCAGGTGCCTCAGGTCCACCTTCTGACCTGCAGTAAAGACTGGAACCCCACAGGAAGGCCCATGTGTGTTTTACAGTTCCCCATGGAAAACTACCCAGGAACAAACACATCTTTGAGCTCCAGGCTGAAGTGCCAAGCCAGGAGGCACCAGGTGGCAACTGAGAGCTCCTGCTCAACCCTTGCTGGAGGCAGAGGCAAAAAGTTGGGTTGCAACAGTTTCAGTGGCACTGTCCCCAAGGCAGCCCGGGCATCTCATGATACACAGCTTGCCCTGGGATCACCCAGCAGCCTGATGGGACACAGAGGTGCAATGGCAGCAATAATGTACATACCTCCCTCAAAAAATTTGAATAAAGGGACAGAAACTTGGACCTGGCTCTAATTCCAACTGCTGCACCCTGAACACATCACAAGTCTTCATTTGTAGTATTCATTTACAGGTAGTGAATAATATTTGCATAATTCATTGGAGTAAAATGGCAAAACAGGATATGCTATAATCCAATACCTGAAACATGAAATAATTTAAAAATACAACTTTACAGAGATTGATATTTAAAACCAAAACCTTGTGATCTAATAAAATGTTCAGAGTGTTGCAGACTTTGAATGTGGACATCATGGAGCACTTTCCTTCTCCCCTTTCCTGTCACCTTCAACACAGATGTACCTTGCAAAGCAACGCAAACTCTGCAACAACTCAACAAAAGCAGGGATGACAGGAGGAAGGAATGTTAAAAACTGATTTTAATAAATCATGTTACAAAAACCTACGACCAGTTCACAAAGGAGAACTGAGGTCTCATTCAACACTCTGAAGGTGAGAACTGGGCTCCCCAGATGAGGTCCACAGCCTCGAGCTGAGCTTTGTTGTGTGTCACTCTCATCTGACAATTCAGATCCACTCTGGAGCCCTGTTTTTGTCTTTTTACATTCTCCCAAGCCTATTAACACACCAGGACACTTGTGTGCCTACCACAAAGCTGTATTTGCCTGCATCACTGGAAGCACATCATTTCATCCCAGACTCTCATAACACTTTCACAAATATTTGCTTCACCTAGACTAAAAAAAACCCCAAAGCCGAACCCCAAAATACAGTGAGAGAAAATATTCTGATCACAAAATAAAACATACCAGCAAACCAAGGCCAGGTTCCCACGAAATAAGAAGAATTAAAATAGGAAAAAAACTAAGGGTGGATGTACCTAAAAGTAATCTTCCTTAAGTGGTGAAAATCTTTGGATCCTGAAATGCCACCAAATCACCATAAAGAGAGTAGCATCCTCCCCCCTCCTGACCCCAGGAAACAAAGCAACCTCAACATCCCATAATTTGCTGTGATCAGCGCATCTTAGGCACAGGATCTGGAGATAATTACCAGAAGGGATGCTGGCAGAAACCAGGGTCCATTCAGAGAACATTCATTTGCCACTTCTTCCCGAATTTCAGAAGTCTCTCTTCTAAAGCAGCCCCTTGCATGTCTGGCTGCACGCCCTGCAGGCTGTGGATCCAAGGGAACAGCAATGTTCTCTGCAGGATACTTTCAACTATTAAATCCTTACTGAAACTCATCCCATAAAAGTACCAGTTAAACTGAAAACATTACAAGAGAGGGGCCTGACAGTGGCAAAGACACAACACTGTGGCCACAGTTCAGAAAACTTACATGTTATCAAATGTGAATCCATGACAAACTCAAATCTTCACATGAGACTACATGAAGACTTAATGAAAATGGAAATGTATGGATGCTTTTTCCTGTAACAAGAATAACTGTTTACAGTTTAGGTGATGTTCTGTAACTATAGGAGGTAAGTTTGGAAATACAGACTATTAGCAATGCTACTAAACTACGGAAACACTCTTAGCAGAACACTTGGCACTCTTCTATTCCCCAGTTTAAAACAGCAGCAGAAGTTACTCTTGTAGATGGCTGTTAAAGCCTCAGTGCATTAGTATGCTGAGACTGCCTCCTGCTCTCTCCTCTTGTTCTACACAGTTAAAGCCAAACCAAAAACCTGTAACATTTCTAGTGTTACTGTACCTTCCCTTGCAATATGCAACAGAATCATGTCAGATCCATTCCTCTTTAAAAGCAAAGCCCTGATTCAAGTTATCAAAACGTTATCACACTGTTCCCTCTTTGCAGGATAGCGTCTTCACTATCTCATTGTCTCTGTGGAGTGGACTGAGGTGATCATGTGGTTTTAAATTGCTCTGTTTAACTTTCACCCTCCACCCCCAGGTCCTTGGCTTCTGCCCTCACTGGTTGTTGCAGCCCGGGGCCGCAGAGGAGGCGCCCGCCTGCTTCAGCTTCTTGCGGCGCTTGTTCAGGAGGCGGTTGTTGGACGTTTTCAAGTCTTTGATTTTCACCTGATCATAGTCCACCCTCATGGTAGCCAGGGCACTGGTCATCTCCTCCTGCAAGCAAGCAAGGATTGGATTGAAGTCTCTGAGGCAGCAAGAGCACGGCCACCCCGCACTACAGCCTGGAGAGGAAGGACACAAGGAGCCCTCTGCCACTCCCCAGCCAGCGAGAGCTGAGCCCTTTCTGTGGCACTTCAGCAGGACCAAAGGCTTCCTCCCACCAGGGGCTGAGCCAGGAGGAACTCTTCACACAGCATTTCACGTGGGAGCACACAGGACCACACTCTGCTGGCCTCAATTCCACCGTGTTGCTATGCCCAGCACTTCTCCCTGGCTGGCTCTGCACCCCTCCACACAAAGATCCTTAAAAGTAAATTCACACACCTCCTTAGTCTGAATTAATGCTTAAGTACAGGCACATTTTAAACTTTTTAATAAGGTTGTAAGAAAAAAAAATCTGTTATAGTAAATGAATGTCTAAGCACTTGGTTCAAGAAAGGAAAAACAATTCAGTATCACGGGAATGTTGATAGCTCGAGGGAATACCTCTGGGACCTATACAAAAGCACAAGCATAAGAAATTCTCAGAAACATGGGAAAAAAGGCAGCTAAGTGAAAATAACTGCTTGATCTCTGACTCAGAAGGCAAATGTTGCCTAGGTCCTAGAAAATTTTACCATTACATAGCTCAACAGCTGAGACTACACATCAGTGATTTAAATAAAATCAGTAATCAATAAAATACACTACAGGAATGCTGCAATTGGAAAAATGCTAAAAATTTTAAGTGCAGAAAATTCAGCCTTAACTGTAAAAGCATGCCAACCTGTTAAAGGCCAGCAGGAAAGAGTTAAGACTCTCAGTGTGCCCTACAGTTTCACTTTGCAGAGGCATTCAGCAGTCATCAGTACAAACAGTAGGTGAGGCACCTGCTTAGACTAAGGAAGAGACAATTTCTTTTTCCCTCTTCTTCCCCCCACCAAATGTCCTAACAAGATAAGACCAAGGTTATTCAGTGTTGTTCCACAATTCAAGAGCCCTGCAGAAAACCAGAATGCAGCTCAGCCCTCCCACCTGTCCACCTATGTTTTCATCACATTTTTCACTGTAATGAAGTTCAAACTGCCTCAGCACTGCCCTTCTCCTCCCTGGGTACACGCAGTGGCTCAGCAGAAGCATCATTAATGCCTTTGATCATAAACTCCATCTTCGTTGATAGCTGGTGCAGCTGTAAGGCTGCCAGATGAAGCTCAAAGAGCATTCCTTCTTTTTTTAAACAGTTGTCACATACTCTACTGTTCTAACCAAGACTGTTCATGCCTCCCTTGTTTGACATGATTGCATTCAAAATAGCCACAGTATCCAAGGAAATGCATATCCCCAGAGAAGGCAGCACGCTTCATCTCCTATCAGACTTGACTTAAAGAAATCTGAACTTGGATTGACTCACTTTAACTTCATCCCAGTGGTCTTTATCCTCTTGCAGGACCCGTGCAGTGTGAAGAGGAGTTGGTGGCACTGACATTGATCTCTGAAAAAGAGAAAAATACCAAAAGAAGTTCTGAAAAACAACATTTGGGAAGTGACTTCTTGCTCTTCTATGTGCATGAAGGGCATAAAAGTTGATCTAACGTCCTCCAATGACCCTCATTATTCCTGCTTCCAATCACTCCACAAATGAACTCGTGTGTGGTAGAAAAGGACTACAGTCTCCACACAACAGTGTCTTGAAAGAACAAAAGGAAAGAGAAATCAGTGCTGAGCTTCTTTCACTCTGCTCCCTTCCAGTCCAACCTAAACTTTTAGGTACATTTTAGATTTTAACTGTAATTTCACTGTTCATTAGTCAATCTCTTAGAGTGGTTAATTTGACCTTTATCTCCTAGGATCTGTTGTAGGAGACATTTTCCTGTATTTATGCATTAACTGAGATTACCACCTCATCAGACTAAGTGAGCCCCACAGAGGAAATGACACAAAACTTCTCAGCAAGGCACAGCTCAGAAGGCAGTGCATCCACATGAAACTGAGATCTATGCTCACCTGCCATGAAAAATCAGGAGATACTTTACATTGGAATAAGGGACAATTTCTAAAGCATGAAGCACAGCTCCCTGGCTAAACTCAGCAAGAATCATGGCAATTCTTGCCAGACCATAACCCAAACTGTAATTTCATTTGAATACTCTATTTTCCTTGTGCTTTCTACCCAAACTTGCTGTCTGCTGCTGTAGCATCCTACAGCTGCACGTCAACAAAGTCTAAGGAGATCCCTGTACAACAAACCCTACAATGGAAGCAGTGCTTATGCTCCCCTGAGCTCACAGCAGCAGTGCAGCAGTCACAGAAGCAAAGCAGAAATCCTGATTCCTGCATCCTCTGGAAAAGGATCCCAGCTGGCCAAGGTACAGTTTTATCAAACACAGCTGGGACAAGAGAAATGGAGAACAAGCAGACTGGCTTCAGCAATGGCCCTGTCCCTGTGGAAGGTGCTCTCCTTTCTGCTGTGAGCTGCTGCTTGTTAAAAAAAAATTCTTATACACAAGGAACTAGAGGATTCTGTGCTACACCTAAACTGACAATTTTTGCCTAGTTCACAGTAAAATACTTCTGCCATCCATCTCATTAAAAAAAAGAGGGGAAAGAAAAAAAAAAAAAGAGACACAAGCACCCTCCTCCGCTGCTTGTGCAACTCTCCAGACATGTTTCTACTTTAGGATTTAGGAAAAGGGAGAACACAGACATTTCCCCCATCAGTCTTTCCCCCTCCTTCCCCCTGCCCCCTGTGAGCAATAGATTCAGCAGGAAAAAAAAGCCAACCTGCAGCTTCCTTCCAGGAAGGGTATGAGAGCAGGGCTCTGGTGCAGCAGAGTCTGCAGACCTTGTCTCTAATCTCCTCCTCATTAATTGGCTCTGTGCATATTCCAAGTACCAAGTGTCGCTGTAGGTGGCAGCTTCCTCAGCTATTATGCACTCACTCCATGAAATTCCTCACCTGCTGACTTCTGAAACACCTTCTTGGGGTTTCAAACACTTAAAGCTGGAGGTATTTATTCCGAGCAGTGATTACATTTTTATTTGGTTAAAAAAGACTCAGAAACATTGTCTGGGATCTGTTCCACAGAGACTTTACAACCTCAGTTTCTGAGCTTTCACAACTCTGAATGACAACACCTTTCCTCTTCATCAGGATGTCCTACAGACACATTTCATTTGATTCCAAGGGCTTTCAGATCCTGCATCAGGAGGAGTGGGGACTATTAGCCACACCTTTGCTTCTGCCCTGTCCTCTGAATATCAGCATAGACACACCAACCCCAGGGGAACACAAAGGGCATTCTACAGCAGAAGGATTCTGCTCCTAGCTGATGATTTTTTTGGGCAGCAAGAACAAGACTGTTATCTTTTTAGACACAAATGTGAGAAGTATAACCTACTATTTTGAGGGACACCTACAGAGCAGAGATGGTATCATGAAACTCAGTCTTGTAACTTCTGGGATTTGTGTCTCTTATTTGAAATAGTCCACGTTATATTGATAAAGTATTTTTTTCTTTTTACCCAAAAAATCTCTTCTAAGGAAAACTAAATTCAACCAAGTCACAGAATGAAACCTGAACTGGGACCATTAATAGCTCTGTGTACCACCCTACCAGGGCAATAAGAGACCCTTGCTCCTCCCCCATGCATTTCCAAACTCTGCCAAGGATGAGAATTCCCACTGAGCACAGGAGCGTGTTCACACTGACACAGCTATGCACAATGGTGCCTGAGGCCACTAATAATAGCTCTTTAAATCCTGCACCAATGAAGCAAGCACATAGAGTTTATTTTTATATTTTTAAAGAGAGTAACACATGCATATGCTGCAGAGTCAACAGTGACTGCCTGCTTACAGAATATAGAGACTTCTCAGGCTGTTGCTTCCAAGGACACGACTGTGGGTGTCTCCCCTTGTGTGTCCTCTGGTAACACCAAGAGCAATTGTGGTTTCACGGGCTCAAGGTGACCCTCTGTGGAGGGCACAGGAGGTTAATTAAGGGAGCAGTGGTAATTACAGTCCTCCTCTTGCTGTGCTGTGGGGAGCTACACCTCAGTTCTGCATGCAAGAATCAGTTCAGGGTGTAAAAGGAGATATAAGACTCACATTAATCCAAGGGTGATTCATGAACTGAGAGACTGTCATCCTCTCTGTTGGGTCAGTCTTCAGTAAATGGCGAATGAGTTGTTTGGCTGAAAAACAGAACCAACAGGGCATGGTGTAGTCTAGGTCTGCAATCCCAAATAACCTTGGGAACACAAGGACCTGCTGAATGAAGAAACAATTTTGCAGAACTGAAAACACCTCTCTGTTGCTGTGACCATGTCAAGAAGCCATGTACAGTGGGGCAGGTCACTGTTTTTAAAGGGGCAAAACAGGAAAACATCCAAAATAAGAGGTAAGAAGGAAAGAAAAGGCCTGGGGATTCCAGCTATGCTCTCTACATCACCACACCAACTGCTTTGAGAACAACAGCTGGAGGAAAAGAGAAGCACAGGAACAGAAAGCTGTTAAGCTGCCTGCCTCAAAGATGGCAACAAGCTGGGCATTATGAGCTGAATGAATACATAAGCTGATGTTCTGAGAAATGACAGAAGACAACAACTAGCACAGGCTGTGGGAAAAGGGGCAATGAACTTTGACAACTGAGAAGCCACTAAAAAGACAAAAAAAAATCAAATAAATGGATTGCACAAACAGGCTTTGCAGCAACTTTCTGTGAACATGGGATTTGCCAAAGCAAGAGCACTAATAAGTGAGATATGAGATAGCAAGAGTCTAGACAAGAGTTTCATTAATGTGGGTGGACAGACTGGAAACACTGCATCCAAAGAAGTTATTTAGAAGGACTTACACGAAACTTCCTTGGGGAACCTAGAAAAACTTCTACATAAGAGTTCTCTTTTAGGAACATCACATGCAAGATGACTAAATGCTTGTAAGAAGTTACCAGAGGTACAAGTTTAGTTTGTTGAGAGAGGCTGCAAAGGACAAGAACAGCACAAAGCGGGGAAAAAAGCAGCAGCCTGCTGAAGGTGCCTCATCAGCCTGAAGAACACCCACTAACAGAAGATCATAACAGGATCAAAGGTAGAGGGCCCCTATCTCCATCCCTGCAAACATAAAGAAATCCTACACACAGTCCAAGCCCATGTTCTCTCACTGAGCTCCTCTAAAATGTTTTTACCTACTGGAATATAAACAAGACCCAGAGCAGAGGAAATATTTAGCCATAAACCCATGACTAAAACATCTCCCTCAACAATATTCAGCAGACTGTGCATGAGATCCAGTGAGTGGTGAAGATGGCCCAGAGCACAGCAGGATCCAAGGATCCTTTGTTACTGCTGAACAGCAGACGAAACCAGGACCACAGCAATGTAAAGGGCTTGTACAAAAAGCAGGTAAGCCCCAGAAATTACTGACCCTTCTCTTTAATATGACAGGCAGGTGAGACTTCCAGCTTATGAGACTGTCAGGATAAGAGGGCATCAAAAATATCCACTTTCAGGACACTGATTTGAGCCCAACACCTTTTGATCAATGATTTATACAAAATAAATTGTTGACCTTGATTGAAGTGGTGGCTGGCAAATTCCCACACCCCAAAAAGCTAGCATGAACCCTTGCCATCCTTGCTGGCTGGATCACCAAGGAGGACAAAGACTGAATGAGTTCTCTAAACAGTTTGCCTTTTTTCCAGCTCAGCATGCATTGGAGCTGTCCTGGCTGTCTCCTTTCTAAGGATTAGAGACTTCTGTTTCCAGAGGGTTTAATCTCAGCATTCACTAGCACTAGCTGGATTTTCAAAGAAGGTTTTCAGTAGTCATTTACTTTTTGTAGCACTGAGGTTGCTGGCGGGTATCTCGGTTCCCAGTCCTTCTCTGTATCACCTTACAAAAAATTGATTTAAATTGTAAAAGAAAGGGAAACAAAAGCTCAGACAGATTTTTAGTAAGAGACTCTTCGTAAGCACTGCAGCACTGCACACCACCATGCACACAATCATCAGCACCAGGGAGCATTTCTACCTTCCTCTGACACATCAGCCCACTCTGGATTGGGGAATCCATATTGCCCCATCCGAATTCTTCTCTTCATCCCTGGAGAAATGGCTTGACCAGTGTTGGAGTAGAATGGAGGGAACCCACACAGGCTGTAAGAGTGGAAAAAAGAACTTTCATAACTAAGAAAATCCTTTCACCTCTTAAAAAGTTTTATTCAAGCTTATATTCTACTGCAGGCTGCACGATCCCAGTGTGTGTGCAGATTTAACAAGCTGTGTTTTCTTTCTGTTCACCAGGTTTCTTCCCAAATACTTACAGAATGTATGTGATGACACCCAATGACCACATGTCACATGATTTGTCATACTTCTCAGGACCAAGGACTTCTGGGGCTGGGGAAGATTAAAACCACAAATTAACAGAGTACCAGATATTTCTCTTCATCTCCATCACCTTGTCAGTAGCAACACCCTTCAACAACAGGTATCAGAGACATTAAAAAAATGCAACTCACTGCAGGAACTGAGTAGCATTTTCGACTGGCAAGTTCCTAAAAGCATCTAAAGTAGCTTTAAAAAAGAGAAACAGAGCTGGAAAGATGCCCTACTCCTCACCTTGGTGTCTCTCTGCTCAAGAGAGCACTAAGATTACCAAAAAGCAGAAGGAGCTACAGCTAAATGTGTGCAGGGAGACACTGCACTGAAAGAGGTAGGAGCATATGTTCCAGCAATCAGAATAGAAAGGCCCTACTGGAGCTGTGATAAAATTCTGAACGATACCTAGGTGGTATGTTTAGCTCCTGCAGCTACAGGGCACTGTATTTTTCTTTGGCCTCCAGAGCATTATATTTTTTCCACTAAGTAACAAAATTAGACAGAGATACATTTAGAGGGGATTTTTTTTTGTCCCCTGGGGCAGGTAAACTGGCAGGGAGCTTGATTTTGTAAGGAAAATGATTCTTTAAACATATGAGCAATCATGCTGGTTTATAAAAAGGTGTTGAGAAGGGAAATGTCAGCTTGTTTATACACAAATATAAAGGCATAACAACATACGTGTGTAAACTCCTTAACACTTTATCACTAAACCCAGCTTACAAAAATATAGAAGAAGACATCAGAAAAAGAGTATTGCTAATGTGATTATCTGCTGCCAGTGAATAACAGTAACTTTCAGTACAGAAAACTATACAAGTTTTAATCAGAGAAGTAATTTTTTGAACAAATTAAGTCCTTTTTCCAGCAAAGAAATTCCAAGCATGGCCTGCCTCACCAATACCATATGATGAATGACTATGAACTCAAGACTAAAACAAGTGCATAAAGGATAGACTGCTGTGGTATTCACAGTGCTTCAACTTTGGACAAAATGAAGGAAAAACTCTGCTGCAATTAAGTCACGTTGGTTCTTTATTACTAATTCCTCAACCTGCCATCTTAACAAGTTTTATAGCTGAGGCAATTCTCTTCTCTCTTATTGCATTGGTTTAAGCTACAGAAAGTTTTGCAAGAAAACACCCAAATATCATGAAGCTCAATTCAAATTATGGCTCATATTGCATCATTCAGAGGAAACATCAGGATTAATTCAAATGTAATCAAAAGAAATTCTCTCTCTCTCTCCTGTAAATCCTCATTTGTATCTCCTATGAAGGCTGTTTCCTCTGCAACTGAGGCAGAAAGCAGGAGCACTGAACTGTACTGGAACCAGACTAGGTTTGGGTTGGATCCCAGTTTAAACCCTGCAGGCTAACACTTCACATTACAGCCACAATAGAAGATTTCCCACCACTGTTAGGGAAAGAATGACAAACACAGAAGAAATGTGCCTTGGATAACTCACCCACATAATAAGGAGTGTAACAGGGGGTCTGCAGTGCATTTACAGTGGTTTCTTTGGCAAAGCCGAAGTCTGTGAGTTTGAGCACAGTATCTTTGTCTTTAGACGTGTAAAGCAGGTTTTCAGGCTGGAAGGCCACAAAAGAGGATAAAGAGGACAATGAAGAGATGTCTCTAATGAGCTGGAAGGTCAAATCCACCACCAACATTTAGGTCTTCTTACTTCTATCACATCCCCACCAAACACACAGAAAATTTCCTCCCACCGTGCAGCATTTTTCCTCAGACTAAGTATCAACATCCTTCTTAGAAAGGTATCTGGGAGAGCAAAGCACAAGACCCTGTCCAATGGCCATCCAGTCTGGCTTCTTGAACCTCTCCCAGTTCTCTGCACTTCCTGGGACTGATCTGTGTCATGACAGCAGCTGATCTGACACCAAGCTGTGCCTCAAGCAACCCAGGGGCAGGACAAAGGAAATCCTCAGCCAAAGCTTCCATGAGCAACTGACACGACTCCATCAAAATTAACTGATAGAGACACAGTCCTGTTGCTGCTTTCCCCTCCTCTGTCTCCTGAAATCTGAGTTAATTCCAGCCCAGCTCCACACTCCACAGAGGCAGAAGTGGCACAGAAGGAAATACAAGCTCCTGTGCCAGAGAACAGGGACAACAGGGTATTTCCATTATCTGCCATTAGTTCAACTCATTTCCCAGTTTACCCCCTGGTGACACCACGATGTGTCAGTTCTCCCTCCAGCTAAACACACAGAAACATCAGTGGGAAATGCACCAGCTCAGAGCTGTGGAATCGATCTGCTGCCCCAGTCTGTCATTACATGTCCTGCTCTCCAGCACATCCCATCCCACGCTGCGTCCCCGTGCTGGAAACGCCGGGGGTGCAGCGAGCTTGGCTTTGTGCTGTGCACTTCAGAGCCTGAACTCAAAACATGGCACTACAATCTCTGTCAAACCTCTGCAATGAGAGAAGGGTTCAAACTTTACCTCATTAAACACTGGCGGTAACTGAGATCTCCCTATTTTCCCAAATATTCACACACTTACTGAAGTGGGTTAGATGCATGAAATTGGTATTATTCCTCCCAAAAGTTTTCCTTTTTCTGAAAAGAGTTTTGCTGTTTGGGGGTTCCGTGGGGGTTTTTTTTGTTCAGTTTTTGGGTTTTTTTTAATGCAAGTATGATGCTGAAAACAACTAATAACTGGCAAAGACTGTACATAGAAGCATCTAGTATAACTTCACTTGAAGCAGGGTTATTTTCTTGCTAATTAATGGATTGCAAGTGGGCAGTACCTCTTTAACTAAGCATCTGACTATCATGAGATTTTTCTGCATTCCGTACACAACTGGAAGGCATTAGCACACATGAATATTCCAACCTTGGACTAGTTGCAAACTAGTGAGCAAATCCTTTCTCACAGCGGCAGAGGAACAGGAACACTCTGACCACCTGACTGCACTCCCAGTTCTGCTAAAATCACTTCAACCCAGTTTTTTTCCTGCCACGAGTTCTGTTCCCCTGCCCACACACCTTGGGGCCTCACCTTGACGTCTCTGTGGGCGATGTTCATGGAGTGCAGGTACTGGATGGCTGTCCCAATGTCTCTCATTATTTCAGAGGCCTCTAGAAATACAATTTTAGAGAAAGGTCACATTAACATTCCCACCGTAAGTCAGGGACAGGCTTGGGAGTGCTTATGGCTTACAAACAGCTTGCTGGAACACAGGGCAAGCGTCAAAACAAGAGAAACCCTAAAATTAGCCCTAACAGCTGTGTTTTGGGTTTGCAGGCACCAAGCCCCCGACTGCCCGGCTGCTCAGCCCTCCTCCTGAGCAGGCGCTGCAGCCCAACAGCTCAGACTCCTCAGGAGCTTGGAAATTCGTGCTTTAATTTGCTCACCAAAAAAAGCTGCAAGAGCAGAGCAGGTACACAAGCAGCAACTGTTAAGAAAGGAGCCTCAACCAGAACATATCTCTTAACTGTCCAGGACATGTCCTTGGTTTTTCTGAGACAGAAATTTAACTTTCAGCTTCTAGTTCAGGAGTAGGAGTAGGATCTAACAGATTTTCTAAAAATAGAGCAACATAACAATATAGTAATTTTAGGATAGGTCACATCTTAATTCCTCACTGTCTTTAGAAGTTTTTCATCAGGAGGAACAAAATCAACAGTTCTATTCAGCAAAGCCCAAAGTACCACCTCTGAAATAATATGTTTTGAAAATTTAACAGAGCCTCAGTGGGAATTTCTAGTGGTGGAGAGCAGCCTTGCAACAGCAGTGCTCTGGGAGTCTGTAAGGGTTCAGTTACAGAGGGAGGGGTTTCAGAGCAAAGAGGAATGACATTCCCATGTGAGCATTATATCACATCTCCATTGACAGGGAAACAATAGAAATTTCAACCTGATCCTCTGGGTTCTGCATCCTTTTTCACATGGTTTGAGATTGAAACTATACAATCTCAGCCAAGGACAACCAGCATGCAGAAACATTCCTATTCTTTGGGGGAAACCTTGCACAACCTCCTCCTTCCTGATCCTAATGGGAAGCTGTGGCTATATAAACAGGCAGTGAACCTGGGGAATCCAGTGGCACAGGGCTCATTTATCTCAGGAAAGAATGAAGGTGGTTTTTTGTTTAACACTCCCAGGTGATTTCTGAGTAAGTATTTATAATGTTGTACAGTGCCATACAATGTAGAAAAAGAATGTTTTTAGTGGAGTGCAGTCGCTAATGTTCATGGAACCAGTTTTCTCCCTGGAATTCATATTTTAGAGAAGAACAAATAAAGTTTCTAAAAGTACTCACTTTCCCTGCACAAGTATCTCATAGGACTAAAAAGGATTCATCCCGGGCTAGGAGACACAGGAGAAGAAAACTGACTGGCCTCTACACCAGACCTGCAAAATAATTTACAAGCTCGGGTGTGTATTTTTCTGCTTCTAAACACTTTTTCAGGCCAATAGTTGCAAACACTAACACCTTACAGACATTAATGGTTTTACTCTGAGCAGAAACAAGCTCTTGTCTGTTGGGAAGGGGCAAGAAGAACTATGGTCAAGCAGACCTGTGGTTTTCTGTCAATAATGAATAGCAAAGACAATAAAAATGGCAAGACTAGTCCAGTGCAAACTCTGTCCCTGTCTCATGGCAGGGCTCTACATTTGCTCAGCCCCTCCTATAGACAGGCAGCTTTGTTTGCAGTGTGGCTAATAACACTTCCTTTCAAGTAGTGCTTTAAAACCCTTGAACAGGAGATGTTCCATCAGATGTGATTTGCTCATTACACTCAGGACCCAACAGTATGGCTGAGCAGTGATGCTGCTTGAGGGACAGCCAAAGAGAGATCACAGCAGGAGCTGCACTGATCGTGTCACAGGTGGTCTGGCACGAGACCAGGGATCAGAGGAACAGACACTCTAGTGGTACAGAAATGAAGAAGCTGAGAAGATTTGTAAAAAGATTTTTCTCTAAACCTCCCACTTTTTTCCTGAACTTGACCAATTCTAGTAATTCCTGGTTCTCAGGAACTTTTCAAAATCACTCTTAACACACAGTGGGATGAATACCAATAATAACAACAACAACCATAAATAAAATCAAAGGAAAAGTCCTAAAAGGAAACTAAGCCAGGGGACAGAGAAATAGAGAAGAAAGAAAAAATCTTCCACAAACTTTAAAATTAAACTTGTGATATTTCACCTCTCTCAGTGAAAGCTTGATCTCCTCTCTCCTGGATCCTGCTGAACAGCTCTCCTCCCTCCATGCTGAAAGAACAAACACAAAAAACCCCACCTTGTATTAGCAGAAAGGACAAAATTAACACCTGACTGTGCATCCATATAATCTCACAGAACCACAGCAGGAATAGATAAAAATTGGCAGGCTGTCTCCTATGCCAATGCTCCCTAAACATCACACCCATTTGCATCAATGCAGAAAGCCATTCTGGTATGGCATGAATAAAAAACAAAATAAGACCAGGGAGTTTTGATGCTTTCAGTTTAATGTACCCTGTCAGAGGGAGGGTACATTAAACACACAAAGCTGGGAAGCAGGTATGCCAGCACTGGGAGGCTGACAATAATCTTCTTTCATGTAAGGAGTGGAGAGGAAGAAAAAGAAAGAAGCAAAGACACCTAAAAGAATTATTTGTCTTCAGTGAATAGGACAATAACTGTGGTATTGCAGACCAGGGAGAGAATAGGGAAAGTTAGAGTCAAAATAGTTACAAGACAGATCACGTTGGATCATTGGATTTACATCTGAAGCTGGAATCACAACCAAAGCAGAATGTATTTGTAGAGGTGCATCCTTCAAGAGTGTATTAACCAGTCAATGCTTTAATGAGGACAATTGCTATGGAGCACAATACAAATTTGTTTTCTGCTTAAGGTTCCTCATTCTTCCATCACATGGGATGGCTGGAACAGCTGCATGCTTCCTTACGAGTCCCATAAAGGGAACAAAAGATTTCCTGTGCAAACCAAAACCCTGCTGCTGAGAAATCCCCCAAGTGCCACCTAAGCCAACACATTCTCCTACTCCCTCCATCCCTGCAAAGGCAGTGCCTGGTGAGGGGCTGCTGCTGGTCCCTACCATTCCATGACGATGAGCAGGCATCTCTTTCCATGATGGATATTCTCATACACATCCAGGACATGGACAATGTGAGGACACCCCGAGGCTCGCCAGTGATACTCAACTTCCTGACGGGCTTTGGGGCTGTCGTAGAGGAGCTGCGGGGAAAGAGGAGAGAGCAAAGTCAGTGAGGCACCATCGTCCTGCTAGGAACTGGCACCAACGTGCACTGGGGCTCAAAGATGAGAAAACCTTCTCCAGCCAAAGGATGAGAATCCATCACAACACATACACCTTCTCTGGGCTGTTCAACTTGTTAGATTGAGGAATACAGAAACAACTGGTCCCTTGGAACTGGAAGGGCTGTGAGTGACAGGGAGGAGAGATTTTGAATCAGAGGTGGAGACAGGTCTATCTTACCCTATCTATCTTCTGGATGGGAAACAGCAAATTTTTCTTACTTGTTTGCAATCCTTTTAAACAGAGAACCCTCCTGATAAGGACAATAATCCTCCCACCTGCAGGTGGGTGCAGTGCAAATCCTTTAAGAAGTTCAGGGAGATTTGAAACAATGAGGACTTTTACAGTGACTCTAAATGTGCTGCTTAAATACTACACATATTGCTGACCCCACCAGGGTAAGAGAGGGACTTTTGGCTATCTAAATGCTTGAACTTTTTTCTGTCACATGCAAGGCCAGCTTATTTTAAAGGCACTGATCTCTAGAAGGGCAGCAAGAGCTCATCCTTCCTGATCCTGCAACCTCATGCACAAGAAGTGTGTCCCTTCCTGTCTGAAGCACTGCTCTGTACCCGACACCACAAGTGAGCTTTTGTGCAGTAGGGGCACATTGCAGAATCGTGCCTGTTCCTCTCTGCCTCGTCTCTCCAGACACCACTAACACTTTGTGACAGAGACTCCCTTTACTGCACATTTCTACAGCTCCTGCACAATACAGCTGTGATCTGAGTGTGATACTTTATGCCTTATGGTAATAATCATGGTGATGATAGAGCAGCAACAAAACTGATGCTATATAAAGCATTGTTAAATGTAGTGAAACAGAATAAAAAACAAGCAAAGAATAATCACCTCTGATACATTTGTGTTAGAAAAGGCCCACAACAACTGTGGGGGAACTGTTTGCAGGCAGGCAAATAAAAAGTATCACTGTTGCACTATGAGGCCTTAACATGAAGCTCTTTGCACTTACATTTGCTATCAGGTCCCAGTGAAAGCACAACTGAATGATAATTACTGAAAACAAGAATTAACATGTAACCAACCTGTCATTAGAGACCTATGAATCAGAGCAGGAAATTGAAATTGTTTCCATCCAATAGTCAAGTTAAGCCACAAATGGTGTCACAGGCACCTTCAATACAGGCAAACGGTTTTTAAAGGTCACAGGAAGGAAGATGCAAATTCTGTTTTCTTTATTGACTTTAATACAGACAAATTACATCACTGGGATTAAAATCTTCCACCTCTTTGCTGCTTCAACATTCCTTTCAGCAGAGCAGACACAGTAACATGGCAGGAAAGGTCAGCAGCACTTCATACAAAGCTGGAGAAGTGCTCAGGAATGACTGGAGAGAAGGTAAATGGCTTCTCTTCCAGGCTGGGAACAGGAAAGGGGTGACAGCTCCTCTGCTGAGTGCCCATTTCTGTTTTTCTGTGAAGCACAGGGAGTTTGCAGGAGGGGCCAAGTGGGTTCAGGAGGGCAGCTCTGTGGCCCTGTAGCTGAAGGGGCAGGAGCCCCACACCATGATCACCCTGGGTCCCTCAGCCAGGCTCCAAAGCTCCCACACAGCACCAGATTTTCAGCAGAGCAAGGGGCTGCAGGAGCTTTCTGGCCGAGTTCATTGCCCTTGCAGCCAACCTACTTCTGCATGGCTGCCATTGTGCACCCAGAGCACAGCCCTCTGAGATCACTGTCCGCCTCTTCCTTCCTGCTCCAGCCTGGCTATGGCCTCATTTCCAACACAAACAGCTTCCCAGAGAAAGAGATGGCTCCAACTTGGACAAAGAGCCCACGAGTGAGTCCAAGTGCGGTTGCTTTACTTCTTTCAGCTGTCAGCCCATTCAGCAGCCTTTCCTTCCCAGCCACTGTGTTCTAGCTCAGTGGGACTCTCCATCAGCATTTTCCCCTCTGCCCTTCTGAGTTTGGGCCGTTGCCTTGAGGTCTCTTCAAAAGTTCAATTACGTGTGCCACAATAAAGCCCAAACACCCTCAGGCCTACCCAGGCCTTACAGTGTTTATTGCTTGGATATTACTGGATTAATGCCACTTCTGAGCAGGACGCTTCAAAAGGCTTCTCCTCTATCCTCTGCTACTCATCAGACATTCCCATTCTCTATACCAATACAACTGCACTATCATCTGTGTCTCTTGTGCTTGCACAGTGCACATAGAGATGCTGTTTTTCATGTTTGTACCAAGTGCTTATGAAAATTGTTTCAGAGAATTGATTTCTCACTCTCTGAAGAGCTTTTACGAGGCATTTTGATGCACACAAGGATGCTGCAGTTTCTTTTCTCCACCCTTCAAGTAAGTTTTGTACACTCCTTCGTGCCAAGATTGAATGTACTCAAGTCAAGATGACACCTGGAGGAGCAGAGAAAAGGAAACTCAAAAATAAAGAGCAGATACACACACCAAGTAACATATACCAACCAACTGTTAACCTTTGAATTTCTCCTTCTGAACTTCAAAAATAAAATAAATCCTCTCTTTATGTCTAAAACTGGAAGGCAGAACTGCACCTTTTAAGACATTTTAGAAACACAGACACTCGTAAAATGAAAGCCAGGCAGGACTAAAAGCACCAATTTCTGCAAAATGTAAGTGACGATTTAGAAACAGACTAAAATTTTAGACTTGTGGTTAAATATCACAAACTTGCAAAGAACCTAAATTGACATTTTGCCATCTTCCTGAGCCCAAAGAGCAACTGTGCTTCTATTGCTGCAATAGCTTTGGTAAGACTTCAACCAGGTTCCCTGATACTGTACAGAAGTGCAGAGGCAGTTGTGAACAAACCCAGAATTTCGGATCAGTTTTCCAGTGCAGCTGGTTTGAGGAAAGAGCAGCTTTGGGAACAGGAGCCCCCCATCACTCCCCTAAAGTTCCCTCGAGGTTCAGCTGAGTCACAACAGGCTGTGGGCAGGATCATGAACCAGCCCAATTTCAAAACCACACAAAGCCCAAGAGATGTGCTCCATCTCCCAGTTTCTCATGAGAGGAGATGACACAAAGCACAGCAGCCTTTGCACAGCTGCGAGGGGATGCCCCTGTGTGTGGTCAGAGAACACAATCTGCACCAGGAGCTGCTCTGTACAAAACTGGAGTTTTGTTGGAGTTCAGCATCACCAAACCACTGCCTAAAAGCAGCAGATGAAACAGGGAGGTCACCAAAAACAGGGGTGATGGATGGAAGGCAAGAAAGTACAGGATATGATTTATACAACTTTCCTCAGTGTCTGAAGAAGCTGAAGAGGGAAAAGAGCAGCACAATGGGAGTGCTCAGCCTGTTCCTGAGGAACACAGGGCAGATGCCAGCAGACACTCCAGGATGTGCTGCCAGTTCAGGGCCTGGGCAGTGCAGGGAGGCTTGGACTCTTATTCTGGGGCATTGGCCTAGCTCAGGTTGGGGAGCACCTGCCAAAAAATTCTGAACTGCAGCTAGGAAGGCTGGCTCTGTGGAATTTCTCCCTGTGCAGAATTTATTGATAGAAAGAAAAAAAGGCTAAGAAGTGACACAGTATCTTCTAATAGCTTTTGCATTGATTCAGTGTGGTGTACACAGGGAAGGACAGCAGGAGCCCTCATACCTTAATGGTCTGATCTCAGGGCTCCAGGGAGTGGCAACTGATCTTCTGGACACTGAAACTGCAACAACTGAGAGGGAACATATCCATGGGCAGAGAACAGGCTGAGGACAGGAAACAACCACTTCTCAGTGACTTTTCTTTAATATGCACTGCCAGATTACACAGATTCCTGTCAGACCTGCTATCTGCTCCCTACACAGGAGATTAAGACCTCCACATATGCTTTTTTATTTATTTTAAACTTCAGCAGTTCTTCCTAGTTTCAAACAAGTGTTATGCTTGGATTAGAGGTGTTACAGGCTCAGTTCTCACCTACTCCATGTGCTACAATAAAGCAGCACCTGACACTGCAACCATCACTTTCTTATGTGCACCAATTCCAGAATCTGAGCTGCCCTTCCCTAGGCAATCAGTTTTATAATCTCTATGCTACCTTCCTCACAGGAAGGCTTCCCGTTATTAAAACAGAAATGGAACCTGCAGAAACTTTAAGTCCTAGGGGTCCTTAGCATGCAATATTGACATACAGGCACTTATATCTAGCTTATTTATGTTTCTAGCTGGGAAATAAAAGGTGTAAGGGGCTCAATGTGGGCTTTCTTGCTCTCTTTCCTCTTTGTGTGTGAGGCTGTTACAAAAATGCTGAATCCTACAAATAAGCCTTGGGAACTGAATTCACCCCGATGCACAGAACCTGACACCACTTGCAGCAGAGCAGTTCTTCCAGTCGCTTTTTATTCAAGAGGGGCTGATGGCAAAAAGAGGCTTGGATAATGTTTCTTTCATCCCTTCCCTCCCCTATGCTGCTAAAAGAAAAGGAAAAAAAAAAAAAAAGAAAAGAAAAAAGATGTTATGGCTTTGGACATTTCGTCCTTTATTACATCCTGATTATTTCCACTACATCTATTAATTCAGTGTTAACAATCTTTATCTGTTTCCAGGTCTCTTCACGAGGGATAAAGCCATCCTTTGTGTTAGAACACTCAAGGAATTGAAATGATCAAGGTTTCCTTCCTCACACAGCACTGCCCGTCAGTTGAGCTGCAGCACCAGCCCCATGTGTGCCTGCAATGGCACCCAGCGAGTGGGGAATCCACCCCTGCAAATCTCCAGGAAAGCAACGATTTTCTTCTTTAAAATGAAAACTATGCAACACACTTCTGCTTGAATTATTTAGTACTGGAGCAGCAGTCTACAGCTAAGGGATAAAACCAGGGCAGGCATAGGTAGAGGGTCATCTGTAAACCTTTCACTTTTCTGCTGGTATTTCAAATCCATCTTAGGCTGTTTGAAATTAAACCTGCTTGGAGACTTCATTGAAACAAACTGTCATCCCAATTCCTGCAGAGCTGCCCAAGCTGCAACACAGCTGGCATTCCCTGGTCTCTCCATGGGGGCTCAGACAGACAGCCAGTCCCAAAGGTGGGCTTCTCCAAGCTAATAATAGGAACAACAATTGAGTAGCACAATTTCCCAACACTCCTGCCTGTGGCATGGAATCCCTTCGCTCACCCTACTGAGTGTCAGGGTTGTACTGCCTGCACTAAAAGACCTTTCTCTATCCACCTCTTCCCTCCACTCTTCCAGTCTCTACTCAGCTAATCCCTGGAAATGGCAGAAGCTGCAGCAGGTCTTTGGGACTTTGCCAGCACAAGTGAAAGTGCAAAGGACTCAGGGAGGATTCTTTGCACGTGGAGTCAGAGCCATGCTGAAAACAGCTCCCTGCTGACACACATGGCTTCAAATTCCTTAAGCACATGTTTTAAAGGGAAAACAGGAGAAAAGAGTAGAATAGACAAAGATAGAAAGAACAGGGTAACAGAGAGATGTTTTTTCCTAAGAGTCTGAGCACTGGACGTACAGCAAATCTGCTGAAGAACTTCACCACTCCTGCTTCTCCATCCCTAGAGAGCACACACCACATAAATATTATTTTGCTCCAAGCCTCTCTCCTGCAGTGACTCAACCAGGTCTCTCAAAAACA
The DNA here is from genome assembly GCA_013399225.1 of Rhipidura dahli. NCBI lineage: Eukaryota > Metazoa > Chordata > Aves > Passeriformes > Rhipiduridae > Rhipidura > Rhipidura dahli. The sequence goes on from VXAC01001336.1 coordinate 114,401, forward strand.
ACTTTGGTGTGATTCTTGAATTTTGTTTGTTGTAGCAGTAGCCCAGTCACCACCAGGCACTCACCATGACTCTCCAACCTGAGGTAAATAAATGAGACATAGCACTATTAATGCTCTAATTACACATGCAACTAGCCATTCACTCTGCAAAGGTCAGCTGTCTTTGTTCATAAATGTTAGTGAAGATGCAACTGAAATGGCAAAGCTGGGGGCCAGGATATATATCAATGTTATACCCTTGCACACGTGAGGTTGGCATAAAAGGGAGTTACAGAAAGAAACCGAAATGCCCACAAAGAAAAGTGACTTTCCTGATACTCTGATAATCTTACATGAATGTATTTGAACTGCAGTGCCAAACATATGCAACTGGACATTCAATACCATGGGGTATATGTAGATTTTAAAAAAAAGTATGCTATGTGTTTTGCTAGGACCATAATGTTACTTTGTATTTTAATACTGTGCTTGTTCTGTGTGGATGGAAAAATAATTCCTACTAGCACTGTAAGATTCCAGCTATTCTCAGGTGTGACAGGCTACAAACCAGCTGCATGTGGCTTCTGTTGTATTCAAAACACTGCAAATGGATTTTAAAAGAAAAATAAATCACCAACGGCTACAACATGCTGCTACTAGACAAGAACATCCTCCAACACTTGTTTATACAAAAAGAAATCAGCTCCTCTCTCTACCTTCTCCTGATGACAATTTCTACCACAAAATGGTGTTTAACCAGCACTGACAACTGCATTCAACACCTGCAGTCAACATTCAGCAGCTGGGGAGACCTGCTGTAAAGCCCTCTCCAAAACCCAGACACGCTAATCTGTGATTAAAATAAAATAATCTCTAGCTCTGCCACTATTTTTACTCTTCCTAAATTTCCAAATTGATTAAAAGGAAATCTAAAATCCCAGCTGAAAATGATGACACTTCTTACCTTGTAATTTCACTCAAATGTCTGATATGAGGTTTGCCTTTGAAAGGGGAAAGAAAAAGAGAAAAACTAAAAAAAAACCTCAACACAAACTTCACTCCTGACACGAGTTCATAAATTCTGATAACAAGAAAGCTAACTTGGCTTCAGTAATTTATACAACTCAATCCTTGGCTGAGCAAAATGAATGGACCTTGCTTGTGAAACTTTGCTGCGTAAGAAAATTCCAGCAGTACAAAATACAGTGGCACTTCCTCACATCTTCAGCCAATCAAACTTCCCCTCACAGAACACTAAAATAAATTCAGGACTACAGTCTTGATCTTCTAGGTGTCCAAGATCCTTATGCTTTGAATCAAAGCAAATAAAGGCTCACTTAAAACTCTGAGATGTACCCTATAGCCAAGAGTTTTGATACCTGCTCTAGTGAAATCTCCCACAATGAGGACACATCTTGCCTGTCCAGGAGTCAGAGTAATCTTGGGGCCAGTCTGAAACTGAGACACAGATTTCCACAAGAACTATGGCCATCACAAAAACCTCTTTGTATTTTCTGAAGTGCCACTTGCATTTCCTTGCCTTCAGCGCTCTTCTGTGCAATGACTGTGATGCAGCAACACCTCTGGAAAACACAGCAGCACTTTTCATGGCCAGGAAACGTGCTGAAACGTGGCTCTGCCAGGATGTGACTCTCACACGCTTCCCAATACTGACAGCCACAGTTCCTAAGTTCCATTTTAACTACTCCTAACCCCCCTCCTCCCAGTATGATATGTTATACCATATCATTTTTGCTATGTTTTTGCTATATTTTTGTCTTACACCTCTGTTTTTCTTTAATAAAACCAGAACTCCTCAATAGCATACCTAATTTGTAGTAACATGCTACACATTTTCCACAGAAAGAAAGGGAAAGAGCAAATATATGAGTGCTCTAATGCCCATTTCAGTGCTAACTGCCATGAAAATCACCTGCACTGCTGTGTGGGACAGCAGGACAATGATACCAACATTAGCAAGTCATGGCACAGCTTTGCTGGAGCAGGATATGGAAGAAGGCACTGAGAAGATCTAAGTCCGAGCTTCTCTTTCCCAGCCTTCACAGTAATCAGCAGTATGGAAATTAACACAGATGTGGTAATACTGAACAAGGCAGAAGAAGAAATTAGGAACATGTTTAATCTCATTAACAACAGATAACAGTAGCTCTGAGAGCACCTGAGCTGTCCCCCAGCCTTTCTCTATTTCTTGCATGTGTGACTACAGTCATGAAGAATAAATCACCCAAAAATTCCCAGGTAGGCTTTGACAGAGGCTCTTTGGGGTGCCTGCTGTAGCCATTTGCCACGTGTCTGTCCTTTCACCCTTCTCTGCACCCCAACCCCATTTTTGAACAGTTGAGACCTTAATGAGCTTCCCCCCATACCTGCAGCTCTGTTCCCCTCCACAGCCCCACCATTTGGTAGAGAAATTCAGAACAAAGATACTGTCCTATGATACCACAGCCCACACTCCTAAACTCCCTTTTAGCTGACTTCCCATCCCTTTCCACATGAATTTCAGGTTGCCTCCATGCATGCAAAGCTTGGCAATGTGCCACCCCGGGCCAGCTCTTTCTCAGACAGAGCTGCTCTTCCTCGACATCTTCCTCTACACCCACATTTGTGCATTCTGTCGCATGACCAAGCAGTGTCTCTCTCCTGCTGCATCGTATGTCTCAAGTATTCCCAAATCATCCAAAGAAACCAGAAATAAACAAAGAACTCTCAAATCTTCCTTCTAACATTCCATGGGGCCCATCTACTTCATTTAAGCATTACCTCGGGGGGAGACTGGCTAAATCTCTGACATCAGTGGCACTGACAGCAACTCTATCTCATGTCTCTCACAGCAGAGATAGTGAGATTTGACCCAGTTCTTGGGAATTTGACTGGAGTGATGCCGGCCAGTGCAACATCAAACAGTCAATCCTAAAAGCTGTCACCTGTGGCAACCTGACTTGTCTGCAACAACAAAACAAAGCCCTAAAGCCTTCAGCAAGGACATCTGTATGATTCCTCTAGTGCTTCAAATCACTGCTATATGTTTTCACACTCGTGTCTGTGCAAGCCCTGCCGTCAGCATTGTCAAGCAAAGATCTGTATCTAAGTCACAACTCAGTAGATAGCTCTGGGGATGGAAGCTTAATAGTCCTCCAGGCATAAAGATCCCTGGAACTGCTTGCTGTGTACAGCAATGACATGACAGAGAATAGTGTGAATGTGAACAGAAACAAAACTATGCGGCATTCAGCAGAGCTAGAAATGCAAAGGAAGCCATTAAGAGAAAAAGCAGATTGTACTCCCAAGACTTCTTGTCCTTATTTCAGCTGAATATATGTTCTAAAGCTAAGTAAACCATTACACAGGAAAGGCAAGGAAAGAAAAGAAAAATACTCTGGGGGAAGGGGGAATTCAACAGATGGAATCAATACAGGCAAGTGACACTGCAGTAAAACTGTTATTTATGCTACAATTCTCACTGACGGCTTTTGCTGGGTGCACTGGCCCAGCCACCCCAGGTTACAGCTCTGCTTTGCCACAATGGCAGCAGAATCCAGCAACCAGAAGCATGACTTTGCTCATGGAGGAAAGCTATTGCCTTACAGATCTCATTACTTGATTAAGTGCTCTTTAATATCCACAACACTGGAAAACACTTCTTAGGACACAGCTGAGATCTGCCAATTCATACACAGCCAGGCACTCCTTCACACTTCCCTTCAGAAACCTTCAAAATCCCACCAGCCACCTTTAATCAAGATCCCCTCACCAAGTAAATGCCCCATCCTTCTAACCCACAGCCTTCTGACCACAGCTCCTCTTCTTCAGCCAAACCTGGCATCTGCCCAGCCCATCCAGGCTCCCACCCTGCCTGTCCGAGCACCCGAGCCCTGGAGTCTCTCCTGCAACAGCTGAGAAATCCTGTTCCAGGTGAGTCACAGCTCCCAACTATTCCAGGCAAGGAGACTTTATTTCCCCAGTGATCCTGAGGGCAGGGAACGTCTTTCCATTTTGCTGCCCACTTTATTTCAGTTTTTAGCCACCTTGCTTCACTCTGAAGCTTCCCTATACCAGGATACGCTGTGGAGTGAGAGGTGTGAGCAGAGGGCTCCTTCCCCCAACATCCATGTTCCATTTCTTTGACAGAGGTTAGAGAGGAATGGTTCACATCCCCCGCAACCAGCTGTCAGGAAGCAGTCAGGCACCACAAAGGTAGAACAGAGCAGTTTAAATGGAAGGGTGTTTTTTTGCCAAAATCAAGAGCATTTCCTTCACATTCCTGAATACTTTCCTCTCTCCCCCTGCCTTGTGTTGGCTGCCTCATGACTGTACATGAAAAAGGAAGAGGAGGAGGATCTCAGGAATATTTGGAATTCTGATGTTTTGATGTCTCATCTAAAGCAGCACCATGCTGAGAGGACTGCACGGGGGTCAGGAAAATGAGATGTAGCAAAAGCACTGATTAAAAACAAAAATCATTCCAGGAATTAGATCCTTTTCATCTTTCCAAGCTGAAACATATCCGTTTCCCTTTCTTAAGGCACTGTCCTTCCCCTCCTCTCCCTGCAGCAGTAGCTGCCTGTGGTACACTGCAATGTTGGCTCACTTCCACAAGTCAGCGTGTCTGAGAGAGTCTGGGTTGAGGCAGGGGGAGGAGGGAGTGAGAAAGCTGGGGCAACAGAAAAGGGACGCAGAAGCCACCTGCCTGCTTCCAGCTAACATCAGTACTCTGGAAACAGCTGCCCCATGAGCATGTTCCTGGCTCCTGAGGTGATGATTTCACGGAAGCAATGTGTGTTCATCCAGTTTCTTTCTCCTGGATGTGGCACACCAGGGAAACAGGAAAACATCCCTGCACTAAAGCCATGTTAACAGGGAAACAGATTGTCCGAGCGTGCAGCTGCTGGTCCCTCCACAGAGCTGCTTCAGCACTTCACAGCAGGCAGTGGCAAGGGGAGAAGGCATTCATCCATGAGGCTCTTCCCTCTGGTTGGGAAGATAGATCCCCAGCTGGAGATTGGAAGGGTAATGGGAATTTGCAGATTTTGAACATCCTGCCACACCCCAGAAGATCTGGATGACACCTGCTTAATAAGCAGGATTTTGTCCAAGACCTGCCAGGTGGTGGCAATTTCAACTTCCATGGGCTAATCCTTGTCCCATCACCAAAAAGCTTTATGTTTATTTATATATGGCCATATAACACTTTCCCAGGCAGGGGCTGCTTTGAAGACCTTTAGAAATTGTCTCTTGATCCATCTTCACCTTTTCATAACCAAAGGAGGGGATTATTTGTTTGTAAATTCACAGACACACATTTGACCCTCCTGGCCCCCATCAGTCACTAATGGAAGTTAAAAGGGCTGCTCACAACCAGCAGGAGACCAGCTCCAAAGAGCATCCCAGCATCCCTGCCACCCCAGGCTTCTCTACTCCCAGTGCTCTGTTTTGGGTAAGGGAGGAGAATCCCTGAAGGTCCAGGGAAGAACATCAAGACAGTGATACATTGTTCTCATCACTCAGCTGTGCAGGAGGAGCTCAACCAGTTCAGCAAATGCGATCCCTTTCAAAACACTTTGTAATACTAAATGATGATACCAACTCTTGCAGGATCTGGAGACATTTTTCAAACCTTAATGCATTAAACCTCAAAACTCCTGAAGTCTCAATTTCTTCTTAGCAGTGACTATTCTAAACTAAGAGGCTGTGATATTTTCAACATGGGGAGGGGTACTCTGCCAGAATTCATAATTATCTATCACTATCTGTATTTCCAACTGCAAGATTAGAACTATTTTAGTCAAAACTAGAAGTTTCCACATGAAAATATACAGCAGATTGGTAGAAAAGCATTCACAGGTCCTGGACAGAACCACCATGGAAAGCCACCATGAGACCCTGGATTTCCAGATCAAATAACCAACAACCAAATTCCTATCAAGTCTGGCTGCAGATACCTACTTCGAGATCTTTGCTCTGCCTGAATTAGATGAGGGTCTTCCACTTCACTACCTAAGTCCTTCCAGCTCTTACAGAGAGCTGTTTCCATGCCTAGGTGGGCAGTATCTCCCAGTTTTCACCCCTGAAACACGAGCTGGCAAAATAGGGACAATAGCCCTGAATTCCTCAGAGCCCAGCTGAGGGGGAACCACTGTCTGTTTTGGGAAGGGTATGGTTATTCTCACTCCTCGTGAGGACTTTTAAAAGTTCCTGGGTGTTTTTAAGTGTGGGAAATACAAATTATTGTATTTAATAAAGTTTTTATGCAGTAACAATACCACTTCCTGCTCAGTTTTAAGAGAGGTATTTCCAAAACCAATTGTCACCCAAAAAAAGAAAATGTGAGCTTTAGAAAGAAAACCTCCTCAGGGATACATGGATTCATTACAGCACGAGGGGGATTCAGAAGAGAGCCTGAAAAAGGAAGACAGCCCTAAGGCAGCTTTCCTGAGAGTGGCAGAACCAGAGAGCAACACCCAGACTCTCAGGGGATGCCAGGCCAGAGCTGCATTTAATTCCTAGATTATACACTGCCACAGCAAGAACTCCTGGAAAAACACTGCTGCTATTTCCCAAAGGACAGTTACAGAAATACCTGTTTCACTCACATATCCTGGGGAAGCTTCTGTGGAAAGACCACAAGAACGTGAGACATGGAATGTGAAAGTGAAGCCTCTTCATAACTCTGTAACATGCTTACCAAGGAAATTTCTAATAAAGGGTGATTCAGCCTCTGAATCAGAAAGAAAAATTATCTTGCCTGTGGAGAAAGGTGGAATAAGGTTTGGTTGCAGGAACAGGCCTGAAATCTGGATGCTTAACTCAAATGACTAAGTGACTGTTTTTCACAACCCAAATTCTGGCTACCCTAGAATAGCTCCAAACCTACAAACCAAAAAATAATGTTATAAGGAATAAAGTTTCATATTCAAATTAAGCAATTATTTAGAGAAACTGTAAATTGAACAGAAACCAATCCAAGAATATGAATCAAATGAAGTTAGCCACAGAGCCTGCCATCCTCCTTTAGACATGTCTGGAAACTTTAAATTCTAACATTTACCACAACCTTGCCTCTTCCTCCACCCAAAAAAGGCCTGGATGCAGCTTTCAAAGCTGCACAGTACCCATATCTTTGGAAGCTTGTAAATAAATTCTCTCCACCTTTGAGCTCTGTTCAACTCTGCAGGCCTTGGCCTTGAATCCCTGGCTGTTTTGCAATGTGTGCAATAACTCTGTTCTCCTGGATACAGCCAGAGAGTTGCCTTACATAGCTTGCAAAAGGTACAAAGCCAAACAGATATCTGACAGAAGAAAAAGATAGGAAGGTATTTAAATCCCAGTGCTCTCTGGCACTTTAAAGGTGAAATTTAAAGGTTGCATTCTGCAAAGATACCATCAAATGTAAAGATTACAGATTTATAAATAGTCTGTAGTGTTGTACATTCTTGCAATATTTCTCAGTCCAGATTTCATCTAGGCCACATCTGATAACATTATCTTCTCTGACTATGTAAACCTTCTGAAATGCATTTGCTCTTGCCTGTCCTGAAATCCAGGGCACCCAGTCAATAGTCACATTCCTCATCCTATCTTTCCCATCTCCATGCTCTTTGCCTGTTAATGCTGTTGCCATAGATTTTCTTATCATCAATAACCTTGTGTTGAGTGTGGATTTATTATTTATTGTACCTTTAGCTCAGACATCATGTTTCCAAGTTTTTATTATTTGGGCAAAGTCAGTATAGAATTCACTGTGGTAGCCCTACCAATTTAATACATAGAAGAGAGCAGGCACCACATCCACAATCTCATGGCCTCCCTCCCTCTGTCTCAGCCCTGGAACCTCCCATCTCTCCTGCAATACTCCCAGAAAGGATCCTTTCCATTGCCCAGAGCACACAGGGCTGCTGGTTCCAAAACACGAGCAATGTTTAAAATTTTCAGATGCATTAATATTCTTTTACCTAGTTGAGCTGTTAATGCCAGGCTAATAAAAATTAGACAGGAAAGCCCAGCCTATAGAGTTTTATTTTCCCACCAGGGCCATTTGCAGTGTGTCTTGTGACTGCTGCACACACAGAAGCACCTGTAAAAGAAGCTTTGGCAGCTCAAAACCCTGAAGTTCTCATCAAGTGTAGGCAAATGAGGTAACTTTTGTAAAGAAAAATGAAGAAATAAAAACTGAATCATCTCCTTTGCATGTTCCTGACAAAAAAAATAAATCATTTAGCAATAAAGCAGACAAGGCCCAGGTTGCAGGTTTTACTGGAAAAGCTTCAGAGTAACAAATGAAGAACAGTGAGGATTTATTGGAAGTGACTGATGGCAGCATCAACAATAACCTGAGCCACACTCAAGTCCTGAGCAGCATTCCTTTTGGGCTGTTGTGGAACACACTCTCTCCATGTGGCACTGACTCCAAGTTTCCTGCAGCTCATGGCCCTGGGGCTGCCTGTAAGATTTCACTATGGATTTTTCTGACAGAATAATGTATTTACATACATACAACCCATGGGCTGCTACGGTTTGGCCAAGAGCCTAAGTTCTTGCTCTTAGGAGACTGGACCCAGGAATTTCAGATCCCTTTCTGGGTCACAGACTTCTTTTGGGACAAAAGCTGTTTCTGGATGTCACTTCCTCACGTTTTACTGCAGTGGGGTGCTTTGGCATAAATTATTTGGCAATCTTCAACAGAGATGACAGAAACTGTAATAAATCCTAATAATATAAATTCTGTGCACACAGCAGAACTGAGCAATTCCATCAGTTCTGCTGTTTCTCTAAATTGTTTTCTCTGAACCATTTAATACCCTTTCAATAAATACATAATAAATAAAACGTTGCAGGAAAAAAAAAAGCACCATTAGTCTATCTTCTACTTGCTAACAACAGGACTCTGTGATAATTACCAAAAGCAAAATACAGATTTTATAATATGATTAAAATTGCCCTTCTAACATTAGTGAACTTCAGGATTAAGGTGTTTGAGTAATCTGAATATTGCTCCCTTTGTATGTATTAAACACAGTATTATTACACTATTCCTCCCTCTTTAAGTTCATCCCTAGAACCTGAACCCAGTCAGGATGCAAGCTGGGGTGCAGAGTGACAGGAACTGCCACCTGGAGCCTCTCCCATCTCCTCTGCATTTTACACAGAGAGTGGAAAGTGCAGTAAAAGAAAGAAGTGTCTTGTGGTTTAACCACAGCTGAATGCTGCTCTCAGAAATCCAGATTCTCCTCTTGTTCTTCCTGGTGCCTCATGCAGTGCTCAGGAAGTCAGCTGAGCCACACAGGCAGTGTCCAACTGCCTATTCCTCATTTCCCAGAGGAACAGGACTGTGGCCTGGTGGGCCAAAGTCCTGGGCACTCCCAGCTGGGGCACAGTTTGGGTCTAAAAAGCTTGACTGAGTTCAAGTACAATCTGTGGGGGGAACCAAGCCAAGCCACCCTCAACTGTGATATTTCATATGCAACCCACAAAATTCAGTGGAATTTTACAAGTTTAACCTATTTGTCTGCTCCACATACACAAAGTAGAGACAATGCAGACATACCTTAAAGCCACGGTGTGAAAATAACCCTGATCCAGCCATTAGAGTGAAAACTCCTCACGGCACAGCCAGGAGGAAATGAACAAAACAAACCCAAAACCTGTTTTCAGAGGAGATCTAAGCTAACCTGAAATAAAGAAATCCATACACTGAACAATGACAATGAAACCAGCTATTGAAAGCAATCGCTTGCCACTCCAATATTTTTGTCTGTGCGCTGAAAAATCCTTAAGTGGGATAGAAAATACAGAGTGCAAGATAGTCAGAAGTATAAACACAGCGTGGATCCTGACATCTCCTACATCTGAATGTTCACTTTACCAACACAAAACTGCTGTTTATGAGGGAGCTTTGTGTATGTGAGAGCAGACTGATCATTACAGATTTGGAACTTGGCTGAACTTGGGATGATTTTAAGGGTGACAGGGCAGGACATGCCTGGAACAAAATTCATCCCTCAATAAGCCTCAAATCCAAGTAACAGACAAGTCACTGGACACTAAATTTGTATTTTACGTAGCCAAAACAACTTTTCCCTCGAGTCTTATTACTGGAAAAGGTTGAAAATTTCTGCCCAAACAACTCTTGCAAAACTATTTCAGTTCAGCACAGGAGAAAGCATCCTTCAAATCTGTCAGAACACTAAGATGTGTGAGGCCATGCAGACCAAGGCAATCCCACCAGGAATTGCTTGGTCCAGCCCAATTCTGCCTCTTTCCAGAGGCACAGCGGAGTTCCCTGGAAAGAGCACTCACAGCACTGACCTCACAGTAGCATCATTTTTCCTGACATCTATTTTTTTCTTTTTACCCAAGATTTATCACATTAGTCACAGATCTGATGTCTTCACCAAGATAAACCACTCTCACAACTTACAGATATTTTGCCTGAGCAAGGACAATGACTTTGGTGGTTATTTTTGTTTCTTTCTACAATGAACTCTGATACTGCCCTAGAGGCTAATTACATCAGGAAAGTAATCAGTATTCTGAGATGCCTTTTCCTGATGCTGTCTTCAAACCACATCTATTCAGCTTTCATCACTGCTCTCCCTTCAAACACCCCTTATCCTGAACGATCTGCTCTTGGAACAATTCAGATGGTTGATGTTTCCTTGATAGGCAGTATCTGTCACTCGATGCTGAGATTTGCAGGCTGCAAAGGCAGTTCCATCCACACATTAAGTGGTTCCAGCACTATTGCAGCGAATCAGATCAACCCTGATGCACCAAATTTAACTGAGGGTCTCTACAGAAAGTTCTTTAACTTCTTGAATGCCACTGTGCTGTCAGTTATTAATCCCCAGAAGGGCTAAACTCAAATATCAGCCCGCATTAGGCTCAAAATTTCACTTCTGCCTATTTCTCTCATCTTGTGGAGAAGTCCATGTCTTCCACTTTGTTTTGATTTTCTAACATCATATTGATGACCTTACTGTTATTAATCTGCACCTCATACTTCTTCTTGAAAATCATTTACAAAAGCAGAGGAATCGATGACTTAATACAACCCTCAGCATCTTTTACTGCAAATTCTTCATTTGCTTTGCTCAAATACAGCCTAATTTTTCTGGTGTAGTAAAGAACCTAAGACTTGAATAAAAGACTTGCTACCTTTATTAATGCCTGATTGATCCAATAAACAAAACTAGGAATTATTTTCATTTCAGTATTATATGACACAAAATTGTGCCACTACGCTGCTTTAAAAAAAAAAAAAGTAATTTTCTACCACTCTGATTTTGTTTTATTTTAACTTAAATCATAAAATCAATAATTCTTAGACTCATTTATCTGATTGCTCTCTTCTTTCAGTGAGGGTCATTAACTCCATGTCTTTCAGCCTCACTATACTTATTACTTGGTTTTATTTTCCTCAGTTCTACTGGGGTACACCAGATAATTTGTGTACTTTACCTTTTTTGTCTTACAAAGTCTGTGGTTAAGTAATTTCCTGCCTCTTTTTCTCCCATTTCAAGCTATCAATAAAATAGGTGAAATTAGAAGATACTTATTTCACACTTCCTGACTCGTGGGGCAATGAATAATACATTATATTTTAAGAGAAGAATTTTAAATAAATGTAATCAAACTAAAGAAGTCTGAGACTATTTGGCCAATTCTATGGCTTTTATAATACTCATGCCTCTTGCTCCAGCAGAGAGACCCCAATTCAACAAAAATGTCAGGGAAGGGAAAGTCATTTTCTGCCATAGTCAAAACTCTCCTAGTTTTCAGCAAATTTGATTTAAATTTGTTTCAAAGTGAGACAAGAACCACAGAATGTTCTTTCCTCTCTTTGGAAGAAAGTTCAGAGTAGAGTGATAACAGTTTTGTATCTCTTCAGAACACATCCCACTAAAAACTGGTCTGCATTAGAAAGCTCTGATGACTTGATGGTATTACCTGATATCCAGCTTAGAGCTCCCCTGACACAGCTCCAGCCATTCCCTGCTGTTCCTGGTCACAGAGAGCAGAGATTGGTACCCTCCCCTCTGCTGCCCCTTGGCAGGAGGCTGAAGGCTCCAGTGAGGTCTCCCCTCAGTCTCCTGCAGGCTGAACAAACCAAGGGCCCTCAGTTGCTCCTCATAAGGCCTCCCCCCATGAGGCACACTCCCAGTGAGAGACTGAGTTGGACACATCCTAACCATCTCTGGGATCATCATCTGGATCACCCTGATCAACTCTCTGCTGCTGTACCTGGGTCACCTCAGCAGAGGAGCCATTTGGGAGGTTGTACAGCAGATACCATCCTGCAAGAATGACCCGAGTGGAGAGCATGTGCATTGTGAAAACAGATACACACATCCCAGAATACTCCTTGTAATCAAAGCCTGTCCTTTGCATGGAGGCATTGTTGGGCAGTGATGGTGCTGGAGAACAGCTCCAAAGGCAGCAGCTGCTGCCCAGAGCAGCACAACTCACAGCCCAGCCTGCAGGAAACAGCACAGGGAACACTTCCCACTGTTCCCCCAGTTCTAAAACTGCATGGAAAATTAATAACTGCACACAGAAAGCACTTTGGTCAAACAGCAGAAATACTAAATGTGCTTCACAGCTCCTCCAAGTCTTCCATGGGAGCACTTGAACAAAGTAACAAGGTAAACTTCGGCATATTCTGCTGCGTAAAAGCCTCATATATCCTCATTTTTCTACTCACAGGTTTGGCAAATTTTAAGATGTAAAATATAATCCTGTGTGGATAGCCAGGGAAATGTAAATGTTGAAGATGGAACACAGACCTCATGGGGACAGTGTTAAATGAGAGAACCTCAGGTTACTGGAGGGTCAGAGGCACAAAGACAGCACAGTTACATCGAGCGGCAGCAGCACCATCTGCTTTGGGACTCCTCTTCCCTATATCCTTGATTTACAGAATGTGTGGAAGCCTGAGTATTCCCAAAAATGGCAGTGCTTACTGACTTCTACTTTTACAGTCAGTGAGCAAACAAATAGAGCTTCAAAACTGAACTCCCAGTTCAAGCCAAACTCCAACAGGCTTTTCAGGAAAAAGGCAGAAAGGCATCTAACGTTTTTGGTTTAGTTACTCATCCTACAAGTTTGGGTTTGTTGTATATTTGCAGTTACTAACAAGCCTCTAGTGGGCTACAGTTCCCAGTAATTAATGCTTATTTGTTCCCTTTTCTCTCAATAATACAAATTTTGGCTCTCATGTTCTTCTTACACACAGATATATACAAACAAGAAAAAAAGGGCAAACCAATGTATTTTATTTTGAGCTAACAAGCTCCATGATTTCAGAAAACAAGAATCACACAAGTAATATACCAGAGCTTATGTTTCTATATAACTAATAAAAATAAAATGAGGGGGGAAAAAACCTCACTAAATGGGGAGTGGGGAGCATATAAACTGTAAAGAAAAGGTAGATAATACAGTTCTACCTTGCCTCAGAAGAAGTTCAAGTGCAAATTCTTGTTTTATTTTTAAAGCAATTTTACTTTTTCTCTTCTTTGGTGCTTTATTTAAAAAATTACATATTGAAAACACCAAATGTAGTAGTTTGGAAAAAAATAGCAACAAATTTAATCATACTTCAGAAGTACAGTTTCTATTTATTGAATGCTAAATGAAGTTGAGATAAGAAAAAGGGAAAAAATGGGAAAAGTGATGTCTCAGAGATTACTTTGCCCTCATATAATTTTTAGTAAAAAAAATGAAGTTTTGGGGTGGAAGCAAAAGTTGACATTTTCTGACATTTAGTAGTTAAAATGTAATCCTTCCAGAGAATGAATAGCAGAAAAAGGTGGGGGTGGAAGAGAAGGGAATCAACTTCTGCTCTGATTACACAGAAGAAAAAAGTTAAAAAGCGTGAAATAAACTGAATGAAAGCACCAAACCACAAGTACTTGCAGATGAAGTTCTTCCAAACAAGGAGGATGTCAGAGGTCCCAGGAATACTGATTTTGGGCTCCCTAGAAATACTCCCTGCAACACAAGCAGTCAGCTCGGGACCATGAATGGCCATCAGTCACACCACAGTGGGAAGAGATCCTCGCTCCCGATGTCTCAGCTGCAGTAATCAGTGACCAAAATATGCTGACAGCTCACAGTGTGCACAGGATTCTATTTGTTTGGTTAGGAAAGTGCTTTATAAATGTAATTAACCCATTTTATAAAAGTAAATAGAAAATTAGAAAATCCCCACAATCCCCAAGTTTTGAAGCAGGGCCACCAACTGCTCTGTCCAGATACAAAGCACTGGTCAAGATTTCAGTATTATAATGCAACAAAATGTGCCCAAGAATCTAAAGATTGCTACAGTCCACAGGTAGAAGGTATTTTTTGATGAATAACTTGCAGATTTAGATTAAATGTGGTATGAAAGTGTAAATTATTTCATTAAGGTTAATTTATTTTTTAATTAAAGTTTAAGTATCATTTGAAGGCCTGAACAGACACCTCAATGCAGTGTAATTTCTCTTACAAAATTATTCCTCCTATGAATGGCTTCAAGTTAAAAAGTTGAAACTCAGGGAGTTCTGTCCTGGTGAGCTCTTTTGCAAAAACATCCAAACCTGGTAGACTTGGGAGCTTTGAAAGACACTGGTCTTCAGAGAAGGTGAGGAGCCCTTCGTAATCAGAAGCAACATAAACCAGAATCTTAATTTATATTAATAATATTAACAATGTTAATCTCAGCCAAAGAGAATTTAATGCTCTTGTGCACATAAAGGGGGAATGACAAGCAGTAGTCTCCTGGTAATCCCCTACACAGCAGGAAACCAAGGGAAGATGAGACACATTAATGTTATTACATTTTAATATAAAACAGCAGTGCTCCTCGGTGATGAAGGTGGTGTGTTGTGCACATGAGAAGTTGGTGACCAGTGGTGATATTAACAACACCTCCCCCTACCAAGCCACCCCTATTTTAACTTGCTCAAATGCAGATCAGAAGATCAACTTTAAAAGACAAACTTCCTTTTGGTCTGCCCAGTCACAGTATCCTCAAGAAGCAGAAATAAATAAATATCTGAAACTTGCACGACTGAGTTAGAAAACAGTTGTTGAGCACACAACACAGGCACAGCACACTGAGTGGCCTCAGGTGTTTGAGTTTAGAGGGTTCACATAAACAAATCCAGAGAACACCACTCTCCTCATGAGCTTTGATACT
Organism: Rhipidura dahli; assembly: GCA_013399225.1. Taxonomy (NCBI): domain Eukaryota; kingdom Metazoa; phylum Chordata; class Aves; order Passeriformes; family Rhipiduridae; genus Rhipidura; species Rhipidura dahli. Next base: position 129,579 of record VXAC01001336.1, read on the forward strand.
TGGGATAGATGGGAATGAAGACATGGGAGAAGCTCCAGGCTGAGCTGTACCATGGATGCTTTCCCACGCTACCCACAGAGGTTTTTGTCACACAGCCCTTTCTCACATTGACTGCCCAGGCTCCAAGCTCGAACCATTCTCCTCCTCCACAACTGCCCTCCTGTGAAACCTGCTCCTGGTCTTGTAGGATGGAGGAAAAATCCTGCTTTGGTTTTAAACCCAAGCTATCCTACACAGTTATTACCTCATACTGCCAAAAATGAAGACTGCCACAAACAGCAAGGACCATTTAACAATAAATTACTGTTGCTGTGTTGGATGTTTTATTGAGCCAACATTTGTGAGAACTTTTTCCTTATTTTCCCTGGGAGACTTGGCTTTTGTGCAGAAACACACTACAGCACTCACCCTCCCTCACACCTCCACAACTGATTCAGACAGCAGAAAAGTGGGGAAGGCTCTGCATTAACTGCTCTTGTATAAAGCATTATATCAGTAATGTATACGGCTGTTTTCTCCTCCTCCCGAGTGCAGCAAGATCAGTTTTTGCACATCTTGAGTGTCTTGTCCCATTGTTCAACACAGACACAGACGCCCAGCCCAAGCCAAGAGACACCATGGCAAGCAGGGTCTCTGAAACCCAGCTGGAAATGAAAGTCACTCTCATACTCCCTCCACCTTCAAGAGGCCTTTAGCAACAGCATCTCAGCACCAGAAAAAAGTTATTCCAGGGCTAAGAGGCTGGAGAAAATTCTACTTGATACCAATCCACCAGAACTGGGACTGTTTCTAAATTAATTGACCTTTCCCCATGCAACCACTCTCACTTTGGCAGTCTGCTTCCCTGCACTCTGGTGCCAGCAATCTTGGGAGATGCTACTTTGTAGGTTTTCAAACTTTTAAAAATAAAATAAACTGAAAATCGGCCCAACTAAACATGATAAATCTGGAAAACCACCTAATTGCAGTACACAAGGTAGCTATGCAGATATTTTGCCCTTTGTAAGCACGATTTATGCACCACGAACTCTGATGCAGAGCCAGAGACTTAAGAAAGTGAGGGAAATAAAGAGTAAGAATACAACCAGCTATCAAAGCTATCAAATTCTATTCCAAGTTCCAGACACAAGGCTGAGCCTTTAAAAGTCAACAGCAGACTTCCAGAAATTGAATTAAAACCATATCTGCATTGGGGTGCATGATTTCATCATATGTTTAAGCCAGTTTAAAGTACGAAGTACCCAAGTCTCTAAAGTTTCAGTTTCTGGTTTTAACTGTCTTTAGCACTTGGGTTTTACCCTAATTCATACAGAAGGTGAAAATGAGGAGCAGAATCTGCCTGAAAAGAAGTTTCAATGACATTACACTGTGTGTATTTCCACAGGCCAAGTCTCATAAAGTGCCTTCCTGCCCTGCCCTTCATAAAAAGGAAAAAAAAAAATCTAAATATGAATAACTATTGCAAAAAAAACCCTATTTCACCTTATGTTTACACCCAGGTTTAGACAAGTACAACTTGCCTAGGAAGACACACCCTTACATGAAACTACTGTGCAAGGGGTGGACATTACCCAGAGGCACAGCCACCAGCAGAGCTGAGGCCAAAGCTCCACTTCCCTCTCCACAGACAGGAGGATATTTTACCCCTGCAGCAGCAGTACACTTAACACAAGAGAAGCAATAATATGCCTTCTGAAGCTCAAAGTTTCATTATTTATCCTGACAGCTTGGTTGTAACAACAGGATCTAGAAGATCACAGCCAAATTTGTACATTATATTGAAACTCCAGGGGGTTTCTTCCCATTTGAAATGCTCAGAGAAGCTCTGTTTTCTTTCAAGATCTTCACAGCATCACAACCTCTCAGCCCCAGGGGCCATGAATTTCACAGGTTAACTGTGTTTTAGAAAATCCTTGTAAATAATGCAATTTTCCAAGGTCAGTAGCAGCGAGGCTTAGTCCCCACCCTAAGGAAATGGGTGCCTTGGAAATCCCAACCGAGCAGGTTTAATTTGAGCAGGTTTCACATTACTGGGCAAGGTGAAAGGACTGACAATTTTTTGTGTTATCATTCACAGGCAGACATTGAACATGGGTCAGAAAGAATACTGCTTTGCTCCCCTTTATCACAAACTTACTGCTACAGGGTTTGTATGTATGCAAAAGCCCTATTTTGTCCACAGAAAAACTCTTTAAAAAGCAGAGGACACAGCAGCGCCCTCAGAACACAGAGAGGGCTTGAAAGAACAGGAAGCTTCAAAGCATCAAGGAACCATCAAGCCCCATCTACCTCCCAAGTGTCAAATTTTGACTGTAAATTGATTGGAAAGGGAAGAGTAGAACAAAATGAAAGGCTTTTACTCTTCACGAAGACAATGGGGACGTTGTGCTGTAGCGTGGCTGCAGCAAGGCCGGTACCGTGGCACAGCAGCTGAGCCAGAAAATGCAGCCCCCTCCCCTCCCTACCTTGGAGCTCTGACATCTTTGGTGCTAACAACGCGTTGCTGTGGAAACCAGACTGCTTCTGACAAAGCCACATTGACTAAAAGCAACATGTGGGAAAATGGAACAAGGCCCTGAGAGAAATTAATCCTTTACACGAAAAATAAATGCAATTTTGGTTAAAAATTAAGCAGATAAAGGAGAGTATTTCTGAGTGTTGGAACAAGAGGCCAGGAGAACGCTGGCAAACGCCAGGCCTTGTGGCACTGCAAATGGATTTTAAGGACACTTCATCCCTAAAATACAGGGCAGATTCAGGGCTAAGGAGTACACAGGAGTCCAACACAGAGCACAGGTGAGGCAGCTGCTCCCTATCCAGTTTGTAACTGCTCTCCTTTGAAAACAAAATTACACCCAGCCCCACCCCAGAGCACAACAGAAGCCAAGGCTGGTACAAATCAGCACTGCAGGGCTTTCGCAAGGCCCAGACTGACTCACACCTGGGCAAAACACCCACCCAGCCAAAACCTCAGCACACAACAAAGTCCTGGCCATGGAGATCATGAGTCGCTCCACGCCCTGCCATTCCCAACAGTTTTTATATATATCAGAAATGCCATCCCAAAAAACACATAAACAATCAATTTTTTTCTGATTTCTCCCCTTACAACAGGCTTAATAAATCTGTCCTCAGCCCTTGTTGACTCAGATCCCAGGAGCTGCTTTAGGGCCTGGTACTTGGAATGCCAGCCTCCCTAAGAGAGTATTCAAGAAAAAAAAGTCCTGGGTAAAAGCCCATGGAGAAGAGCCAGAGTTTGAACTGGCAAGACTTAAGATCTGTGCACAGTGCAAGTTTAATAAGACTGGCTCCTTATCCAGATCATCTGAAATTACTCATAAAGATGGCACACTCAGGGATGTTTGTTTGGTTTTTGGGGTTATTAAAAAAAAAAAAATTCACCAAGCCAACTTCTCTAGAGGAACACTTAATTTTTACACACATTTAATATTTGGGTTTTCTCTTAATACAGGCCATGAAAGCTCCAGTGCAAAATGGCAGGTATCACAAAGATTCAGGAACTCGGAGGCCACTCGTGATTTACATACTGAGCAAGAATCCTCTCCCCCTTCACTCCCGAGGTATTAAAATGCTGCAGCGTTACAGCTTAATCTCATTTACGGAGCTTTGAATCATCTTAAGTACTTAGGAAGTCTGTGTAAAATACCACAATCCCTGCAGTTTATACACCCTAATCCAGACAGACCACACCACTAGCTTTCACTGCTGCTGATGGACAGACATTCTCACGGTTTTCCAGTTAATTAAACAGGTCATCTACTCTCTTCCTCCAGCACTGGCCACATCCCTGCCACTTCCCTTCCCATCGATGTCGCTGTGCCACACGGACTTCAAACAACTCTGCAGGACCCAAAGACATAAAAGGCAGCTCTGCTGGACTGTTGCTAATAGAATATTGCACACCATCCCAAAGTTTGCTGTTCTAAAGACACATTTATCGTGGAAAACCTCCAAAACAGGGAAACGTATTCAGGTCATATGAGAAATGAGAACTTCTTCAGGGTCAAGCAAATAGCAACTGCAAAAACATTTAGGGATGCAAAATGCTCCATGGTGGTGTAAATAAATCAATGATTGTATCTTTTTTAAAAAAGAAAAAGATAAATCACTGTATACAGTGAAGGGATTAAAACAGAACAGTCTTCACAGGCAAGAAATCAATCCATTAAATTTTTCAGATTCACATTGGCTCTTGCTCCCAATAATGGTGACACCTTCCTTCTCTATGCTTCCTGTGAATTTATCACAGCATGAACATAATCTCTGTTTTCAGCTGAAACTGAACTGGCACAAACGACACAAGAAGCCATTTATTCTCAGACCATGCCACTCTTATATGGGATGCTACTATAGTCACAGGAAAATACACTAAGGAAAAAGGGGGGTGTGTGAGCCCTGACATTCTGCTGTGCACCTGATTCTTCCCAAACGTTACCAGTTTTTTCCATTCTGGGCATCTCCACATGATATTACCATAAGTAAATGCAGCTGAAGTACATTCGTGTTGTAAATTAAGTTAAAAATTCTTGCATATTGCTCCTTTGCACTTAAGCTGATTTGCAAAATCCAGTTACCTGTAACGAGACTCCCACTAGCACAAATCAGCCAGGTTTTCCTTTGGTTAAATGGCATAGGAGGATTTATACTCTAAAGGGAGGAGGGGGAGACACAAAGAAGAGCCTTCCAGTCCGAGGAGGGGGTCAGGCGGTCAGTGGGGTCTGACCGAGGCACACACGTGCTCTGCTTTCAGCACCCTCCCCGCAGCTGCAGTACGACACTTATCTGTAACGTTATCAGCTCTTTGAACTTGGCAGAGCGGGGAGCACGCCTTGATCTCCCCGAGCTTTGTTGCCACTCAAGTCAGGACATAACTTGTGCCAGCTTGCTGAGAGACTGGGGAAGAACGCAAAAGGTGCAAAGTAGCATCAATGCATTTTTGCTTTTTCAAGATGACTTAATGGTTCACAGCATTTGGCTTTCTGTTTCTGCTTTTTAGGCTTAATGAACTGTCATTGAAAAAAGTAAAAATTTATTACATCTGGTTTCATTATTTCAGACCAAGCCCATCTTTTTTTTTTTTTTTAAAAATCTGCTGTATTTCAAATAAAGAACAGACCAGTCAAGAGTGTCAGATCTTCAAAGCAAATTGATAAATCCTCGTTTTTTTAAAATTAACTAGTCCAACTGACATTCTGAAAGGTGCCAGTCTGGCCCAAATAAGTACAAAGTGCTCAAAGACTTCGGTCTTGAATGACTCACTAGGTTTAAAAACAATTCTTGTAGCAGTAGAAACGACCCACTTTTTAATCGACTGGAAGTTATTTTAGGTATTTTATGCATATTTACGTAATAGTCACCAAGACTGGCACTGAAGGATAAAATTCAAGGACCAGTCTGATGCTTTCCATATTTTAGGTATTTCTCTGTAGACAGGGCTGGCATTTAACTAGAATTCTCCTGAACTCATATTCATTCTATGCTGTATCCAGTTTTGATCTACAACACAGCTCCTGGACTTTGTTACTCAGACTAAACTGTGTTAGTGACACTGAATTTACTGTAGCATGAGCTAAACCAGCATAAACAGGCTGCAGGAAACATGGTAGGTTAAGAGGGAACTACAGAATACTTCACCAGAAAGTGTTAGTTTCCTCCAAAAGCACACAATCATTTCAAAGGAGCTGCTTCACCCTGGATAAAACCTAACCAACCATTACACTTGGTTCCCCGAATTCTCATCACAGTTCTAAGCTTAGCACACCATTATTATTCTTCCTTACGCCAAAAATGTTGAAACGTTTCATTCCTAATCTGGCATAATTCTCTTCTAAAAATGCAATCTGCAGCATCTAAGAAGATTGTTACCATCTCCTATTCTACAGGCAATCATCAGCCTAAAATAACCTTCATTTTCACTGTGTGCAGTGCTTTCTCCACTGCTGCATCATTTTCCTTGGTCATCATCTTACTTCATGCAGCAAGAAAAGTATTTTACAAGCACCAGCTATTTAGAGAACTTGCAAAACAAATACTTTGGACTGTACAGTCTCCTGTTTGTCAGCAATCATGGCCTGGCTTCAGGGTAAACTAACTGAAAGCAGACTGTCCCACTAATAGCTTTTGTCATGCAGAATTATTTAATGTAATCAGAAACATTAGAATTGAGTGAGAGGCAGAAACATAGCTCAAGACTAAATGAAACTAAGGCACAATGCCTTAGTCCACAGCAACTCACATTCTCTAGATAGTCCTATGTGTGGGTCCCGAGAGTCACTTTGGGAAGGACTTTTTTTGCAAAATTTGTTTCTCTATTACCTGGGATTTTTTTTCCTTCTGAGAAGAAAGTTATGCTAATACTGTTATGTGTAATAGCAGAGACTCCTACTCCACAATTATCATTTCTATCATTCACTAAACATTCTTTAAACCTAAAAGGCAAGGAGGGTGTTGCAATTTTGTATTTGCTTTTTGCTTTAACATTTGGACTATGCCTATTTGTCTTCAACTCAGCAAGTTACAGACACTTTTCTGCTGGCACTCAGCAGCACAACACATTTTCCATGAGGCAGGGGATGGCTTAACTCACTGTTTATTCTAGAGGATAAGGTCTATGTGTAAATGTGGCACCTGGGAACATGGTTCAGTGGGGATTTGGCAGTGCTGGCTTAATGGTTGGACTTGATGATCTTTAAGGCCTTTTCCAACCTGAACAATTACAAGTAGCAGGTGCATTCATACAAACTCCACCTAAAACTGGAAGTGTCGGGTGGCTGGAGGCACCTGCAGTACACAGGCAATGTGCTCAGGGGAGAAGCATTTTACCTCTGCTGCTCAGGAGTTACTCATCCCAAAAGTACCAAGGCACCCATAACCAATGGACTTGGCTTTCCTGAAGTTCCAAGGGTCTTTGTTTTGTGGCTATGCCTGAGCTGTCCTGCCTCTCCTTCTGGAAAGAAGCACCATCTGTGTACTGAAGATGAACACTATGGCAATGACACGTAACGCTGTTTTTACGTCCCGAAACACCCATCAAAATCCTGAAGCTGCAGATGCAGAGAAGCCCCAATACCCTGCAGAAGGCTCTCTACCTCTCTGCTCTCTCTGTTCTTATTATTTCTTAATCTTAGCTCTGAGTCCTTCCTGCCATCTTCCACAAAAATAAAGGAGATCATCAAATACATCGAAGTATTATTTTGACACCACTTAGCAGTAATTTGTACCAAAAAAAGAAATGAGGGAGAAGGAAAGAAAGAAAAAGGAGCTGTGGGTTGGGGGGTTTTTTTAATGGAAGGCAAGTCCCCGGAGTTCACATTTATCCTCACAGGTAACCACCTATTTTGGTCTCCTCCTCTCCCTAAAAACAGTGAGGAGTGCAAACACCAGCAGAGAACACTCGAGCTGATGTCAGTGTTAAAGAAGTGGAGGTTAAATTTGCCTTAAAGCTCCAAAAGGTAAAGTGAACAGAAGGGGGCAGGCTGGCAGAGAGCAGATAAAAATAGAAGAGTGACTAGACTTCACTTGACAGCTATTTCTGGATCAACTATGGAAAGAGATCTGAGAAGGTTTTCTATTTGTAAGGGAGACAGAGACCAAAACACAGTTGCCTTCTAGAAGGCCACAGTCCTGCATAGCAGTTTTGTTTATGCTTCTGCTTTTCTAAATCCCCATGTTCTCACTATTTGGAAACAGTGCTGTTCAGCCAAAATGTCATTATGCGTTTAAGTGAGAAACCAGATGAGATTTTCTGGAGCAGGACAGCAATGCATGTGGCATTTCAATTTAACAGAAACAAAGCTGACAGCAAATTGTAAAACTGGGCAGCAAATCACAATGCCAAGCACAGTAAACTAAGCCACACAGTATTTTAGCAAAATAACCAAAGCCCTGCAGGATCTCCAAAAGGATGTCTTGTGTTTTCCCACTCTAAAATGATTAGTGAAATTTTAACCAGTTTCAATTATGGATGTAGACTAACAGCAACAACAAGGACCTCCCAATTACAGCATGGAGTGCTTGACTGACATATGGCTCTAGGGATGAATATTTTTGCCTGTTCAAGCCCTTTCCTCTTGAGTACCTCTGTTAAAATTCCTTCCATTGAGTAATTTCTATCCAGATTCTGGCAGTGCTGGCTCTGTTCCCATTTAAAAGAAAACCTGCAGGCAGAAAGCAGTGCCATCTGCCCAGTCAGGAGCTGCTTTAATGGGCAAGTTTGATGTGAAGGGGAACAGCCTATTACACTTTATCTTCAGCAGCAGGAGTGATGTTCTTCCTTTCCCAGGAGCAGGTTACAGCAAGCACTCTCATGCCTGAAGTATTTGTCCACAAATACACATAAATCTCAACGGATATGTGCAAGCAACCTCCAGAAAAAAATCCATCCAGCATCCCTTTTTTTTCATGTTCAACTTGCAATTCAGTCTTCCCATTTCTCTTTACCCGTCACACCAGTTGGGTTTGTTCTGTGACAGCTTCATCAGCCTCCACTTTCTATTCCTGTAAGTGAATGATAACCCTGCCATCACACCTGAGAAGAATGAGCAGCGGCAAGGCCCTGTTGTCCTTACACAGAGAATTCTGCTCTGAAGCTGTTTCTGAATATTTTTTCCCAAGTTTCTTGTCCCTTTTATGTAACTGCTTTGACTGGATGATTTGCTCTGAAGTGTCATCTGGAGCAGGTTTGGGACTTGTGTGGCCCAGTTCAGATTCCACAAGAAACAAAGGAAAAACCTCCTCTGAAGATTTTCATCCTTGCAAATATCTTCAGGGTTGGGAAAAGAATTTTCGATTCTTGCCAATTAACCAAGCAGACTTTTTATCCCTCCTTGTTGGGTAATCTTCTCACTAGCCCATCTTTGCAGAGAGCAGCGGATTCTCTCTGGGCTGCTGGCAGTTTTACTTAATTGCATGTTTAACTTTTTATTCAGCACTTAAATCCATAATGATGAGAAATACACACATGGAAGCAGCAAACTATTATCTGCCATTCAAACTCCCTAGAGAACTCATAAACATCTTAATATTGCTGCCATACTTCTGTCCCTTTCAGAAGGAAGTGCACACGTTCCACAGCTGGAAGGGAAAGGGGATGATAAACACATGTACAGGGTAAGCTCAGTGATATATCAGCCATTGCTGACCTGTAATGACTGGCAAAGCACAACTTTGGTCCTTAATATATATTAAAAGTTCTGGAAAAAAATCAGCCGACTGAATCAGTGCTAAACAGAAATAGGTGCTAGAGACTCCACCACAGGTTCCTTCAACTCATCAAGCAGAAGACATTCTATCAGAGCACAGCAATTTCCATTCTCTTCCCCTCTCCCAAACTCTGAGGGCTAAAATAAAAGCACTATTTTCCACATGCTAACATCCTTTGGCATATATTTCCTACTTCATTCCAGAGCTACCAAATTTGCTCTGGAACACACTTGTTGCTACTGGATTGTCCTCTGGGATGGCAGGTTCTGATTTAAAATGCTTCCAGCCCTTGTGAATACAAAACATTTGAAGTATGAATGATCTCTAACCAGCAACAAAGCCATGAACTCTTAAGAAACAGCAGATCAGCTTCAGCATTAACTCTTATCCTTCCTCACAGTATGCTAAGTTTAGAAATTAATGTTGCTAGCACTCCAGAAGAACCTGATTAATGGATCACCTCAGAGTTGCGAAAACTTGACACTCCCCTAGGCAGGTGCAAAACCCCAGTACTTGTGCAGTCTGTTTGTCAAAACCTCCAGTTTCCCCATGATAAACTTCCGTGAGTCAGCTACGTGAAGCTAATACAAAAGAGTGTGATAAAGTACCTGAGAGTGTTGGAAACATGTGAATCAATCAGCAAATTATTGTATTATACGCTTTTCTAGTTCCTCTATTAATTTTTTTTTTCAATACCCAAAGCTGCCAGGGATTTCCAAGCTTCTGTATCAAAATGCAAAGGCTTTGGTGGGGACAGCAGTTCTGTTTGGTAGAGACCATCTCCAGGCCTTGGCAGCCCTAAGGGTGACCACAAGCAGATCCACCCTGCTCCCAACACACATGCAGTGTGTTTAAGAAAAGGAATGATACCTGAGAGCCTCCTGGATCCATCAAATTAACATCAGCAAGGAATCTGTAACATCCTTAAGTAATTCTTGTGACAATTACTTCAGCTGGTTTCAGTCCTCCAGTACTGAACCATCCTGGTTCTCATTTAGGCTGCTTTTTTCCCCCCTAATGATGTGGTTTAAGAGCATCAGGGAAATTTTCAAGTTTAAAAGCTGCAGAACAAAAGGCAAGTAAGCTTTATGTTCTCTAATGAATGGTTATTGCTCCATTTATTTAAGTGGTACTTATCACCATAAATATCTACTAAACTCACTTGCCCTACTGGTGTAATCAGTGCTTTCCCAGGAAATATCCTTTGGTAAATGGATTGCAAAAATAAAGTAGGAAAATAAATGAACAACTAGAAATGTTCCTTAAGAAAAGTCTTCAAACAGAGGAAAGACTGAAGATCAATGAACATTTAAATATTTCACAGCTTAAGCCTATTCATTGCACAAGATCCAAAATAGTTTCCTTCATGAGTATTGCATAATATGTTCATTCAAAATCTAGCAAGTTTTCTCCCAGAACACACCAAGACACGGTCCTCTCCCCCACTTTTTTGTCTTTTAAATATGAACACAAGAATTTCACAGCTGATAACATTATTCTGGAAAATTCACAGAATATTCTGGAAAAGGCTCAAGTTGAGACTCCAGTGTTGCAATAGCAAATGTTTCCACATATTCAGATTCTTCATGCATCACTCTTTGTGAAAGGTAAGCAACAGAACAAGGAGATTTTACAGGGTTCTGGGAGCGAACTCTGACCTCCAAACCATAAATAAGGAAAAAAAGACAAAACACACATACCTTCAAAGCACATTTCTGGCCTGTCTCCTTGTTGAAACACTCCATTACTTTGCCATTGATTCCTAACCCTAGCACACGTTTGGAGAGTTTGTAGTCATCTGTAACTGCATGTTTTTTTATCTCTAGTTTGACATGGGCCGTTCCCCCAGGCAAGGATTTCACACTGCTCTTGCTCTCCACATGACTCTCTGCCTGGGATTGCTGTTCACCTTCACTTTGTTCCATATCAGGGAAGAGTCTGAGATGACAGAGATACCCGACAGATTCCTGTGGGGTATCCTCAGCCGAGTCCCTTCTCTTAAGCAATCAAACCCAATGCTTCAAACAGTCCATTTGATCGCCATTGAGTCCTGAGTAAAAATGTAAACAAGTGTTAGTAATTGATGTCAACTAACTGTTGTCCCTCTCACCGCTTTTCTCTTGTTTTTAACAAGATGACCAGGTGCTAGAGAGAAGTGGAGGGTCACCTCAGGAAATCACACTTTGGCTTTACAAACCAGTCACCCCAGTTCCAATACACACAGCTCTCAGTCCGCAGGTATAAATCACTGCTTTTACTGCAACAAAAAGTAACTGAGTAACTGCTGAGTCTTGGAATAACACTACAGCTAAACTCTGCACGACAGAACAGAGCTTCAAGCTTATAAACCCGCATCAACCACTTGTTGCCTTAGTGTTTTACGTAGAAATCCTCACGATGGTCCCCTGCCTCATCGCGACACTCCCGAATTACGCAAGAGAACCAGAAATACCTGGATTGAACCCCAGAGTGGCACTGCCTGGGCAGGCACCGAACCAACCCTGGGACAGTGCTTTAATTGCCTGTGTCCACAAGAGAGGGGCAGGGACCACCAAACCACCCAAAAACTGGAGTCCGTGGAGATGCCATGGCGTGGCTCCCGAAGCCGGGCGGGTCCCGCCGGGGACTTGAGGGGGATCCCCGGGGCGGGTCCCGGTGCCAGCAGCCCCGTTACCACGAGCAGAGGGGCCGCTCGCTCAGCCCCCCGCGCTGAGGCGGCGGCGGAGGGCGGGAAAGCTCTGAGGCGNCTGCCGGCGGCGGGACCGGCCCGAGCCCCCGACAGCCGGCCGGGACTGGGCCGGGCCCGAGCGGGGAGCGGGAGCTGCCTCGTGTTCAGGTTCCACTGTTCGGGTTCCCCTACCAACCTTGGTGGGGAACAACGCCCGCGGTGATTTTAAGGTGATTTAGGGCGGTGACTTTAAGCACGATATTAATTTACTGGGGTAAACAGCCCTGGCAGAGGGGGGAAATAAGGCTGCGGTGGCGGCAGCTCCGGGCTGGTACCGCAGCGCGCCCGCGCGGTGGCACCGCCGGCCCTTCCCCCGATAGCTCCGCTGGGAAGAATCGCCACGTTCGCTCCAAAGCCTGTGTTATACAGGCTGTGGCAATGAGACTCGACAGCGGGCAGTGATCCTTCAGGCGCTTGGCTACCGAAAGGGTGCTCTCACTACATGCAGTCACGAAACGCCACCGAAGATGTGGTCACTGTTTCCCGGCACTTTGGGATGCACAGTCAGGATATTAAAAGTGATGGTTCCCACAGCAACTGTGGCTCATCCCTGGTGCACGGAGTGTGGTTCCAGGGATGTGGAATGCTGAGCTTTTTTCCCTACATGTGAAGATGAGTCATGCATCGAAATGGAGCTGTATTCGTATCACTGGAAGGAGCTTAAAGTTCACAAGCTTTACAAGTTAAAAATACATTTGTCATTTTACGTAACATAATGGCATCTGGAGTTCTAGCGGTTAGGAAAATAATTAAAAGGGCTAATGAGCCCTTTCTCCAGGGAATAAAAAGTAGTTCAACTTAGCAGGATGCAGATCTGCAGTACATCACCATGTGATGTGACGCTACAGCTATTCTGCCTCAGGTTTCCCTTCCAGGCTTTCAGCAGTTCAGCTGCTGGAGGGCCTGGTCCCCTGATTCAGTTCACCTATTCTGGGCTAATCAAATCCCCGAGGAAAACAGCTATTTTCAACTTTTTCAGGTTTAGCTGCCAGCCTTCTTAGTCTTTGCATCACCTCCCACTGTGGTAGTCTCAGAGAAATGTGTATGTAACTGTGAGCTCCCAGGTTGCAAAACGTCAGTAACATGGTTCTGCAGTCACCAGCTTGCTCTGATTTTCCTTCCCATGGCCTCTGCCTGTGTTTGCTGATCCGTTTGTCCTGGATGGTAATTTCTTTCCCTTTGCAACAAGTAACTATTAATCCTCTTCTCCGTGCTCAGTCACTGGGAGCCAGACTCTTCAGAAAATTTCTAAATCTCTCTGCTCTGCTCTGCATTTTTTAATTTAAAAAACACACTTGTTCACGCCCATTGTAGCTCCCATTCCTCGCCCCACTTTGGATCTTTCCATGTAACTCTCACCCAAAAGCCTATGGCTGCCCAAAGCAAGCAGGAGTTACACTGACTAGCACATGGAAGCTGGTAGAAGGCGATTTATGGCTCTATTCTAGGAAATATTAAACGTTGCAAAAATTCCAAGCAGCTGTCTACTTAAGGGGTTGCTATTTTTTACAGTGTGTCAGAAGTAAGGAATTTCATTAAGAAACTCTGACTCTTTCTAACTATTACAAGAATGAGTTTCTAAAAAAACAAGCTGTGCATGGAAAGCAAGGAGGAAAGATGAGGGAATAAGACAGGATGTGTGAAATTAGTTGGTTCTACATGTGTCAGTTATGAGCAGTCTCCTGATGAAAAGAGTTAAACTGGGAGGACACAAAACACATTTTTCAAGTCACTGGGTATCTCACTGGATGAAAAGCTTGTTTGGATTCACCACCTGATACTGCCTGGATATGCTCTTGGCAAAGTTCATCATTTTACCAGTAGCCAGTAATAAGTTAAACAGGGCAAACACCTTAAAAATCCAGTGTGAATCATGGTTAATAAGGCCTTACATTAACCCTCTGCTAATTTCAACCACCATAAACTAGTAAAAAGCTTTTCTAGCACCAGCCCAAGTACCAGACAGTCTCACTCTACACAAGGATGGCCCCAAAACAAAAAACAGCTCCTGAAGCTTCTCTTTGTGCTTGTGGCAGGTGGAGCTCCATTAGCATCCTCTGGAGATGCTGATGGAGAATACACTGACAGGCTCACTGCAGTTCGTTGAGCCGGGGGACATTTTCCATTCAAACAGATGTTTTTATTTATTCATTGATGTTTGCTTTTTGAAGTTAAAAAAAGCCCCCAAAACAGTACTATTACAGGCTAAAAGCCCACTACAGCAGAAGTTCTTTCATCTTCACAAAAATCCCTGAAACTGTAAATTAAACATTAATCCTATTTTTACCAGAAGTCCCCAACAGCAACAACACAAAACAACTTAAATTTCAAAACAGAATTTGGTAGCTCAGCTATGCCTGCTTTGTCTCAAAATAAAAAACAAAAACAGCTTATAGGAGAAAACAGCAAATATTAAGGTCCTGTTCTTTCACTACGCTTTGGAGCAGCAGCCCCTTTCCTCTAACCAGTGTCTTCACCTGGTGAAGCTTCTTATTTCATCCAGCACACAGTTTGGATATGTTCTCCCTGATTTTATCATGTCTTAGATATCACAGATACCTGCTTTACAGACAGACAGCACCACTCCATTTAAACAGAGAAGGTTAATTTTGGCTATTCCACCGGGTATTTTCACTGCCTCTTTGCCACGCTCTAGCAATTCAATAACTGGAATCAAAGACATTTCAGACTTTCAAATGTCTCATTTCTTAATAAAAATGAAATGAAATAACTGAGTTTGCTGTCATCTGGAGAGCTAGGAAAGCTGACGTCATCAGATGTTCTCTGAGGGATGCCCTTTCTTGAGAAGTGATACCTGACTGGTGCAGGGATCTCAGTTTCCTTATATACAAAAGTGATTTGCTCGGAGGTCAGCCCTTTGACAGCAATGGAAATCCCAGCAGCTATGATAAAGAAATTATCAGCTGAAAACAAGTCACTTGTTTTTTCTGAAACTTTGCTTCCTCTAAGTAACAGCTCTCTGTTTTTTCTGCTGTTATGAGAAATCCATGCTATTATATAGATGTCACCACAGAGAAAATCCTCTGTACTGTTAGGTTGAAGTGAGGACACGGCTTTGTCTGGTTGGGCGGTTGCAACAACCTTATTAAATCCCCCAGGAAGTTCTTCAGAAACTGCATCTGTGATATTAGAAGAAAGAAAGGGCAGCTCTACAGAGTAATATTTTGATATGAAGGAGAACAAAAGCAGCCTCTTGTAGGATCTTTACTTTAGTCTGTCATGTACACAGTGGTCTGAATCACAAACTATATGCACGTTTTTCCGCCTGTCTTTTGGCTCTGCTCTGGAGGTGTCTGTCTCAGACTAATCAAAAAGGCATTAAAAAAACAAAACTCAAAAAGCTCATCAGCAAACAGCCTGGTTCTTTCCTCTCCTGGCTGACACAAAATCAGGTTTATAAAGCTCTTTCACAGGCATGCTTTGTTGCTAGAACAACTTCTCTTTAATTCTCAACACACTCTGTCCTAACCTGGGATTATAACATGGTTTCCAGGAGGAATTTAAATTCTGGCTATGAATCAGGTTCTAGGTAAGGAAAGGGAAGACTCAAGAACACCACTCTCACCATCTGGAGGGCCTGTTCTAGTACCTGACTTTTTTCCTCAAGATTAATTCCTTCATGTTAGCACATAGCAGGTATTTTCCTATAGAAATACAGACAAGGATAGAAACGCTGGCTTTGTATGCCTGGCCTCAGACACCCTATTACAGGTACCTTGTCTTGGTCATTGAGAAGGTTTTGGGAGGCTCCACCCATGTTCCTCCATAGCTTATCGATGGGGGAGTCAGAGAGATACCAACTGGGCATTTCCATTTCAGCAGAGAGGAGAAAAAACAACTTTTTTTCACAGAAGAATCATAAATCAAAAGCATAAAAAACCTTCTAATCTGTCTACAGGAGACAGTGCTTCATTTTATGCTGCAGTGGAGCAGAAGAAATTAATCTCTTTCACTGAAACATCCTGCAACTAATGGGTATGACAGCATTGCCTGGTAGTCCTGGGGTGGCCTTCCAGGCCACTCAGAAATACAATTTTTGCAGAGACACAGCATTCAAATCAAGCAGCAAAACTCCTAACAGATGCCACACTGCCATCACCTTCTAGGTCACCACATGCCACAAGCCTTGGGACAACAAATATGTCAAGTTCCTTATAACAACCCAGGGCATTTTTTCACAGCTTGAAATAAAACCCATTCCTTCCTGCACATCCTACTTCTCATGGAGCCAGCTCAGATGTCCCTGTATCCATGGCACAGCTAACCCACACTCTAGAGACTCTTCCATCGTTCCTCACGAGGCTGGGAAATCAAAACCACAACAGTAAGTTCACCACTTGTTGTTGGTCACAGAAATTGGTGTGTCCTGCTCGAATAACGAGCTGGCCCCTCTAAACAAGGAACAGCTGCTTGATATTGGTAACGCTGGGTCAGTGCAATTCCTTACAGTACAGCTCAGGGTAAGGGCCAGGCAGTAACCTGACTGGGTGACTATCACTCTTTCAAGCTAGTGGTGAATGTACATCCTGTCCCCAGACACACAGATCCCTCTCAAAAGTTACGATTCTGGATGTCACTTTTCATTTGCACCAACTCTACAAGATCACAGGAATGTCCAACTGCACAGTGTGACACCCGGAGTGGGAAGGGACTCTGGCCACCGGCCTTCTCAAGCACACATTTAGCAGCAGATGGTGCTGTTGTGTCGGTGAACTTTCCTGAGGGACTAACTGCCTCACCATTTCTGAATTTTCTTCCCTGATTTTACCGCGAGCTTTAAGCTTTCTCTCTCTGATACCTCTCATAACTAAAGCCTAGCACTCAATGATATCACTCAACAATATTTCTTGCTACTGTCTCTGTAATGTTCTAATTCTTCAAGACAGGACTCGGGAGAGCCGTTTATATGAATATAAACTGGGTTTAAACAACTAATTTGTGTGAATGGCAGCAATTTATATTGACTGCGCAAGGCCTGGGACACTGGCACATCGGGCACACTGTGCTGTTCCCTCTTGGGTTATTGCCGTGTGCCCGAGTGCCAGTGACCAGCACAACGTTCATGTAGAGTGATGAAGCACTGCTGAGTGCTCCTGACTTCAAACTGATCACTGACTTTGTGGATAGAACAGCCCAGGCATTAGCCTGGATATGTTTTTGAGGTGGTCCCCTAAAGAAGTTTCCAATGCAAATGCAAGGTCCTTTCATTGATGCTCACAGGCATCAGCTACTTGGAGTCAATGCTCATCTCTCCGGATCCTGCAGGACCCGTGAGCAGAGCGGCTCGGGTCCGGTGACTGCGGCTGGAAACCACTGCGAGAAAGCGGGACGGGTACCGGGAGCAGCCGCTGCCTCCGCAGCGCAGAGCTGCCGGCGCAGACCCCGCTTCTGCGGGTTTGTTTCCTCTGCACAGTTCCGAGCGTGGCTTCCCTGAGCCGGAGGTACAAACGGCTGCTCGGCCCCCAGCAGAGCCTCCACAAAAAGCCTCCTCCAGGCGAGGATCACTAGATGGAGCCCAATTCTAAGTGAAAAAAAAGATGCAGACAGCTCCTCACTGCCGGCGCCGGGCTGCAGCGCTCCTGCCGGCACACCAAGCCGGGATTTCAGCGTCCTCTCCGAGGCTGACGACGGGTTAAATACCTTCCGAATGTACAGGTTCACTGTGGTTTGCAGGAGACAAGCGCTGCTCCCACCTCTCTAGCCTAGATCTGTTCAAATCCATCGCGCTGCTCTATCCCCGACAGGTTTAAACAAGCTCGGATTTAGATGTGAAGGGGCACAGGCACGCAGGTGTCCCTGCATCCCTGAGCCAGGACTACAAAGGGGCCTCCGAATGATCGTCTGAACGTTGTGCTTGCTGTGCACAGGAAAGGTGAGGATTGGAATTCCTCTGCCAGCCACTCGCCTCCGCTGTGAATTTATACATATTCAGATAAAGTGAGAGCTGAAGTCTGTCTTAGGCTCAGAAGCAAACTGAGCTTCTTGAGGTCAAGGAGTGCCCCCAGGCTGACAGTCCTACCCCCTTTAGATGGCCCTCAGAGTTCTTGGAAACTCAGGATACTTAGATAGCCCTCAGCACATCTCTCTTCGAATAGTTGGGTATTATTAGCACTCATTACTGCACTGCCCCTGATTCAGGACAGAAAACGGATGGAAGTGTGCAGGAGGCTGAGCAGCTGCCAAATGGAACTGCAGGGAGTGAAATAGGCTGAGTCAGGAGCCGAACACGGCCTGCCTGCTCTCAGGCTCATGCCCACGGCAACACCCTTCCAACCTCACCCTTATCAACATCTCGCCTTCCCCTCTGCTCCCGGCCCCATCCACTTCTGAATGTTCTGAATGGCACAATAATTACTAATATTCTTACGTATTCAATCTACTGCAATGGAGGTAGCAGACAGACCACTCTCGTTCTCTCTTATCTTTGATAAGTGAAGAGATGGCAACTCGTGGCAGGAAAAGACAAAAGCAACTAAGCTTTTGTTACAAAGTGTTCAGAAATAAAAGGTTCAATAACCCTAAAAGAAACTGAAATATTTCCTCCTGGGTTGTCAAATTTTATCTTGACAATGATCTATATATAAATTCAGGACAAAACGGTGCTGAGCTGATAACTGATTCACAAGGGACTCCCGGGTGACCAAGACAACCCTTTTAAGACAACCTAAGCAACGTGACAGCCACACAATCGCTGCCCAGAGTAGCAGACCCTACAGCACATCCTCCTCCTATTCCCCAGGTTTCACTGGAAATTGCTCCATTCCCTGTTTGCCCCTCCGGCCCCACGGCCTTGCCCCTCCCCGAGTAGCCGATGCTCCGGTGCTCAAGCGACCCGGAGAGGCGCCGCCAGCTCGGGGAGGATGCTGAACCGCCGGGGAAGGGAGGCATAAAATGACACCGCAAAACTACAAATGCTTAAAAATAAATGGAAGGTAAATGGCACATAACTGCGAGTAAATCAAAGGGAGCAGCGCTCAAGCCCGAGCAGGAGGCGGTGGGCGCTGCCGGTCCCGCCCCGGGCGGGCCCCGCGCATGCGGCGGCGGCGCCCATTGGCAGCGCCCGGCGCGCCGGCTCCGCGTTCCTGGAAAGTTCTTGGAAATGGATCAAAGGCGTTTCCGCGAACNTTTCCTCCCCCGGCCATGGCAGCATGGACGCGGCCGTGCTGGACACAGCTATTTATACCTTCTCTCTCTTTTTTTTTTTTCCCCCTCCCCTCGTGGCTGATATAGGAAGAATGATGCGAACACAATACGATTCCAGGAATCCCTCACTTCCTGGAACAGATTAAAAGGGACACACAAAAGATTACTAAGGAGGTTTGCCGTTTTTTTTCCTTCCACGGAGCTTCATTTCTCCGGAGCCAGCGCTGAGACAGGTCGCTGCTCTGGCTCTTCCCGCAGCACTCGGGGAGATCTTATTTATTGGTACCTATTTATTACTATTTCACAGTGCTCTGAAGGAAGATTAGTTCCTCTTTAAATAGATGTAATTTCCTTTTTCTCTGGTTATTTTTTTAAACTTTTTTTGCTGCTGTTTTCTGAAAAGCAGAACAAGAATACATTATTTTTTCTAAAGCACTGAGAGTGCACGCATTTTCTTGGCCAAAGTTGCTGAAGTCTTTGTCGGACAGCTCGTCTTCTGCTTGGCTTTTCCTGTGTCTGAAACAACCTGCAGAAGGGTGTTGCTGGGACTCGCCAGCCTTCTCTCACCCTGAACCCCAGCTAGAGGCTGAACTCGCTGCTTCGGGGAAGCAAAGAAAGCAAGAAGAGGAGAAATCATTTCCCACCTTCTTGAAGACTTAATGCTTTTCCCTTGGTCCGGGAGTGACATGATCCTCTGTGTTCAGGGGTAAGATACTTTTCAGCCTTTGTGAAAAGCTGTGCTTTGATAATTGTAATTAGGAAGGTTCTCTGGGACAGTTTTTCAGCTCGTGTGTGTTGCCGTGTGTGACTGTAATGGAATGGGAATGACTTCGGCTGGCCGAGTGCCGAGTTCTGTGCGTCTGCCCTATGTGTCTGTGTTTCAGATTCCAAGGCCAAAATCATGTAACCGTAAAGTAGTCCAGATTTCCGTGCCTTCCATTGCTGAAACACTACAAGGCATTCAAAGTCTTGGAGAGAGTAAAAATAACTTGGAGTGTGTTGTTCAGTGTGGTGGATGCAGCACCAGTGTGGACACCAACCCAACACCACAGGTGCTCTGTAAAGTCCTCTTGGAAACAAACTGCTTACAGGGAAAAACTCTGGAGTTTAGGTGCTTTGGTCTATTTCTAAGAAGATATTTATGCTAAATAAATTTCAATTTTGTGTAAGCTTAGGGGTACGTACATATACACAGCATTCTGTAGAGTGAGAGCCGCAGGGGGCACACGGTTCCACATCTGCGTTCAGGGGAACAGGTGACATCCAAGTGCCTTCCCTGGTATCACTACTGCTGCGCTGGCACTTCTGTGTCCCTGTGAGCACCTCAGTTCATCAACAAAGGAATACCTGGTATGCAGGAATCTCCTGGTATTTTTACACATGCTGCATACTTGGAAACTGTGAGCATTTGTTTCAGTCTAAGCCATCACGTCAGTATTTCCTATCACTCCGGTGTACGGTGGATTTTCTTCAGAGGAAAATCTTTCTTGTCTGCTTGCAATGACCGAAGCACGGGGATTTTTCTGCCATTTCCCCCCCCAGAATCTGTACCACAGACAAGGAAAGCTCGTGCTTACCACTAATTTCCTACTACACAAGGGGGCTTGTTTCCACTCTTATTTTCAGTCTGCAGCTGCAGTTCCTATAGCCACGGCAAAGGGAATTCAGTTATCAGCTTGGCCTTTGGGAAACGCTTATCTGAAGCTTTTCTCCAGGGTCAACATACCAGAGCTACTGCTTCCCTTACCCACCAAGAACTTGTTATGGAGCCAGATGTGTAGCTGTTTTTCTTTTAATGTCTATTTTGAAGACCATTTATTGCTCCATTTTCATTATCCTCTAGGATTTCATATATCCTGGACTCCATACTCTCTGTCCTATTCAGACCAAGCTCCCACTGGAGTGGTGGGATGTGGCTGATGGAAGGGAGAGCAGCTCCACACTTTTTCTTGTAGTGTTTATACTGTTATGAAATTTAATTTAGCAGCACAGTAACTACGAAGCCAACACTAAATGCTATCAGACATATCCAAGGCTTTCTGAAACACTAATTGCCGAAGCACAGGGAAGTTCATTTGCTGTTTCTTTTGACAGTGCACCCAGACTCCCAGTTAGACATGCCAAATTTCATATGGTTGTTTGCTTCCTCCTCACAGCTGTTGTAGGAACACTTTGCTCTACTCAGTCCTGATTTTCCATGTCTTTTCCTCTACTTTTCTTTTCTTTCTTTTGCAAATCCGTTCCTCACCCCACCAAAGGGCCGACTTTTTCATGTCAGCAAACCTTTTGCAGTCCATCTTTATCCAAGCAAACTCTTCTTAACCCTCTTGCAAATGTTCTTACATTAAAAGTTGTCGTCTGCCATTACTTGCTGATCCCTCTGCTCTCCCTTTCCCGTCCTTGGGGCTGCTCTGTTTGCTCCCAGCAGCAGCTCTTCTTTCTTCAACCTAGGTACAAAGCTGTTTAGGACACCAGCACCTCCCAGTTTGTCCAAATTTCTAATCCTTCACCTCTCTTCCACCGTGCTCCTTTGAGCCTACAGCTGCACTGGGAGGTTTTGGAGGGGTGTAAGGCCGATGTGTAGGAGGAAAATAGGAAATGTGTGAGCCCGGCCCTTCTCTGGCTTCGGTGGAAGGATCCCCACAGTGTCTGCACGGGGTCTGGGCTCCTCCAGCCTCATGTGGCATGAAGTGTAAGGCAGCAGAGCACAAGTACAGTGGGAACCCTCATCTCAAGCACATGGGCTCTGTAAAAGAAACCTACTGACAAGTTCACACAGTTGGTGTGGTTTTTGGAGGATCGAACTGTGAACTGGTACAGCCCTTGAAAGGAACAACTTTCCTCCTGATTCATGGCAGACACTTTCCTGCATAGCTGTGCTACTATCCCTTCCTTCCCCATCTCTCAGCCAATTCCTAATTTCCTCTCTGAAGTTGGTATATAAAAAGAAAAAAAGTTCCATGCTATGAAAAATTTCCTTGATGTTCCAAACCTTTCTGGAAGGGTAGGCCAGAAAAATTTTCCAGCAGAAAATAAGTTCAGAGAGATCTGGCACTTGGACTGCAGTATTTGAATTCTGGGGAATGAATGGTGCAGGACTGGTTTTCCTTAAGATCAGTCACAGTAATTTTCAGCTCAGGGAACAGTTGGTATAAGAGAAACACTGCTCTACCAGCAGGCCTGGGACACCCTCTTTGCACAGCAGTAATTGTTAATTAGGTTCAGCACAGGGAAAGATCAGAATCACTGAACATTCTGAGTTAAAAGGGACCCACAAGGATGATCGAATCCAACTCCAAATGACCCATATGGGGATCAAATCCATGACCTTGGTGTTATTTGCACCATGCTCCAAGCAGCTGAGCTGGTGTATGGTCCCCCTTGTGCAAAAAGGGGGGTAATGGAGGATTGGGAATCTCCTTTCCCCAAGGAGACAGGTAGCTAAGCATTTGTGAAGACTGTGACATTAAGAGGGAGACATCCAAGTATCTTGAAAAATGTAGCCCTCAACACCTATAAATGTATCTCAAGGAGGATTTAAAAGAGAACTCAGAGCTTTCCCAACAATGATCTCTGGATAGAAAAATATATCCAGATGCACAGTTCTGTCAAAGCTCCTGAAAATGCAGGTCCTGTGACCAAGGGTCCCTGGTGAGGACAAGGGCCAGCAATCACTTTTATTCAGCCTGGCTTCCTACCCATTAATAGAAATTAAGAAACACAGATTAGATGCCATAAAAGCCAAGCAGATATCCTGCTTCTGAAATGTGATTTGCCACATGGAAAAAAGAGAGACTGTTCTTTCCTAAATACCAACAGAATAGCAGGGGGTTTCCTATGTATTTCAAGGGCAAGAAGTCTCTCTCTGTAGATTTAAATTTACCAGTGGTTTTACAAAACTTTACTCCAAACCTCCACAGTTTGTTTAGAAATGCAGAGCTGTGGAACGGTGGGGCGCGTGTAGTGCACAGGCCTTGGCTAAAACAAGAATTCCCATTGTCCTTCTACACGATCAGCTCACTCTGCGTTCTGACAGATTCATTTAGGATCAGGTCATCCTTGAGCAGAAAGTGGGTAGGACAAAACCCAAGCTATTCCCAATTCTGCTTCTAATTATACTGCAGTACATGACAATCCCACTGGCAGAAACAGAAATGCTCCAACATTGTAATCATGTAAATGAAGCTGTAATGCTGCTATAAACCTTACTGTCCCTGAAACTACTTATTAAAAGGCAACATCTAAAAATATCAGGTTCAAATTTTCCTAAAGGGCAAGATGGACAACCTTTTATAAGGCCAAAGCAGCCGACTCGCTCTCCCTGTTTCTAAGGGCTCGTCCTTAGCTGTGTTCCTCCCTCCTCCCTTGCCTCTCTCAGAAACAATTGTGCTGAGGATCTGTTTGTAAAACATAACACGTTGTGGTACAATGTAGCATGCACTGAACAGACCCTGCAACTGATCGAAAAGCAAGGAGAAATAGCAGAGTGTGCCTTTCGTTTCAGACCTCATCCTTTGCTGGCGGAGGAAAAGATCAGGACACTGTCACTCAGGGGCATTGAGGAATTGTCAGAGCCCATCATGCAACCTCTCCCAGTTATGGCCTTCCAGGAGGAGTCTGCGCCTGCCCTTGCAGCTCCAGTTCCAGACAGCAACCCACCTCAGACACGGGACCCTGAAGAAGACCTTCTGTGCATTGCGAAAACCTTCTCCTACCTGCGAGAATCTGGTAAGACTCAATTGCAAAGTCACAGGGTCAAAAGGGTGCAGGGATGCAACTCCACGATCTGGGCACCAGGAAGAATCTCCTGATTCCACTTAGACAGGAACCTGGTTCTGTCACAGCCATGGCTGACTCTTGTGCACACAGCAAATGTATCTGCAGTCTCTATAAACTTATATCATGAACTAATTTATTGCTTTATCTTTTGTAACTGAACTGGGAGAAGGAATTGCAAAAAGCAGAGTGCTTTTCCTCTGTAAACTGCAGCTGCTGCAGCAGCTGCCAGCCTCATCCCGAGCCCCAGCACAGGAATGACAAGCGTAGGCAGGAAACCCTTAGAACTTGGTCTTAATTTCTGAAGGCCTTGCCAACTCTGGCTCTGGTTGCTTCCCAGGCCCTGAATGTGGTTGTCTTCAAGTCTTCCCCAAATATACCGCCAGTCCTATATTACGTTCTTTTCCTAACAAATTCTTTCTCATGTGTTTTTCCAGGTTGGTACTGGGGCTCCATCACTGCCAGTGAGGCCAAGCAGCATCTGCAAAAGATGCCTGAGGGCACGTTCCTGGTGAGGGACAGCACCCACCCCAGCTACCTGTTCACCCTGTCCGTCAAGACAAACCGAGGGCCCACCAACGTGCGCATCGAATACACTGACAGCAAGTTCCGCCTGGACTCCAACTACCTGTCCAAACCTCGCATCCTGGCCTTCCCCGACGTGGTCAGCCTCATCCAGCACTATGTCATGTCCTGCACAACGGAAAGCAAGACCGAGGCTCCTTACCCGCCTCCGTCTCCTCTACCTCCCCTGCAGAAAGAGATGGCAGCGGCCGCCGTACACTTGAAGCTGATCCGGCCGCTGGGCCGCAAGGACAGCATTCCCAGCCTGCAGCACCTGTGCCGCCTGCGCATCAACAGGTGCACGGCCGACGTGGAGCAGCTGCCCCTGCCCCGGCGCATGGGGGACTACTTGAAGCAATATCCTTTCCAGCTCTGAAGCGCGGCCGTTCTCGCTCAGGCACAAACGACAGAGACACAACCACGAGAACTTTGTGTCTCCATCCCGCTAAAGGTGGGCACGGTGACGACCTGATTATCAGCAGAGACTGCATCCATCTTTCCTCTCCCCTTCTCTTCACATCCATTCCAGCCCCAGGGAGGAGTGGGTTGTTTCAGTGAGCAGCAGGGCACCAGCTGAGCTCTGACCCTCGGGCTGTGCTGGCAGTGGCTGTGAGAAGCTCTGTGGGCATGGCCACACTACTTGAATGTCAGAGTTGCTGTGACACTGGACATGTTAACGTTGTTATTTTTGCTATTTATTTCCATGGCAGTTTCTCTCCTCATGGTATTTTTAAAGCACCTTTTACTTTATTGTTGTTTTGTTTCTTTTGTGGAATTAGAGATAACATAAAGGCTCCCAGCCACCTGGCAGCCGAAGCTCTGTGGGAATTTGGATTTGGATTCACATCCAAACAGCTTCTGTTTGAGCCTGTCCCTGTGACAGGTTACAGGAGTCCACATCCAAGCTCTCCCAGGCTTCTGGGGTATGTGAGACTCAGATGACTGTATCTATACCCACCTCTACAGAGGTAAAGACTATTTGTTTTTTCTTCC
The DNA here is from genome assembly GCA_013399225.1 of Rhipidura dahli. Classification (NCBI taxonomy): domain Eukaryota; kingdom Metazoa; phylum Chordata; class Aves; order Passeriformes; family Rhipiduridae; genus Rhipidura; species Rhipidura dahli. Next base: position 155,026 of record VXAC01001336.1, read on the forward strand.
TTAGCTACAGAGGGTATCACAACCTCAGAGCACAGTGGGAGCTCCCAGAGCTGTGTGCTGCATCACACGTTGTGATCAGGAGAGTTCTTTGAGGAAGCTCTTCTTCCCTGAGAGCTCTAAGCAGAGATCTGGGTAGTGAGGTTGGGCCAGGGAGCACTCATCCCATTCTTTTCCCATCTTGTCCATCTCCAAAGGAAGTTTGTGACGTATCATTTAGAAACAAGTAATTAGAAACCAAATTTTCTCATATGCAGGCAGAAGGATTTGGTTTCAAAGCACCCCGTGTTTGGCTTGTGTTTTCAAAGTGCTGTTCCCTGACCTTGCCCTTCCCTGAGACACAGGGCAAGACCAGGCTCTCCTCGAGCAGGGGCTCAGAGACAGCTCTGCTGGGCTGCACCAGTGACACGCACAGCTTCAGGATATTTATTTATTTATTTCTGGGGGTAACACTGAGAGGCACCTCAGCAGAAGGAGCTGTCCTTCCTCCCTGCTCACACAGTGCCAGACAGCCACGTGCTCTGCTCTGCCAGCATTAGTCACCGGCCACATGGCTTCTGCCAGCTCCAGCCTGCAGCACACACTGGAAAGCAACCACAATCCAACGTTTCTGTTTGCCAAGACCAGACCTCTCCTCACCCCTGCTCTGCCTTGTGTGTTTGTTATCCATAATTAGGCTTTTGGCTCTGGGTTTCCTTCTCGCGCCCCATCCCCTTCACCCCCTGCAGATGAGGCACAATGGCTCTTCCCCTGCTCCTTTACACACACGAGGGACAAACAGCAGGTGGGATCTGCCCCAATCCAGCACAGACAAGTTGTCCCTTCCAGTGCATTTGCTGGATCCCATCACCTTCCCAGCCTTGCCATGGAGTGAGAGTAGAGGAGGGAACAAACAGGTCTACAGAAATTACCATTTGGCTTATTTTGCCCCTAAGACCCCCTAACTTGTTCTAGCATGAATGAACATTAAGGATTCCTTGTTCATCCCTCCCTGGGACTCTCTCTAAGGCTCTGTAAATCAGAATGGACAAACCCCCAGCTATAGCTGAGTATTGGAAGAGAAGATGGAAAAGAATGGGATGGTGACCCAGGGGAAATGCTCAAAAAATGGGTGAGTTTCTTCCACCCTATCTTAAAGCTGCCAAGAGGGACAAGATGGCCTGATGTGCTTAGTCAATGTCCTTTTTTTTTTTCCCCACATTTATACAAGTTTGTGCTGTTGCAAGCTTTGTTTTTGATACTTTGATGATTGACAGTGTGCACGTGTGATGTCAGGTTTGCTTTTTGGTATATTCTTCCCCCTTGCCCCCTGTGGCAGCAGAATGAGAATGGAAATTTAGAAAGCAAAAAGGAAAACTTTTTTTTAAAATAATATAAATGATAAACCACTGAAAAGGCTTCCTTTTATCCAAACACCTCTATCTGCCTGAGGACACTGGGAACAAGGAAACCACAGCTCTCCAAGGAGCAGCAGTGATCTCAGGAAGCCCACACAGCTCAGCCACAGGCCTGGTAACTACAGCTTGGGAAGAATCAGTTGGAGAAGTGTACAGCAGGAAAGGGCAGGTTGTTCAGCTCTCTGAAATTTGCCTCCTACTTGACCTGTTCTCTCTTGGGGGTGATGGGGAGGTCAAGCTGTGGGTTTGACTCACTGACCCACGAGAGCCCAGGAGCTCGTGGTTGACCCCAAGCTGAAGGCTGTGAGCTCCCACGGGCAGGGACCAGCTCTGTTCTGTGTTTGTTCTGCATTTAGCACAGTAGGGATCTCTAGGTGCTACTGCAATACAACAAATAAACAATACAGTTACTCCAAAAAGTCAGTTTCTTCTGTCTTGAGACATTTTGTTAAAAAAATCATTTGACTCTGGATTTTAAATAAACATTTTAAATATACTTTAAAGCCACTCAATGTAAAAGTCTTTGGTAAATCCAAATGGATGAATTCATTTTCTGTTTAGAGAAATCCTCCCCAAGAACACAGGGCAAACTCTTGACCATTTTTTTTCAAACAAGACAAAAAGCCTTTTAACAATAAAAAGGCCCTTCAGATAGTGGGAGAAGTAACACCAAAATCCTCCTCAGTGTGGGCCTGGTTTCTACTGCACACAGATGAGCAGTGGTAGATCCCAAGTCCCAAGTTAATAAGGACTGAAGAGGAATGATTCTTGCATTGTTTCTGTGTGCCACAGAAAACCAATACAATGGAGGGGAAAGAAGATAGAACATAAATGGGCAGATGATGCTTTGGGTGGGAGATCCAGGGCAGATCTATTTTCCCCTTTTCTGGTGCCATTGGGCCACCCCACATCACGTGAGACATCAGACAGCAGGTGGGGAAACCATGGGGATGGGGATCTGCCCTATAATGTCAGAGGGAGACAAAGGACACCCCATCTGTCCAGCCTCTGAAGCACAGGGAACACACTGAGACAATGCCACTACTGGGAGGTGACTGCCCTGTGGCCCCTCCGTGCTCCTCTCCAAGGAGAGATGCCCAAGAGATGTCCCCCCATCCTGCCCAAAGCGAGCACAGTGTGCTCCCAACCACTGGATAATGGAAAACATGCTCAGAAAAAAACCCTCCCCAACAAACTGAGGTAGCTCCTCTCCCATCCTTCTCCCTCTGTGAATCCATTGGATTCAAAGTTCAAAATACTGCTTTAAAGTATTCCTGAGGCATGTGCTGGGCTTCCTATGCCAGCCATGGAGCTGGCATTCCCTAGCAAATACTGTTTCCACAATCTCATCAGCCTGAGTCCATGGGTAGATTTCCACTGCACGTCAACCAGGAAATGTTGGCAATGCCATAATCCATTCCAGATCAAGTTGTTAAACAAAAACAATCGCATCCCTCTTGGTTTAACAGAAAATATGGAAAGAAAACTACACAGGGTAGAAGCAAAACACAAAATAAGTGGAAACCCAAAAACAAAAGGAAGGAAAAGCTGCATCCATCTTTAAAAAGAAACTTTGCAAAACCTGGAAAAAACAGGAAAGAAAAATGCAGCATTTCTGACACATTACTGAGTGATTTCTTAATTTCTGAGCTGGGCTAAACTCTTCCTCTGAGTACACATAGGAAACCCTGCTGTTCCCTTTCCACAGGCTGAAGGTGCAGATGGTTGGCACGAGCCAGGCTGGTTCAGAGCTGCAGTCACACACAGTTTTACTGCATTGGCTCTTACCTTAACAGCCCCCACTCCTGCACCTTCAGCACATTTCCTTAAAGAAAACAGGTTCAAGCTCTGAAAACTCCTGTGCCAAACCTCTGTGCAGACTGAACTGATTTTTACAGCTGAGTTCCACATCTCTGGAACCAAGAGCACTCGTGGCAATGCAGACTGGCCTTTGTCAGCACCCAGGTACAGCTGCAACTCCTCTCCCAGTGACACCTGTATGGTTTGTTGAGCCAATGCCCTTGGATTCTCTCTTGGTTTAATTTCTGTCTACAGAAACATGGGTGTGGAGCCCTCATGGAGTCTGAAAAGCAGACTGATAGGACTGGGAGTAGGAATCCCAGTCCATGAGTGAAACCACACTCCCGTGGCCCACTGCCACAGCAGAACTCCCCTGCAGTTTGTCAGGCACATATGGTATCATTTTCTGTCTTAAATCATCAGCCTTCTGAAAAAGCAACACATGAAAGCATAAAGCAACCCATTTACAAGCACATATCCCTATCCTTTCTAACTTACTGAAATCTGAGTCCTTTCCCCATATCCTTTCAAGTGCCCAGCGTCCCCCAGTCAAAGCCAGGGGAACCAGCATCGAATCAAGTGAATCAGCAGAGAATCATTTAATTCTCTTAGGGCAGACATGGTCAGGTGTGTCCAGTTACTGACCTGTTACATGTCATTTCTAGTCAAAATTCCATTGTCAGTCTTACCTGCTATCTATGATATTAAGGGAATTAAAACCAAAATTAACTGGCCACTGTATGTGTGGCTCTTCTGCCAAAAGTGTTTTCATGTTCAAATCTGTCAGAAGCCAAATATCATAGCCCTCTCCTATCTCTCCCTGATGGCTGCTGAGACCCTGATGGAATTGCAGTATCCCCTTCCCCAGCTCAGAAATCATCAGCAGTCCAAAGGTCTGGGGCAGAGGGCAAAGCAATATCCAATGAAGATGTGCCAGAGCAACTCTGGATGCCAAGTAACATCCTCCAGCTCCCTCAGTTCTGAGCAGCATTGTCACAACATTGACATCGCATTGCCAGTGACCCCCAGCCATTGTTCACGGGGGAAATGGGAGAAAAACCCATCAATCTGGGCAGCTCCTTAGTCACAGATAAAACTTAGGTATTACTTAGAGATCTGCCCTGAAACATCGATCCTGTGTCTGTTCACAGCTCTGAGTGCGGAAGAAGGAGTCGGAGGGAAGGCAGCGCTGCCAGCATTGCCCAAGGGCACGGCAGCGCGGAGGCCCCGCTGCTGCTCAGAGCGCTGCGAACACGTTCAGACTCAGCCGTGTCTGCTCTCTGCCCACACCCCGGCTGCCTCGGGGGGTTTTTATAACGCCGGCTGCCAGAGCCCAGGGAACGGGAACACGTGGAGGCACGGCTTTATCTGGAGGCGAATGCAGCCTCGAATGAACCTCGTGTTGATGTCCCACTGCCGCTTCCCGAGAATCACGGCCGTGCCCCGGCTCCGGCTGCTCGCTGCACAAACAAGTGCAGCAAGTGGCCCTGGGCAGCAGGCACAGCCCCGCAGCATCCATCAGGCATCTGTCATCGCCTCTGCTGCGCAGCAAAAAGCAAGCTCGGGGGAAAATGACCAAGTGGCCCTAGCAATAAAATTATAGAATCTTTCAGCGTTCAATTATGTGGACTAAGGAGCCTACACAAACATACCCTTCCAAACTTTAGCAAGAACTAGTAATTTTTTTCTATTTGAAAAATAATATATTGTTCAGAAGAAAAGGCTATTGGTAAGCAACATGCTGACCAGAGGGAAGAAAAGTAATTTTAAGCGTTTCACTGTTAGCCCGGGCATTAAAATTCAAAAGAAAACTATGTAAAGTAAAATACAATTTGGGCTTCACATAATAACAATCTTAACATAGTAATTCAGTGTGTTTTTTTGGATTTGGAAAGGGGAGGGAAAACAACAAAGCTTCAGAACTCCAGCTAATATTCACTACAGATGAGAACAAAAAAGGAAGTTTTACCGCAAACCACTGCTGGCTTAGTCCTCCAATTTCCTTGTAACCAGTTGTGGCAGTGGTCACAGCTGGAGACAGGCTGTTGGCCCATCGGTCCCCCCTGTTGCAAAATCATCATTTGATTAATTTAAATATAGAAAAGAACAGACCTGGGGGAAGCAGCCTGGCCCAGCAGAGGAAAGGGTTCAGTCAGAGCTGCTCTAGCCTGACATACCAACCTAGATTTGCAGAGAGGAGTTTCCTTTCATGAACAAGAAGTACCTTCCCCCTCTTGTTCCTCTTCCTCAGACCTCACTGGCAGGACTTTCCCCTCAAGGCCATTACTTCCTAAATGTACAGTAAATGCACTTTGCAGCAGCTTGGATTTGAGATGCAAAACCTGAATGCAATGTTAGTTTTTGTCAAAATAGCTCCTTTAACACTATCTAGCCAGGAAAGGCATTTGTTTTAATCTCCCCCCATGGTACTACAGTGACAATAAAAGCTTGAAATAATACTGGTTACTGCAGCATTAGATTGCCCAAACAGACCATCAGAGACTTGGTATTTCTCAAAAACCTGATATAAATATGCCAGATGGAAGGGCATAGGAAAAGCTGGTCAACCAAAACTCAGTGGCAGAGCTCAGCCAGGACTGGAGTTCCTTGGACTCTGGCCTGGCCAGTAACTCCACCATGTGACTGCCTTGGTCTGGAAGATATGCTGCAACTTTTCCAACTGTGGCTCTTGGAGAAACACTGCCCTTGCTGAAACAGCCCTGCCATGGAAACCTGTAAAACACAACAGCCTAAATCCAGGTTTCCTTCCCATGGAGTGGGATGGGAATTCATTTATTCAGGGCTGAATTTGGTCCGCTTCATATTCCTGACACGAATTTGCCTTCAAGGGAAATTGTGACACTGAAGTGCTTCTGATTTAACACAAGAAAATCCTTCCCTCACACACTGTCCCCAGCATGCACAAACCCAGCACCAAGGTTTTTCTTTCAAAAGCAGAAAGAAAGCCCATGGTGCAGTTTACAATTAAGTTCTGGCTTTCTTGAATTCACTACAAGTATTCCAGTCAGAACATGAGCGATGCCACTTTGGGATGTAAACATCAGCCCGTGGAAAACTGAGCAGCCAAGCCTGGTTTGACCTCAGCAAACTCGTTTCACTTTGGCTAGTACAGAGCTTTCTGTGATGACAACTCCTAAAAACAACAGATCTGGGTTATATCTGGGACAAAGAGACAGTTAAGACCCACTGCTCATCTCCTGGGATGCCCATCCCTGTGAGCTGTCCCTCACTGCCTGCTCCTTGTGGGCCCACTCAGTGCAAAGGGTCAGAGATTTAATAGCTGATCAGAGACTGCAGAGTCTTTAATCTCAGGGCTGTTTCCTCCCTAGAACAGCAATATGGTTGGAAATCTAGCTTACAGAAGGCAGAGCCGTGTTTGTACTTGTCAGAAGTTACCCAATTTGGCAAGGATTCTTCCCATCATGCAAGTGTCATCACAGTCACTGCCAAACGCTGCAGAGGCAGAGTTCAAAACACTACCTCCAAGCCTGGAAATATAATGAAGAAATATGTTGCCCAGTGCACATGCTACATGTTTGCACTTGCCTGAAAGTGCTCAGCACTAATAAAAGGTGTTGTTATGATTAAAACATAAATCTGAAATAGCCTAAAGCATGACCTAGTATTATTTATTATTTCCAGGGAACTTTTTGGGAAATCTCTGTAACTTTTTGAAAATAGCTCACTCTCTTCTGAGCCCTTGGTTTTGGAGTACTCATTACATTCTTTTAAAACTCTTTGTAATTCACCCCTTTTTAGTTCTGTTCCCTCCAGTCCTGTGGTATGAAAATCATTTTGGCTGAGAGGCACTGGGCAACATTTTGGGAAGACCAGGGACAAAACAGCCCTGCAAGGCTGGCAGTGGATCAGCAGGGGAATAACAAGCTGGGTACGGGCTGACATGGAGACTCCATATGACTCTTTTCTTTCCAAGAATACAGGAGATTGAAGGCTTTCCTGTGCATGCAGAACCTTTTGCTGCTGATGAAAGCCTTCGGAGCGGGGTTAGCGTGACCTGCCAGGCAGCTGACTCAGGGCTATCCGCAAACAGCTGCTCCAAGCCAGGGTGTGCAGATGTTGTAAAGCCCTCTGTGCCCCAGGATACTGAAAACCAGCTGGGAGCAAGTTTGCCACGGAGCTTGCAGGGAAACACTTTGGTGCAGAAGGTGTGGACTGTGTTAGACAGGGAACAGCTGCACTCTCCACTCTCCACTCCCAGTGCAGAACCCTCTGATGACATAAACCAGACTCGTCTCCCACTCTCATGGTCCCCACTACTCCTTCACTCATCTCTCTTCATGCACAGCAGCTTCCATCTGACATGGTCATGCACTCCAGGCTGCATACAACCTTCCAGCTTGGCTTTGGGTTAAGGGAGGAACTTCCTTGTGCCTTGCCAACCCACAGCAGGTGGGGAGGAGGCCTGATCCACACCTGCCCTGGTGTGAGTCCCTCCTGTTCAAAGTGCCATGTGAAGAAGGCACCTGAAGGCAGATTTTATGTCCCTTAGCTCTCTCCTGCCTGGCTGCATAGCACAGCCTGAAAGAAGAAACTTCATTACATGAGGCAGAACAAGTCAGGCATGCAGCTGAAAACAAAATAACTTGTGCCAGTGTCAGGTGACAGTGTGACACTGGCTGGTGCAGTAAGTGAAGATGTCACATGCTGGCTCCTGCTGTTTCCTAGCACAGGGGTGCATTGGCATTAACAGAAAATATGCATTGATCATCACGTTGGTATTAGTGCTTATACAAACCATCATTCCAAAGGGGTGGTTCAGCACAGCTGCTGGAAGTGGAAATATTCCATCCATCTCGGATGGGAAGAGAGGTGGATTCAGAAAAGTCCACTCCTTAACACAACCAGACAACCCCATCACATATTATCAATCCACACCAACTTGACTAATAAACAATAAAAATAATATATTATCCTGCTTAAGCTTCTTTACCTAGTTTGCAGGAGACAATAAGCAGGACTTTGGTTGTTTATTTTTTGTATTTGTCTTTTGGCCTATTATTACTCCAATAATCACCTCCTTTGTCTCAGCTCTTTTTAGAGGAATTAGCTGATGGAAGAACAACACTCTTGTGAAAGAACTTCTTAAACCAAGGACAATCTTTGTCCTGTGATTCAAAAGAAACATTCCCTTCTTATGCTTGAGTTAAGTGAAATAGGAAGCTGTCAGAAAAGCTGGTTTTTCTCTCTTCCCATTCCCCACCAGCAGCATCCCTCTTCAGCCTATTACTTAGGTAAGTTAAAACCCCAAAGGCTTCCAGGAAATATTGTATATCCTACAGCAATCCCTCTAACTAGCATCATCAATTCTTACTAGAACAGAGACAGAAAGCTCTCAAAATTCCCAGTTATTGACAAAACAAACAACCTGATGCAAAGGGAACAAGTTACAGGCCCTGGTGATTCCAGGTAGCCCTGGATCTCAGGGAACAGCCCGACAAACGCCGGGTGACGCAGCCAGCTGAGGTCACACTCCTCACGGGGTTTACCTTGCCCAGCTCCAGAGATATAAATATTCCCAGTGCTTGGCTGTTCCAGGGTGTTTGCTTTCCAAGACGGGCACTTCAAACGATGATGTCACGGAAACCAAAGTATAAAGGAATTATTTTTTTACCCTTTCCCTCAAGCCTTCCTAAGGCTGATAAAATCAGCGCAGCAGTGTTTGTTTGGAGGCAGCTGATGATTAAAGCTTACAAAAGGAAGCACTTCAAGTTCTGTCAGGGAAACACAGACTCTTCATGTCTCTTTTGCCTTGTAGAGATTGCTTTTTGATGCAAAGGGAAATAAGTCAAATGAGATTTATATGTTATGCTGCCAACCAAAGGAAAAGGGAAAAACCCAGGCCCTTAAGCCTCTCTGCCATTACGTATTCATTCCAGCTGGAATTACTGCCAAAGAAAGAGCCCAGCTCATTACTGTGGAAGACACCCCAAAACTCCACCTGTGTGAAGAATGCTAGTGAGCAAAGATGGTTCACACAGACTCTCTTCAGTTTATCTCCCGCCCCAGTTTTAAACCATGGGACCAGTATATAAGCCAAGGTGCCTTAAAGATCAACATGAAATGTCTTCTGAAGTACTGCTCCATGGACACAAACCTCTTAACTTGACCCTTATCCTGAAAGAACTGTGGTGGGGATACCTTCCAACAGCAACAAGGAAAAGGAGGGTGGTACAGGGATACAAACAAAGCTGTAAACAGTTAAAGCGATGAGTATCACTACAGCAAAGTGTCAGACACTGACAGTCTGCACTGAAAAGTCTCTGGATTTATTTTCTGGTTGTTTAGATCTATGAACCTCAGCAACACTTATTTTTTTCTTTTTCTCCTCTTTTCCCACTTGAACTATGTACATGTTCCGGGAACTGAAGGAAAACTGGCAAATGGAGGAAGTTTCCTCTCTGGTTCCTCTTTTTGTTTTGCAGAGAGATGCTGGGCCTTTGTGTGTCCTCCCCATGACCTCCAGCAGGGAGGCAGGAACACAAAGGCTGAGAACACAAGAACTCGGTGTACATCTCCTGCAAGGCACTTGATGGAAGTGCCTGAATGACTGGAGTTTTCATGGTATTTCTCATTTCTGCTCCATGTGCTGGTGATCTTCCACATCATCAGAAAATACCCGAGTGATACAGAATTATCAGTGGTGACCAGCCTGACTTTGAGACACACAAAGGCATTCACGAGGTTCAGCAGCTGAGGACAAATTAAGACATTAAAGGCACTTCCAACCCTACACAGTTACCAAGTAACAAGTTAACTTCTGTTTTCAAAGGACAGCTGTCCCTGCCGAAAGTGGGTCACCTCTTCTACATCAAAGTCAAAGCAGACCGACTGTAGGTGTGTTCACTGAAACCAGTTACCCTGCCTACACCAGGCAGCTCCCACTGCTATCTTACACTAAAAGCAATCCAATGCACCTTGTCAAAAATCCTTTGAACCACCCAAAACCACAGCTGGAATCATTCCTTTATCCCCAGGGATGACACAGGGCTACATGAACACTTCATGTTTGGTCAGTGGATTTACAGATGGTGACGTGGCGACAGGGACCACCCATGGGTGGCTTGAGGAGGACCCTGGGTGAGGGGCCAGGGGACCAAACTGAGCTTAAGTCCTGCAGGCTGCCTCCTCTGACCCAGAACCTCATTGGCGCCCGGCTGGCGCCGCCGCAGCGGGAACGGCCTTTGCGGACAGTGGGCGAAGTGCCCGGCGCCAGAACAGGCAGGGCTCGACCCAGGCCTGAAGAGTCTCACCCAGGGCAGCTTCCAAACGACCCCGACAGCAATCCCAGAGAAATGCTTATGGCAGCACGCAGAGGGGTTGGTGCTCCGTGCCGCCGCCTCCGCTGAGCTCAGCCTCCCATCAGCAACCTCGACACAAAGCAAGTCAGGCCCAAAGTTACTCTGTGCAAAGGTGGCTCTTTCCTGCCCTTGCAATGCTGCCTCAAATCGGCAGAGAGCAATTTCTAAGTGACCCAACCTCCCTTCTTCCCTGCACTGCCAGGGGAGACAAGTGCAGCGGAGGGGTAGGACCAGAAAGGAAAAAGCACCAGTGGCTCCTCCTGTCCCTACAGCAGTCAGTGCCACATTTCTCCATCCTGGCTCTATATGCTCAGGAGGCAAAGCTGCCCCTGTGTTCTCACCATATAAAGTCTTCCCTTGGTCCCTTCCCTCTCAAACTGCCAACTCTCTGGCTTGACCTCTGATCCCAGAGCTCACACCCTGTGCTCTGCTGCTCTTGCACAAAGCCCAGTGCTGTGCTCAGCCCTTCCTCCCCACCGCGGTGGAGGCAGCTCTGCTGATCAAGGAATCGCTGCTGCTCCCTGGGAACTCACCCTGATGGAGCAGGAGCAGTGCAGCACTGGAGTACCTGAACAGGTCTGACTCCTCCCTTGCTAATAAGCTTTTCATGGAAAGTTGGATTCTGTTACTAATTACATATAGCTACACCCTTCTCGTGACAAATACCTCTACCACCCTGTGTTTACTTGACAGAAGATAATTAAGAGGATTTGCCTGGGAAGGAACCAACTACAAACTAGCATTTCCTTATGCTGTCTTCATAAAATGTATCTGATTAGTTTCACTTCCCTGTGCTGTTAAATGTCAAGTCCTTTCATATTTATATACATATTAAAAAAAAATAAATATTTATATAAATATATACACACAAATATACATATCCTTACTTTTTTGAATCTCCAATGCAGACCAAAGGAGCTTGGAAAAATAAATTTTTAATTGTACTCAACCCCTCTGCTTGGAAAAGCACTTTTTGATTCTTCCATATGGTGCATTAATATTTTGTAATGTATGAAGAATTCCTCCTATATTGTGGAAAATGTGGTGCAGCTCCCAGCTAAGTCACCCAAATGTGTGGGAAAGGGTAGGTCACAACCACTCTGTGCAGCAGTGGCTGCAGACAGCCTAACAAAATGATGTGGGATGGAGGAGCCAGTGAAGGAAACTCATGTTCCTGGGGTAGGGAAGAAAAGCAGAGTCCTTTCAGACCTTTCACTAGCCAAGAAGCAGTGTCATATTTGCTGCTGGTTGAGCAGGATGCATCCATGGATCAAGTGTGACATCAACAGCAGTATCTCTTTCTTCTACTTAAACCCTGAAGGGCCACCTGTGCAGGCAAGAAAACTTTGAATCTTAGTGCCAGTGGCACCTGAAGTCTGAGATGAGGCTCACCCCACACTCCAGGAGTGGGAATCAATCCTGTCTGATTGATTCAGAGCAAGAGCTGTCCTGCTGAGAGTCCAGCAGAACCTGCAGGAGGGTGGCAGAACCCTGCACCTCAGAGCACCCCAGATCTCCCCTGTTCTGGTCTGCTTCAGACACAAGGTAATTAACTCATTGCAGTGAGCTGTATAAAATCAACCTCTCTGAAGACACTGAGCACACAAAGCACAAGCACTTTAAATCCAGGCACTGCCTCAGTTCACTCTGAATTCCTGACACAGACGAGCTCCCGAGCTCAGGGCAGCTGAAGCCACAGGCTCCAAAGGTTTGCAGCCTTCAGGAACCCTCTCATGCAAAGCAGCATTTCCCTGCATGGCAGGGTCAGTCTGACAGCACCGAGGCAGCAGCACCTTCCCTGCCTGCTCACACCTCAGGCTGCACCCACAGGACACTGCACACAAAGCAAGCTGGGCTGGGAAGAAACTTCCAGATCTTTCCACTGCTGTCTTATTTCCAGACTGTGGGACAGGCAGATTTTTCACTTAATGTTAACTCCCTTAGGCCTCTGCCATAAGGACTGAGGTGGTATTTTTCCCTGCTTCCCTAGTTGCCTGCAAGCACTAGACAACAAATATCTGGTCCAGATAAAAGAAGATACAAGTGATTCTGTAAATATCAAAACATCTGCAGGATGACTGATCCAAAAAGATCAGTCCGGACCCCATCACCAGCCCAGCCTAGAAGTACAAGCGAGGGAAAAGGTTAAACCACAGCTATGAAATTTGCTATTTTTGTTTGTTACTTTAAAAGCAGAGAGGCAGAAACAGTGCAAGTAAAATAGTGAAAGGTGAAGGAAAACATCATACAAATGGGAATATGATGTAGAATTACAAATCTATAGTGTAAGGAAGGAGTGGACAAATTATCTACTGAGCCATCTGGAGATGAGAAGGATGCTGACAGCATCCACAGGGTGCCCTGGGGCACAGAACCACAAAAGGATGGCCCGATGTCTTTACTGTGCAGGATGCTGCATTACCACCCTATGATGTGATTGAAGCTGGGTGCACCACTGTCACTCCCTCCCTTTCCCAGTCAGGCTGCAGAAAGGAAACTAAATGAGCTCTTAAAGCCATGCAGGCTCAGGCAGCCCTTCCCCCATCAGGTTTCTGTGGAAAGCCCATTGCTCCCTGGGGTCATTTCCATTGCGCTTCAGCTCTTCCAGGAACTGAGCCGTGCTGACAGCAGTCCCTCCTCTGCCACACGCCCAATCAGCGCAGCGAGGGAGGGATTTCTACGGAGGGTAATTGAACAGCTTTATCACAAAGGAAAAAAAAAAAAAGGGGAAAAAAAAACCCCAACCAAATCCATTGCTTTGCTCTGAGCAAATTCTGTGAAATGCAGAAAACACAAAAAGGAAGATGGATTCGGTGGAAATATTGCCTAGGGAAGCACACAAAGCTGAAAATGAACTCTCTCTGGAGTCTGGAAGGAATGTAAGACCCACACCTGGCCTGCACCTTACACTGACAAGGGGGTCTCAGTTTGGGAAGCAATGCCTAGAACAGAGGTAAGATGGAAGCCTCAGGCACACTTTTAGTGAGAGCTGCGGGGCAAAAATCGCCTCAGAATTCGCGCTGTGACAGGAATTGCAAAGCCATCCCCAGTGATCACCCAGCCAAGTGGGGGAAGCAAGGCCAAGGACATGGAGCACACAGCCTGAGCACACAGGCTTTGTTTGTGGAGCTCGTGGTGTGTGCCCTCCTGCTCCAGGCTGCAGGAGCAGATGGCTCTGAGCTGTGCCACTGCAGCACCAGTGGGTCCTCCTGCCAAACTGGGGGGAGCAAACAATGCAAACACCCCCCCTTTGCATCCTGGCAGCTTTAGGGGCTCCATGTTTCCAGCTGTGGGATCAGGGAGGGCTGTGCCAGCGGGGCATCAGCCCCTGCATTGCCCTTTACTGTTACCACAGATGGTCTGTTCAGCCTTTGAGCTGCTTGAACATCCCCTCGGGACTGAGAAACATCGATAAAGACAACTGCTAATGCCTTATTCCAGGAAATTGTGCTGTTTCTAAACGTTTCACCTGCCTCTGCTCCCTTGAACCTTCTCCATGACAATCTCATGCAGGAGAATAAACTAACAAATGAGAAGGCAAAAAAAGAGGGAGAGAGACGCAGTCTCAGGAGGGAATTAGCCTCTGGCACTACATCACCTTGCAGCCATATGGTGCTGTGAATACCTTTGGAAGCTTCCTATCCACTGCTGAGCAAGAAATCTGCACAGGCCTTCCCCAGTCCCCACCCAGGAGCCAGCTAACAGGGAAAACCCTCTTCCAAGGACAGCACTAATTTCAGGTTGAATAGATGTCTCCCCAGGCTAACGAGGCAGGGAATCTCATGCCTTCTGCACCTTCTTTAAGACACCACAAAGAGACCAGGACAGTCTCTAAACATCACACTGTAACTCTTCCCACTTCTCTCCAGCTGCTCCACACCCCTTGCTGTGCCAGCCCTGCTGTCAGCCGGCAGTTCCATGGAGTGCAGCAAGTGGGATTTTCCACTGCAACTCCTGCCATGACAACGTGGCACAGAGAACACCCCAGAGGAGGAAGGGCAAAAGCTGCCTTACTCTAGGAGACAAAACAGCCCATGGCACAACCCAGTTAGCCAAAGGGTCATGGGCAGCCAGTCCAAGCTGCAGGGGACACAGCCATGCTCAGTTTCCCAATCCCAGGCATTGCTCATAACTCACAAGGAAATTTGCTCAGGCAGGAACTACCCCTGCATTTAAGATCTGAAAGAAAGGGGATTCTCTTACAGGACAAAGGAAGTATTATAGCAATAAATTTGTGTGTTTAGGGAGGGGGAGGATCTGTTTGCTTTAGGATTCCAGTTTCCCATAGGAAAAGCAAGCTGAGCATCTTCCTTATCCTTCAGATTAGGTAACAAATTCATAAAAAGTTAACTCCTTGACAGCTCCTTTGAGGAATCATTGCACAGCTTGTTTGAAAGCGAGCAGCTGGAAAAGTTGAGACTTGTTTCACCCTTTGCAGACGCACATAACAAACGAGCTCCGTGCAAACTTCAAAGCAAACCTTTGCTAGAAGGAAAGTCAATAGAAAATGCAACAATGGATGCATCAAAAGTCCCTCAAGACTTCACAAACAAACAAGATAATTGCTCTACTTCTCTGCCACTGATCTACAGCAGCAAGAAGTTTCTGTCATCAAATCACATTTCTTTCTGGGCAGTCAGCAGCAGCTGAAATGCAGGATCTATCCACATAAGCAGCAGCTGATGACTGAGAGAATAATGACATGGAGCACCTCCATCAGTTGCAGAATTGGTAAAGGAGAGAAGAAAGAAATCTCTTTCCCCCTTCCCCCCNGTTTCCCCTTAACTTCATTCTGTCTCTTTGCTGCAGCAAAGCAACAAGTCACAAACCCAAAGGAGTCCTGTGCACTTTAAATATATGCCTGCATCCAAAAGGAGAATATTTGGTGAACAAGGGAAAAATGTAAACATGAAAGAAAAGCTACTTCTGCTGTTTTAGCTACATTCAAGCTCAGTGGAGATGCTCTGAAAGACCTGGGAATAACACTCTTAGAGCAGAGCATCTACAAACAAAGCAAATATAAACCTGGACACTGCCAAGTTCTGGTGAACACCCCACTGTGCCCTCCTTCCATGTACCCCTGATGGCAGAGGGGTCTCTGCCCACCTCCCTGCAGAGCATTTGAAGCTTTTAGAGGGACATTATCCTAGCACAGCACTGCAACTCTTTTGTTATCTTTCTAGGAAAGAGCTAAGCCTTTTGATCTCCTACCAAAAACTGAAAAGCAAATTAAATGTTAATAAAACCTTAATAAAGAGATACTCTTCTGCATTTTAATTAGTTGTTCATAGAAACCAAACACATATCATAGACTAAGAAAATGAAAGGCAACAAAGAAGTTGCTATGGCTTTGATGAAACAGCTACTCCAGCAGCATAATCCTGTGAATGCATTAAGGTTTTTTTACATGAAGAGCAGGAACAGCTTCCTCCCCCACAAACATGAGCATATGCTTCTTACCAAGCCCAGGGCATATGTGAGCTGAAAAGACTTTGTTGGCTCTCATTTTATGAAAGTTTCTCCACAGTGGAAAAATACAGAGGAAATAACAAAGAATGAAGAGCAGCAAAGGCTCAAAAGCAGTATCAGAAAGTCTAATCAAACATTAGAAGCAGAAACCCAATAAATACACGGGGAGAAAGAGGTTTGGGAGCTGACTTGTACCTGAGAAAGGCATTAAATGGGAAAGTACAGAAACAGTCTGCCCTAATGTCTAGGGGAAAGCTGATGACATTAAACAAACAGCCCAGAGGACAGCACACTTGCTAACTGGAGCACAGTGTGACAGAGCTGTGCTTGTCAGCTCAAGTCAAAAAAGAGCAGCAAAATCCAGGATCAGAGTTGGAAGAGAGTTCACAGGTCTTCTCAAAGCATAAGACTAGACTGGAAATAGTGTGCAAAATGATAACATCCCAGTGAAATTCACAGCTCTGATGATGTCAAGGCCTGGGGAACTCATCCGGTCTGGCCAGAAGGCCAGAAAATGGTAGTGCTTCCCTTTCTGTCTTGGAGCAACTTGTGGTAGGTTTAGTCCAGGAGAGCAACCCCTCCATGTGTGCCCTACCCAAAAACTGAGAAGGCAGGCACTGTCTGCAGCATTATTACAGTGACTGAGAAAAGTACCTTGGAAGCCAATATCCAGCTTACAGACTTCCTCAATTCCCTGCTAATTCGAAGTCAACCCAGAGCAACTCAGTAACTGCATACAAAAGATGTGTTTAAAGCCAAGTGCTTTGAGAAATTCACTCCTCCCAGGCTGCCAGCAGCATGTGAAATAATTTTAACTTCTAAGTGGGCAGTAAGAATAACATTAATTTGTCAGTGTCATGCTGAGTATTTTCCTTAGAAGCTCTGCAGGGCTTGAGAGAAAAGTTCCCATCATCTTCTGCTTTGGAATGAGGGAATGTGCAGCAGAGGCCGGAACCCAGGACAGGCAAAGGAGTGATGAGCTGTGGCACTGGGAAGCACAAAGCGTGGGACAGCGGCACCAGGCAGTGCTACTCAATCTGTCTTGCTTCATTTATTCAAGGTCATGTGGTTGTGGGAGGTTTCAGGGTCCCAAAATCTCTGTCTGAGCTCCTGGCACCCTCTTTGACTCCTACCATGGAGATGATGACTGATGGCGGGAAATTTTGACCTTTAAACCCCATATCCCTTTTCTAAATTCCTGTGGTCACTACTGCTGTCTCTTATGTAGCAAATTCCTTCTCCCGATCCCTCGAGAAGCCAAACAACATTCTGTAGTAGAGAGCTGAGCGGGACATAAATCTCCAGCCCCTCCAGTCTCTGGTAATCTTCCCAGTCCCGTGGCCTGACTCCAAACTTTTGCCCCCGGCCACGGGGGAGCCCCAGGTCACTGGACGAGCTCTTTTGCCATGCTTGGAATGGCAGCGAGAATTCCCTGAAGCGTCCCGCAGGGCCGGGGCCGCGGTTCCCGGAACTGGCGGCTGCTGACTCGGGCCGAGCTGTTCCTAGAACCGCCGGGGCTGCGCTGCCCCCGGGGATGAGGGACCGGGGGGGCCAGGGCACGGCAGCGGGGGAAGGATGGCAGCAAAGAGGCCACACTGCACAGATCCTTCAGCTCTCCAGACATCCCCCTCTCCTTCCTCACGTCAGTCCCAGCAGGATTGCTCTGACCCTGGCAGTGCGGGATGAGCCCAGCCGCAGCCTGTCTGCGCTGCTCCCACCTCTCTCCCAGCTCCCTTCCCTGCTCCTGCCACATCCCAGCTTTGCTTTCGGTAATTCCAGCCCCTGCAATTGAAAACGGCTCTGTCAAAGGCAGCAGCCACGCCTGGGTATCACGCTCAGAATCCTTTCCAGCGTCAGCACACGCTATACCAGGAAACATCAGCAATAATAAATATCACCAAGATGGAAATCTGCCATACAACAGCAAGATTTGAACTAGGCTGAGCCTAACACAGGCAATCCAGGCTGGGTATGATCCCCAGCACCAGTATGGTAGTTGAGCACAAGGACCACACACCAGGGCAGTCCTGTGCCCTCATTTTATAGAGCACCTTTTCTACCTCAGGCTTTTTCAGGAGCTACCTCAGCTCCTAACTCTGCTCCAAGCAGCCCAGCACACACCTAGCTCTAAAATTTATTTCTAGATAAATAGATGTCTACAGCATGAACCAGACATAGCTGGGACCAAGTTTTTAGCTAATCCCATGCAATTTCTCTGGCTCAAGAAGACTGTGCCAAGGTGATGGAGAATGAACCTGGCCACAGTCTGGGTTTCCCCAGCCCAGCATTTAGCTGCAGACAGCTTTAGGGTTTACAGAAGGAAGCTCTCTGAGCACCTGGCTGACAAATAACAGCCAGAAAAACCCAGAACATGGTGGATGAAAATCAGGAGCTGAAGGAAAGTAAATAAACTAAATGGATTTCCCTGCTGTTGACAGCACATACTTTTCCTGCAATCATCTGCACTGCCATGAAAGGTGATGATATTGCTCCATTTACAGAGCTTTTCCTGGCCTGTCCCCAAGGCCACAATACTGTGTGTTTATTTGGTTTTTCATAAAGTCAAAGAAGCGTATTTGGGTAAAACAGAAAGTTTACTCTGGACTTTCACCTCTGTGATCTTAAACCAAGTGTGACAACTGCAATGAAAAATATTTACGGCTGTCTACACATATTGGGTGGGGGGGGCTTTTGGAAGAAAGAGGGCTTTCAATCCTGCATCCTTCTCAACAGCTTCCTTAAATATTATTTATTACACACAAGAGGAAAAAGAAGAAAATGTCAAGACTTAGTCTGTACAGTGATCCCAGAAAGCACTGCTGATCCTTTCAAGCCACGAATCATAGACAAGTGAGGAGGCACTGGTCTGTGTGGAGGAATTCCAGCAATAAGCACTGTTGTTAGAGAGAGGTACCTGGGACCTCTGTGCTCACCCAGCAGTTTAAATGGGCAGGAGGAGCTGCAGGAAGCAAGGGATGTGCAATACTGCCTTCTCCATGATATCCAAAGAAACACTGGCTTGGCCTATCAGCTTACTTTCCTTGGAAACCTCACAGGCTGGAACTTTGTGTACTTGCACACCTCGAGATGTGGTTTGTAAAATCACACCCCTGAGCACGTACAGTGCCCAAAAGGCACCCTGGCCTACTTCACAGCCCCGTGGTCTCCATGGTCTATCTGGTGACAGCTCTTTTCCTCCTTGCACTCGTCAAGGAAGCAGCCAGAAATCAAGAGGATTGTGAGCCTGACACTGGTCCACAGCTTGGTCTCACTTTTCCAGAAGGAACAACTGCAAAGGAAACCATCCCTTGCTACACAAGTGGGGAACAAACAGCAAAAATCCACATACCTGAGACCCCTCGAGAGGTCAGAACATGCCAAATGGGGAAGGCCAGGAGCTCTTGCTGAAAACCCACCCACACTGACTCTGGACAAACCTGTGCTGGCTTTGACCCAGCAGCACCATGTGTACAGTGACCCCATGGGAATGCAGAGCCTGACTTCCCTCACATCCAAGCCTCTTTCTGATACAGAAAGAGAAGAAGAAAAAACATGATAAAGTACACACCAACCTCACCAAAGGCACCATTAAGCTGTCTGAACCAGTGGTTTTCAAGCTGCAGCCCCTTAGGACAGGGGGGTTTCCATGGATTACTGCTGCCATCCACAAAAGGTGACTAACTAGAGGATGCCTACTGTCAGGAGGACTTTCTGGTGGCAAGTCTTGAGTTACTCATGTTGAACGTGTTGACAACCAGTCCCCTAGTGATGAGTGGCAAACAGTTTCCCTGAGTCTTTGAATGCTTTGGGTGGGAGCTGACAGGTGATGCTCCCCTTCCTCCACCCATACACTGAGTTATAGTCACTCCTTCCTAATTTAGCTCCTCCTCTTAAATTCCAGGCAGCTTCCTTGGGTAGTCATCTCTAAAACTGAGAATACAATACAGCAGGTCCAGGAATGTGAAATAGGTTACAGATTCATCCCACATATGTGAAAAGGTTAACATCATGTAAAGCAAAACCCCCTTTTCAAGTGGCAGAATGAGAATCAGATCATTTTCATCATCATCAGAGGAGGAGCTGGGCAACGGCTTTAAGGAAAATTCTTTGGAGGTGGGGCCTCACCAGCTCTACTGTGAGGAACCTCAGAGAAACCTACATGTTAGGTATTAATGTATGGTGTATGTGGGATAAACATGTAATACAGAAAATCTATTTAAGTTACAGCTGCTGTAATTCAAACTGCTGTTAAGTTACAGACAACACAGCAGCTTTAACTCTCACTCAGGAAGAGCATGCGAGGTGATTTCACTGATGTGGGAGAAGAAAGATGCAGGAAGCACTCCAAAAAATAAAACCACCATCCTTTTTGATTTCTATTTACAATCCCAGCCATTGTTTTTCCTAACTCTTCACTCCAATTCTGCTAGCCAAGACAGTGAAATTCTGAATCCCAGAAAAACAATCCCATATGCGATTCCACTCTTTAAGCAACGTAAAACTGCCCAAATTGAGTACATAACCCTACCTTCACATATTAACTTCCTAATACAGTGTGTACCATCACTGCTGCCAATTTGCACACACAGTGTACTCAAGCCTGATAAATCACTGTCCTTAGTTCTTTCTCCACAACTTTGTGCTGCTGCTTCCTCTTGCCTTTGACAGGACCTCAGAGCTTCCACCTTTTCTCAGAAAACAACTGAATCAGCTTAACAAGATGTTCCTTCTTTACTTCTTTATTCTGGATGTACTCTTCCTGAAGCCATCAAGGCACAACTATAAATGGTATTTACTCCTCAAGATGGTGAATAAAGTTGCTCATCACTCCTATAGCATCAGACACCTGCCTTGTACCCCATGGGATGGGAGTATAAGAAAGGAAGCATCTAGGACAGAAGAGCTGTTCTCCACAGCCCTCTCTAGTCCTTTTGGGTTCTCAGAGTTTAAGCACGACACCAACTCTAAGTCTGTCCAAAAAGTGAAAGCCCATTTCTGAGAGAACTCCTTCAGCCAGCACTCAGGGAACTGCTGAATTTTCCCAGCAAACCACTTGTGTCCCAGGCTCACCTCACAGGACTTTGATTTTATACACATCCCCAGCAGGTCTTTCTATGCCATCTCCAGATAGCATAAAATGTAGAGTCATTCCCCACAGAGCTGGTTTCCAAACAGGGTTTGGATTGCCAGGATCTGACTTTATTGATACTCAGAAATTCTCCACCTTTCATCCCCCAGCTACACCTATCACAGCTGGGCAGCCATGAGATTTATCACACCAGTTTATCACCCCTCTCCTGTGATGAACTGCAGTTCCCTGCTGGGGTTGCTGGAACCCAGACTTGGGCAAAAAAACCTTGAAAGCCTGATCCAAGCAAATTGCATCAATGCTCAGCGATGGCAGTGTGCCAGTGCTAATTACTTCATTGCCAATCAGTTTATCAGAAGCAGCCAGCCAGGGTGCTCATCTTTCCAGCCCTCTCCTGTGTCTCCAAGTACTCCTCCTTTCCTTCCTCCCCTGCTAAGACATCTGGGCAGCATCTTCTCTTCTCACAGTGCACTTTACAGAGACAACAAGGGCTCTAAGGATCAGGCTGTAATTAAAATGCAGTGGAAAACAGAATGAGAAACCATGGTGTAAGTGTTAAGTTGCTTTAGGTCCAGACTGGAGTATCATCTCTGTTGCTCAAGATAGAAACATGGAGCTAGTGCCTATTTGGAAGGGTAAGAGGCAGCTGGAACAGTGCAGCATTGGAGAGATGCATTCATTCTCCTCCCTTTCATAGGAAGGCTGGGGAAGTTAAACCAGGTCCAAGAACTCTTTCTTCTCCATTAACAATCATCCATCACCACCTTCTTTGCAAGGCAGTCCCTCCCATCCTCCTTGCTGCAGTCACTTCAGCCAGCAGCCAGGC
This sequence comes from Rhipidura dahli, assembly GCA_013399225.1. NCBI lineage: Eukaryota > Metazoa > Chordata > Aves > Passeriformes > Rhipiduridae > Rhipidura > Rhipidura dahli. The sequence goes on from VXAC01001336.1 coordinate 176,944, forward strand.
TTTTCCAGGAAATCAGGGAAGAGTGGAATCCCTCATGCCAACTACCCAATCAGACAGTGGGGCAAGAGATTGGAAGAGGAAACTCACTGTTTAAAAAAGAAACTTTTCACTGTTTCTTGGGATCTGGCTTCTGTGTAGCATGACACACAAAGAAACTCTTACAACACACACAGTGAGGAATTCAGATTAGGGAAGTACAGAGAGAAGCAGAGACAGCTCTGACCCAAGCTTGAAAACTTGCAGATCCTCAACAGGCTTGTGTTAGGAACTAGAAGGAAAAAACAACCTCTGTTAAATGTTCCTACTTGAGGAGCTGCTGAAAACTTGGTTTAAACTGTTGGAGTTTTTTTGACACAGACAATCTCCATGCCTGAATTTGAGGTGGGAGGAGGAGGCAAATGGCCGTCAACATAGCAAAGCAAGTCAGATCTCACCAGGGACAATCCTGAGTAACTGATCCTGAATGGAAAAAATGAACTCATGTATTCTAAGGGGGTGACTTTAATTTAAAAAAATCTCAAACCCAGACAGAGCTTTGAACTCTTACACCATTAATATCTCATAGGCTTATTCTCAGTACTTCTTATCCCTATAGCGTGTGTACGTAAAAAGAGGGGCAATGAGCTTTTGTGAGCTTAAATCTTGAAAGGGTTAAACAAGAGCTGGTGAAAAAGTCTCTCATTCTATAGTCTGGGGACCAGTTCTGCCTTGTGCAGCAGAGGGAATGCTTATTTACAGGTTGCTCCCTGCAGCCAACCTAAAGAACAAGTGCTCAGGGAATACAGCTCACAGGACTCTGGCAAACTTGATTTGATTTATTGAGTGAAGCTTTCCAAAGCTGGTCATAAAATTCCCCTTCACCTCCCCCTGGATCATATGCAGCCAAATACAGCTACACCTGAGAGTGCTTTTGCCATCCTGCACAGAGGCTGGGATTAGCTCCTAAACTTTCAAAGGCCATACAGTGTACCCAAGGGCAGAGGGGGCAAACACACACTGACCTGAGCTGCAGGCAAAGACGAATAAAACACAAAATACGGAACAGTTTACTGTAGGTTTGATCGATGACTCAACAGTTTGTACAGTCTGCCCAGGAAAGGCTGGCAACCTGAAACTAATGTAAAAATAGAGTGGTTTTTAATAATTCCAGAGCCAATCAAACTCCTGAAACAAATCCACTGAACTTCAGGTTGTCACCGTGCTGTGTTGCGACATTCTGGAACTTCCCAGAACAAAGCCCCTGTCCCCAGGACAGAGCCGCTTGCGCAAAGCAGAAACACCCACTGCAGTCCCAGAGTGAATCCTGCACAGAAACACACACAGAGCCACTGCTGTCCCAGAGTGAATCCTGCACAGAAACACACACAGAGCCACTGCTGTCCCAGAGTGAATCCTGCACAGAAACACACACAGAGCCACTGCTGTCCCAGAGTGAATCCTGCACAGAAACACACACACTGCTGTCCCAGAGTGAATCCTGCACACACCCAGAGCCACTGCTGTCCCAGAGTGAATCCTGAACACACAGACACTGCTGTCCCAGAGTGAATCCTGCACACACACACACTGCAGTCCCAGAGTGAATCCTGCACACACACAGAGCCACTGCTGTCCCAGTGAATCCTGCACACACACAGCCACTGCTGTCCCAGTGAATCCTGCACACAGCCACCACAGCCCCTAAGCAGGCAGGAGTGGTACTTGCTCGAGCATCTCTTTGCACGTGGGTGCAGCCACACACAAACAGAGCAACCACATGTGCAGGTGTTTATTGAATTGTACCAGCAAAAGCTTCAGTGAGAGGAAGTTGCAGTCATGAACTCAGCAAAGCAAAGCAATAAAATAAATATGCAGTATTGGTGAATCCCTCTTCAGGGAGAAGGTCTGGTAAACAGGGAGTCTGCAGATTCAATTTTTCCTGGGCTCTGATGACTTTGTGGTAGAGACAGGTGAAGTGAAACCTGAGTAGGGTAACTCTAGCCAGAGAGTGAGATAGAAATAAACAATATTATTCCTGGAAAGAAGGGATAGTAGCTGTCCCTCTGCCAAAGTGCACTCCAGTCCAGAGCCTATTAGCTGCAGATTCTTTCCTGGGCTCCACCTCCCAGTGTCAGGGCAACAGTCCCAGGTCTTGACGTCAAAGCTGCCTTTTGTTTGCTGCAGAGACTTTCCCCTTGTGCAGGTTCAGCAGACTGAGGCACTGGAGCAGATGGGCAGAGAGCTCCATTCTGAGCAGATCTGCAAACTCAACACAAGCCTTCAAGGAAAATTCCCTCCCCACATTACTAATGTCAACCATTCCAGTGAAAAAAACCCTGAAATAGTTCAGTATGTCTAATTTGTTTTACGTCTGAGCTGCCCTTTTGCTAACCTTTCGTTCGATTTGTGCCCTGGCTTTTATCAGCTGTGGTTTTATCTTGCATTATTTAGATTGCAAGTGCTGCCAAGCAAGGACTTTTACCGTAAGACAAGGCTGTAGAACTACACACTCAGCTCTCAGATGAATTAGGAGAGAACCTTACAGACATGGGGGATAAACTCCCAGTGTTCCAGGAGAGTGTTCAGGCATGTCAGAGGGGCAGGAAAGAATGAGACAAAATCCTTCCACCTCTCCAAATTTGGGACAGCAAGAGCCAAACTGGTTTTCCAAAGTTAGCAGAGGGGCCTCTCCTCCAGTAATCACAGTGACCTGGACACACACAAACTATTCCTTGTCCTTTCCATCCACCTGACTCCCTACCCCCAAAAACAAGCTACCCAGTAGGAGCATAGGGGAAGAGGGACCTGCAGGAGAACTTGCTGTGTTAGGTCAGGCTTTCCCTGCTAGAGAGGCCTTTAAGATACACCTACAGCAGTCACTGTAAAATTAATATAAATTTAAGAATATATAAATTTGACACTCTATTACAACCTATAGCGTTTTTTTTTTTTTAAGGTCAATAAACAGGAGACAAAAAGAAAAGGAGCAGTCACATAATGCACACAGAAATGGGCACAGTCGTCACTTGCTATGGATTTCTAAGAGGAGATGCCAGTCACCTCACATGCTCACAGATGAGATCTGACCACATCAGTAATCCCTCCTTTCGACAGCAATGAGCCTGACACTGGCTGGGATATTCCACAACACAGCTCTCCTATTCACCTGCCACTGAGCTTCTCCAGACCATCTCCCTCCACCTAAAGCAGAGGCCAAAGTTCTTACTCCTGTTTTCCAAACACATGGGTTCTCCTTATTCCCCCTTCTGAAAGCTGGGAAGCCTTTGCTATGTCTCCATCCTGTAAAACACTCCAGACAGTACTCTGTGCTTTTTGCAGGAGTACTGTTGCTGGCTTTGTACACCTGTAATTGAGTGAAAAACATGACTATTATCCCTGGCTCAGGCACAAGGCCAGCTGGGATGCAGCATTTCTGGGCTATTAGTAGCTAAGAAGATGAGCAGCATATGCTCCTGCTAATGAACAAAAAAACTCCCCAAAACAAAAGCAACAACAACAAAAAACCCCCAAACAAACTTTCTATGATCTCTGCTGTCAGAACAGAAATTTTTAAGTGTTTCATCCCTTGTAAGGTGTTGTTTTGGGAGGCAGAATGCAAGCTCCTGGCATCTCAACAGAGTCTGGTTGTCCATATTGTCCTTCTGACCTGCACAGAAAGCCAAACTTCCCAAAGAACTAACCCACATCCAGTTCCCTGGGACAACTGACTAGTTCCCTGACTAGTGTGAGTAAATCTTCATTCAACAAGACACATCCTGGGTAGGAGGAGGGAGTCCTGAGTGGAGCCTCACACAGTCACACTTCCCTCCCCTGCCAAGCTACAAGCACACAAATAAACACAGGAACTGGGTGTCACATTTTTTTCTCTTTTCAGCTCCTTCCAGTGTTTTCAGAGAAGTCATCCTACACAAATTGGAAAGGCCTGCTCATTTCCACTTGCCCTCCCACAGCAGGGAGACACAAGCTGGAGGTCAGGACTTCCTACACTACTGACACACTCACAGGTGGTACTGAGGGCAGATGTCTGAAGTCCAGCAGCAGCTACAGCCTGATCCAGAGCTCTGCAGGGCAGTGCTACACCAAACCAGGCTCTGACTTTCTGTCAGCATGTCCCGGAAACTCACAACTGCCAAGCAGGTCACAGTGGAGATAAGAAGGACTTTCAGAGCTCATATGGACCCTTTCTCTTATCATAAAGGCTTGACAAAATTGAGCCCTGGGGATGACTGGCAAGCTGAACTTATGCGTGTCACAAAGTGCACTCTAGAACTAGGCTGTGATGCAGAGAGAGAATATTTCCAGGTACTGAAGAGGCAGCTATTTCAGTAACTCAGCAATCCCCTCCCACTCCACTGAAGTAGGTGAGCAAGTGCACAAGGCTTATTCCAAGTGCTCTCCATGCAGGAGTCAGCTCTCAAGAACACAATAGAACAAGTACTCATAGCTGGGGTGTCAGGGTGGAACAGCTGCATGGGATGCTTATTGGCCTTCAGGCTGCTGATCTCTCACAGAGTCCTATTTTCCAAGCTGTGTCACTACAAGGGCTGAGAATCTGGTTAAAAAATAAAAGAAAAAAGAAAAAATAAAAGAAAAAAGAAATATCATAGACTGTCTCATGACAAGAGAGACTTACAAACCCAGATGCTTGAAGAAAAACAGCAACTATGGAGAGAGAATTCCCTGGTGCTGGAGACTGAGAGCTGGCACCAGCCCAAACTAAGAGGCAGCAGCAAGTCAAGCCCACCATCATTGCTGAGAATATCTGGGTTTAGCAGTCAGCAGGCTCCTGGGCAGGATGTGTGCCACAGCAGCTCTGCCCACTCCCAGCTCCTACCCCTTCTCTCCACTCCAGACCCACATGATGCAAGAACAAGCTGCCAGTCACAGGAGGATGATCACTGGTGCATTTAATTTGCAGATATATGATGGGGTGTTTCCAAATTAAATAACAGAAACCAGCCACATAACTGAAAGTGCTCAGCTACATCCCAGCTGTTTCAGGGAGCCAAACAAAATCCTTACCACCTCCTGAGCAGCGAGTGGCTCTCTGTGCACTGCCTGCTGAGCAGAACTGCCTTCCCACCCCAACTCAGCACAGACAAGGAGCATGGCAGGCACTCCCATGGCTCAGAGGCCATGGCTGCCTTGACTTCCCTTTCTCTGTCACTTTTCTTTTTTTTTGCTTGTGCTGTTGGTGAAAAGACCTAAGGAAACAAAAGTCCTGGGAGGAAGTGAGTCAGGAAACCTGTACCATGTTTCAGGGGAAATGTGACTCAGAGCACTCGGAGCAGAGCTCGCCTCTCCCTGGTGCCCTGGAGGAGGTGATAGGATTGTGTAATCCCCAAGATAACTTGCTGCACATCCTAATTCTGCTGATCCTCCCAGGGGAGGGGTGCTTCTGCCTAGTACTGTACATTAGCTGATTTCTTAGAATAAACTGTGACAGCTCCCTGTGAGCTCATGGCGTGGGAGGGGGTGCTGGGCTCCCTGCCTGTGCTCTCACAAGAACCAGGAGCAACACAAACACCGAATGTATCCAGAGCACAGCAAAGACCTGGCAAACCTGGTTTGGTCTGTTTGCTCTTCTCCAACATGTGGTGCAGGGACAGGAGTACCTGACAGCCACAGAGGAACCAGCTATAAAGTGAAGGGAAGGATAAGAGAGAACTTAAGAAAGAAGAGGATGAGTGTGGCGGACACAGGAAGGGAGGAGCAGTCTGTGCTGCTCAGGACTGGGGAGGGAACACTCAGGAGCACAAGATAACAGAGGAAAGAAGCCAAAAGTGCAGGCCAAGCAAAGGAAGAGAGGAGGGCAGGGAGGATTAAGATGAGATCACAGGGAGAGCCACTTAGGAGCGATGAAGAAAGTGCAGCGATACCAAAATGCCCCTAGGATGGAGAGAGCAAAGAAACCTCCCACTGAGGGAAGGAGGCCTCCATCCCTTCTGAGCTCTCAGCACACACCAGAGCCAGAGTTCACATTTCTGGGTTCTGCTCACCTCTAACTGCCCTTCCTGAAAAACAACTGAAGGCCTAAAGCTGGGGGATGGAACACAATACAAACCATCACCCTTTTCCAGCCATACAGGATCCTCCTCCCTCTTTCCTCCTGGCATGGGCAGTGCCAGCACAGCACCTGCTGCAAAGGGTCCAGGACACCAGCAGGCTTCTGGAAACGTCTGCTGTACAAGTAAAGCTCATAAGCACCTCTGGGAGCCTGATGTCAGCTGAACCCTCAAACTCCAAGTCTCTGCTTTCTAGAGAGCCTACAAAATTGTTTGGCAAACAAGCTCCTGAATATGAATGAAGAGAGAAGGCAGCAGGGGCCAACAGTGATCAAACCACGCATTTCAGAGACTTTTACCCCCAGGTGAGGGGCAGCAAAGCTGCTGGCTGAGACTCAGAAGACCTAAAGCCTACTTCCCTTTCTGCCCAGATCTGCCAGCTATCCTGAGACAAACCACTTGTGCATCCTGGGCTTCCAGGCCCCTTTTCCTCTTTTATTTACCTCACTGGTATCAAATACAAGCTTCCTGTAACATTAGATGCATCCCAGACTGCAAACTGCTGAATGGGTCTGTAATGGAAATGATAATGAGCGCTTTAGGTTTCAAGCCTCGTATTTCTAGGACAATTGTCACAGCTCATATGACCAAACATCCCAGGGCTAGCAAGCCTGGGGAGAATTATGGAATAGGACCTGTGTGCAGGGGAGCAACTGACCCTGCAACTTCTGGTAACAAAAGAGGAACATTTTTATCATAAAATGTAAATCAAAGAAAATTCTCATTCTTCACCCATGCTAATTCAAGGCTCCTGGAAAACAAATTTGTTGGAAATTTGTGTTTGTTATCATGGGTTCATTCCTTATTTCACTGTGATCATCCTACTCAGGATGACCGTGTTTGATTCTTGTGGGTGGTATCTGCAAGGTCACAGTGCAAGGACCAAACCCATCAGTATAATGCCTGGTAAATGTGTGTTACTTATTCTGCACCCTGCAAACACTCATCCACCTTGTGAGCACAGCACAGGGATGGAGCTGTGTCCAGATGAGCAGACACACACAGATTTCTGTTTAAATGATGTTTTGTGAGCCTGACTCAGCTGCTGACACCTCCTCACCACACAGGATGCCTGCAATCTTTTGCAGCAGCTCTGTTTTTCCCTCTGAATCTGTGCTAAAAGAAAAATATCAGGTGGAAGCTATTTTTCTAGTTAATGTTTTTCAAGATGCTGCCTGGCCTAGATCAATTCCAAGAACTGAGGCAGACAAACAAAGAAACCTTTACAGGCTGATCAGCTGCACAAGCATCGCTGCTCTGGTAACCTCCCATGCTGTAACAAGAATGAGCAAAAACCAAAATAAGACCACAGGCAGCAGCAGAAGGGCTGAGCACTGCACTCAGGGAGCTGCCAGCACCTCCAGCCCCTCTGTGCACACACAGCACCAGCACCGTGCCCCTCCTTCCCTGGGATGCTCCCTCCAGGAGAAAGCCCTCCCTGGTGACCCAGGAGAAAGCCCTCCCCAGCACTGCTGATCCAGGCAGCTGCCCAAACCACAGCAGGGATGGGGCAGGCTGCAGATGGGCTTGGGCACTCAGCTGCTTCCCAAGGGAACAGACCCCCAGGGCACAGGGATCACACAGCACAGCCTCTTCCCTGCCTCGCAGCACTACAGGATGCTGACTCTGGACCTGAAACTCAACTGAATAGCAGTACAATGCCTTTAGGGGACAGGATGGGGCAAAGCAGAGGCTTGTAGGATACAGTGCTTCAGTCCTTCACCCTCTGTGACAGAAAAAAAACCCAGTCACTTCCATGAACTCTACACAGGCACAAAAATCATCTCAAGAAGTTGTCTCATTACATGCAGAGGGTGGTTTGGACACCCCAAGTTACCCCAATACTCTCTCCTCTGTGTGCCCTGTGACAGATGCCCATGCTGGCACTCATGGTGAGTTTGCTTTTTTCCCCATGTTACTGCAAAAAGGAGCTGAAATCAGGGACCAGCTCTCATCAGAGCTCAACTGAGAAAGTAAAGTGTCAATGATGACCTGTGTCAGTTAAGAAGTCTAAGCCAATTTTAAGCACAGAGGGAAAGGAATGGATTTTCTTTATCCCTTGAATAAAGAAAGCCAAAAACACTGAAAGAGAAAAACCTTTGGACTACTTTGATTAATTGCATCCATGGAAATAACACTAGACATGCCTACATCTGCCTGTTCTGGTCACTTTAAGCTATTTTTTGACCTCATCAGACTCAGCTAAATTTGGCACTGGGGCTATGGCTGTGACATTCACAGCTGGGCAATAACAAGCTTTGAATCAGACTAAGTAAAGAAGCAAATGAACCAGTGCATTTCCAGTGGTCTGGTTACAGATTGTGTTTCTGGAGATCTCTCTGCCTGGGGACCCCAGGGACATTCATAAATGCTCAGGATGCCCAGCTGAACCACAGGATCAGTATATCCTACACTGCACAGGGAAATCGAGGCACTGGAGAACCCACCACGCAGCAAGAAACAGAATCCAAATTACAGGACCATTAACTATAAACTCCTCCTCCCTATCTGTAACCCTCATAAAAGTAATTTCATTTAACGGACTGGAATTTACCCGATGGCACGGCTGTTACATGGCTCTAAAAGCACATCATCAAACATTCTGTGCATCAGTGCACAGCACCAAGCTGGAATTGCCCTCTCAAGGTTTTTCTTAACTAGGGCAGTTCTGGGGAAGTCTTTGGCTGAGTTCTCTGCTCTGCAAAAGGCACTTCCCCCACTGAACACAAAGGAGGACAAGGCCACTGGCACAGCCTGGCTCAACAGTTGCTCCACTTCAACTGTAATGGGCAAAAAAAAACCAATAAAAGGGGTCCCAGCATAAACCTGGACAGCCTGAATCACATCAGGGATACATGTGCTGATGATGAGACATTGCATTTCAGAGTGGCTTCCAGACACACGGCCCCTTCCTGAAAGGGCACATTTTGTAGCCTGTCTTGGTGCAGTGAGGGTTAATCCTGGCTAGTGAACAAGCAGGATCAAGATCAGCTCATCTTTTCCAGTGAAACAGAGAGTGCTACAGAAAGTGCTGGTTTCTCGATGCTCGTTGTCTCAGTGACTTCCAGGAACAGTGAGCTAAACTCAGCTGCTCTTCCCAGCACCAGCTGAGGGGGCGGCAGGGGATGGAACACAGCCTGTTCTTGGAAGGCAGGAAAAAATAAGGCTCTGGCAGAGCTGTGCAAACTCTCCTCTCTCTCCCCTCCTCTCCCCAAAAGATTCTTTTCAGCATCTCTTAATGCCTCACCGTACAGCTGGGTTGGTTTTCCTTTTATCATCAAACAAACATAAGAGCAGTGCAAGAAGGCAATTCTCAAGCAGAGACAGGCTAAGTTAATCATACAAATAACAAATTAAGCTCATCTCCATGAGCTCCCACATGCCCCATGATCTTGCTCAGTTTAGTGCACGACCTACTGTACTTCTTAACATTTTCCTGTTAGATAAACACAGAAAGTTATAGAGCCATCCAGCTCATAGAAACTATTTTTGGCTGCTTTATCTTCAAGCCTTATGAATTCCAAGGGATGATTGGATATTTGGACTTGTCCCAGCCTGGCTGACTGTGAAGGGAGCAGACAGTAACCTCATTGCTATTCTTCAGTGGAAACAAACATCTTTTAGAGATGGCAACTATCTGGCTTGTAGGTACAGCACTCTGAATGAGACTCAGGGAAATGGAGCAGTCACCAGCTGAGAGGAATGGGAGAACAGCCTTGAGGCATAGAAAAAAGGAAAACAGGAACCAGAATGAGTTTGTTTCAGGGTTCCCCACAAGCTGCCCTAGAAATACAAGGCAGCACACAGAGCTATGAACAGAGGGAGAAATCCTACTGCAAAGTTCGCAGCCAGTGGCGCAGCTGGGTGAGAATTCACACAGCTTTTATAAAATTCAAAACTGCCCTTGGTGGAAAACACAAGAAATCCCTTGTCAGCTGTGCTGGGAGGTGTGACACCCGTGGGCACCCAGCAGCCCGGTTCCCCGGGGCAGCCCCCGGGGCGGGCAGTGAAGGTGCCCGGCAGCGGCTCCGAGCGGCGCTGCCTGCCCCGGGAGCTGCTCCCCGAGATACGGGAGCTGCTCAGCTCACAGATAAGGCTCTGCCTGCACTGCAATCAGTCTCTCACCTACTGCAAGCGCTCCACGCTCTGGCTTTTTGTCTGCTGGGGGTTTCTTTCAGCTGCTGGACACAAGGGAAGTTCCACTCTGCCTGGTTACACGGGATGCTGGAGGGCCCTGCCATGCCAAGGTCTGGGAGGCAGGCAGGATTCATTGCTGTCTTACATGGATTGTAGGGATATTAAAAAACCCTCCCAGGAAGTAGCACAGAAAGCAATGCAGAGTAATCACCAGACCAGTTTAGAGGCTGTTGAACATTTTCCCCTCTCTGATTTTCAGGTTCTCAAGCACCAGCTTAGAGACTGAAGCACCCTGCTGTCCCCTCCAGGACTTCTGAACTCCACAGCATGACACACCATTTATCTCTGCTCCCTTCAATTAGGGGCAGGAAGCAGAGAATTGGGCACTGGGCTCATTTTTAGCTGTGCCAAACTGATGACCCAGCTCCTTGCCTATAAATCAATGTAGATGTGCTCATTTATGCTCTGAGAGAAATTGGTTCATTAGCTAGAATTAAACAGAGGCCCAAACCACGCCATTTAAACTTGAACAGTGCTCTTGAACACCCTGTTCTGCCCTGGATCTGGGATTTGCTTGGTGCCTTCCTATATTTAGCATACAGTAATGTAATTGAAGCAATAAAATTAGACCCACAAATAGACTGGTTTCTCAGTACTTAATCAAGGACCTTTTCCTAGAACTGCAGAGGGCTGAAATTAAAAGAAAGGAATGTGTGGTAATCAGCCCCATGGTGGCAGGAGGAAACCACTATGAGTTTAAACTCCAAACACACACTCTGGCCAGCTGAATGTACCCTTGTTTAAATTAAATGTGGCTTTACAGTGACCCAGGCCAGGGTCACACTGCATGAACCACTTGAGAATGCACAGCCCACGTACAGGGAATTAGCGAGCAGATACAAATCAGGGTCTGCGAGTCACTGAACAATAAGAATGTCCTTGGAGCCTCCATCTGTAATGGATGAAGGAAACAACAGCTCCAAGGTACCTCTGCAATAACAGGTTCCTCTACAGCAATGCTAATCTGTCAGTCCTGCCAGTCTGACAACAGCAACAGGTAAAGAGAGAAGGGACTGAAAGCCAAATCCAGTGTGCAAACTGCAAAAACCAGGCAGCAATCACACTGCAGCAGGAAAAAAGGCAGGAGCCTGCAGCATGGCACTCATTCAGATTCACTAATAGCAGCTCTTAGAAGACAAACTAGAAGACTTCATTTTCTGGCCTTTTCTTCTTAATAGTATAATTTTTTGGGGGGCTGGGGATGCTAAGTAGGAGAATTCCATTACAAAAGAATTATTTTCTGTTACCAGTTTTCATGTGATTATTAGGAAAAATAGCCTCTTCACATTCTAACCTAACAACTGCTAAAAGAATAAGACAAAGAAAATATTCTGTAAGCAGAAACATAGTCAGACATTTAAGAAGTGCTGAAATGCTTCAGAAACTGCAAAGCTTGGGGCTGACACCTGGATTTCTGCAATAGCTGCACCCCAAGCCTCACAATGCCAGTTAGGACATGCAAAGAGTGATGCAAATCTAACACCTAAGGAGGTATTTTAAAATGTATTTCTGAGCTGTGTTGTCCAGCTTTGGCAATACCCTTGAAGAAGTCAGTGGTAGCTCCCCATCTCTTCTGCTCACAGCCTGCAACTGGTCTGCAAACAGATGGAACAGCCTGTCATGCTCACAGTATGCCCCTAAAAACATCTTCCAAGCAGCTTTTGCCAAAGAAGTTTCAGGATTAAAGTTATTTCCCAGATGTAGAAGCTAATGATTCCTGGAAATTTTTTCCTGCCTAACATGGGATCTCTGCTAGATCAGACAGATAATGTAGAAAGATTAAGAGTTTCCCTGAACTGGTTTCATTTACTGCACTCCCACCCCCAGAAGATAAGGACAAGCAGGGCCCCAAGCTCACTCCCCTCCCTCACCCTGCACAGGAAAAGCAGCACTGGGCTCTAAAGCTGTATCTAAAAATCACCCACTGAAAGCTCCAGATACTGAGAATTGATTATATAAAGCTGCACCAGGAAAAACATTCCTTGTGTGGTGCAAATTTTTTCCAATGCAGGTCTACAAAACAATACAGCATAATTAAGCTTCTATAAATATTAATAATTCCATTTGTAATTCAATTTCTAGTTCCTACCATTCATCCAATAATTAATATTGCTTTTACATCAGCATTACAGATAACAGCCTGATAATAGGAACAAAAGATTACGCTGAGAAGCTCATTTTTAATGAACGGAGATGAATAATATCAGGTGCAAAGTGCAAGAGTGCAGAAACTGAATGCCCCTATCTCTGAGCTAAGTGAACACACAAAGGCCTCTCCATCTGATATTCACAGGTACTGGCATTTCCCAGAAATCTGAGAAGAAATAATTTACCCTTAAATTATGAAACACTCACTGGAGATGTCAGTACATCTGAAAAATACACGTTAAATAACAATTCGGGGAAAAGCACTCCAGGTGTTTTAAGAAAAACCAAATTACCTTCCTAGCAAGGCAGCACTAAGGACAAAATGGAATTAGCACCTCTGCCTCAGTGGTGAACCCAGCCAAGCAGAGGCACAGGAGAAGCTGCAAGACAAAGCTGATGGGGAGGTGGGGGACTGTGCCTATATATATAATAAAATACAATAAATATATTTTATCATACAATTCAAAGCAGAATGAACATGTGAAGTGTGTAATGTTTCACCCTTAGCCTTGCTTTCTTGGCAAGGGAGACAAGCAGGCAAAGGCTGTTCCTTGGATGAGGTTCCCCTCTCCTGCTCCACCCTTTTGCAGTGAGGAGCTCAAAGACCTTGGCTTGGAAGGAGCACCCAGGCCTGTCTGTGTTGTATCACTGAAGCTTCCTTGGGCAGCACCCCACCCTTTGCTGCTCCAGTTTGTCATGCAGGAGCAGCCTGGGCTGCCAGATCTCAGCCAGGCCTCGAGCCCACAGCAGCTGAGTCCCTGGTAGTGCCCCAGTGGAGACACAGGCAGCACACAGAACAACCTTCCTGGAGCTGATCTTGGGAATCCTGTCCTGGAGCAGCTGCAATGGTGGAAAACTCCCTCAGTTCACAGGCTGCTCTACACTACAGAGCACCCAAGCCCTGCAGCTGGAAATCCCAAAAGCTCATCTGCAAGCAGACCTTCTCTTCAGAGGGAGCCTCCAAGCTGTACAGACTCCATGCCCCCTTCCTTGCCCATCAGAGGAGGAATTACTGTTCTCACCATCTGCATCATCATTCAGAACATTTCCCCAGGAAATTAGTTCCTGTGTAAGCAGGAATTTAACTCACTGGAGGACAGAATATCCAAGAATAAGCAGCATGGGACTCCCCCCACTAACAGTGAATCCAAAATCCATATTGCTTTGGGGAGTGGTGGCCTGGAACCTCAGCCAGCCCACTTCTCTCTCAAGTCAGCAGCATCTTGGGGCTTTTTTTGATCCAGAGCCTTTTTTAAATTTATTGATTTGATTCAATGCCTCCAAACAACCTGTTCCTAAAGAAGCTGACTTGTCATTCTGTCCTGTAAGAGTCATGAGAGGCCTTAAATCCAGCAGCTACACAAAGGGACCATCTTCCTCAGGGCTTCTCCCTAAGCCCACAGAGAAAGAGGGAGACAGGGAAGGAGCCCTTCACTCTCAACTCCCCACAGGATTGTTTGGCTTGACTAATCCAGTTTTCCTTCTGGCACTTTAAACCCTCAGCATCCTGGATTTCCCCAGTGTTAAGAACATGCCCACCACCTGTCCTCTCAACACCTCTGCTGGGGCTCTTGCCAGCACATTATCTGAACATGTACTTTCTAAAATGCTTATTACTGCTTAGTCTTTTATAATACTTTTTTTTCCTAGTGCCTAATAATTGAGAAATTAATTCATTGTCCTCCTGTGAGTCTAGTGTATTATTCTGCTGTCATCCAAACATGGATCAGAAATACTTACTAAATGCTTCTACTTATTTTCATCATCATTAACAATTGCAGCATTTCCATTTCAAAGAGACCTTACACAATTCCTTTTTCTGTTTCAAGCAGAATGTTTAAATTCTTTAGTGCCCTTGAAGATAGCAGCCAAGGATAATTTTACATTTTCCTTTTCATTTCTAGTTTTCTGCACTTCATTTCTAATTTATATTAGCTGTGCCCTTCCCTTCCACATTGCTTTCACTTTTTTGTTCCTAATGCTGTGTTCACCACTGAACAATGATCAGCTTTTGTGAAGATAACTCTTTCCTGAGGGCAAATCACAGTTTTTTGGTGCTGGTTTTACAGACTACCTAATTCTAATATTGTTTTCTTACAAAATACTTGCCAAGTTTAACTCAAGAAGTCTTTTAACTTTGCTGAAGTTATATGTTATGGTATTAGCTGGGAGAGTCTTTTTATTTAGGTTTACCTTTAACAAGGTCCCAATCAGGCAGCCACTACCAGCTTCCAGTCCAGCTCTGAAATCCTTTGCTCCCAGATGTGCTGGGTCTGTTAAAACACTATTTACTGATTTCCTGGAAGTCCACACAGCACATGAATCCTTCTACTCTGAGAAGCTGCACCTTTGTGTAACCAACCACCACGTATTTATCTTCTCAGGATGCACATTCCTGGACTCCAGTTGTCACTGAGTCAGTGTGGCACCAGGGACTGACCTGAACCTTCACCCCCAGCACGGGGTGAGGGCATTTCTGCTCTTCTTCCCATGCAGAGCATTGTCCCACTGCTCTCACTGGTGCTCCCAAAATGGGGGTGAAGGAGGGGAATTAAAATACCATGGCTGGAAAACTGCAGGGAGGGACCAAGTAAGAGCCTGAATGGTGCTGACCCTGATGCAGGCTGGCAGCTGGGGATTGAGACCCCCCTGCCTCAGGGGGACTCCAGCAAGGACTAAAGGAAAGGCAAAGAAAGAGATCATCAGTGAAAGGAGTACAAATATCTTCTCTGGTCTCTTTTGACACAAAACCCTTCTAGGTGGAGGCAAGAGGAGAGAATAAGAGTGGAAAAAGACCACATGAACAACAGCACTTCCTGATAAGCTTTAAGTCCTAGGACCACGGGTATCTCATGGCACCCAACAAGAAATTATTGCTGTCAGTCTCTGATGAACTGTTTGGTCAAACTGTTCCCTCCTGGCACCTTCACTGAACCATCCTGTGCAAAGACAAAGACAAACCTCCTCAGGCTGGCCAGTCCCAACTGCACCAGACACCTCCAGCAGGCTGCTGTTAGGCCCATCAGGGATAAGAAAAGCAAACAATGGGAGGAAGCAAATGACACTAAAGGCACAGCTTCCTCGAGGTATCAAACAGCCCCTTTGCAGCTCTGCCCTTAACTCCAGGACTGATGGCAGCTGTCACCAATACCTGTGGGGGCTGCTCCTGCTGCCTGTGCACTAGAGCAGCACAACTCTAGGAACCCCTGGCACAGTTACCACCACAGGCAGAATTCCTCTTTGATACCACTTAAGCCAGGAGGAGTTCTGAGAAACTGCTGCCACACATTCCCTTCATCAGGCAGTGCTTAACCAGCAGCTCCTACTGCATGCTGGCTTCACTTTCACAGAGACAGCAGTGTAGGGTCCCACAATCAATGCCTTGCAGAGGAGAGACCAGAGCTGGGGAGCTGTGGCAATACTCTTGTCTATGAAGACATCTAGACATTCTTCCTAGCTACAAATGAACAGGAACAGTGGTACTCAAGGCTGCAGTACCAGGCAGGCTTCTGTCCTTTGGGTCTCAGCCCCTCTTATCTGAGAAAAATCTGTCCCAAAGCCTCAAAAAGCAGCCCCACTCATCTCTGAGGCTCTGGTGGCAGCCTGGCTTTAGCAAGCAGCCATCACTGAGGTCAGTTCAGCTGCCTGGCACCTCACCCGTGATCTGTCCCTACTCACAGTGCTGTCACTCTGTAAGGGGTGAAGGGCCACTTTCACCACAAACCCACAAGGCACTTTCCCTTCCCCTCACTGGCCATGCCTGGTGCTGTAGGTCACAGAGGTCTCCAGGAATGACTCACTACTGACACTGATCAGGGAATTCTCTGCTGATGCCCAGAGTAAAAAGGTGTCTTTGTGGGTAAGTTTTTCCAGGTCAGCACCCTGACTCTCCATCCAGGAGAAAGGCACTGAAATTCAGTGCTCTGTTAGGCTCCCTTGCATGCAGAGGGAACTTGGAGGAAGAGGACTGAGAATGCTTGGCATAATGGGAAACCCCTTTGAGGAAACCAAAGAGCTTCTGTCCCACTTTTTTGTTCTTTTTTGACCAACCCTCATGTTTCAGACACACAGGTAAGGCTGGATTTGTTTCCTTTCAGTACACATGGAACTGAGGGACAAAACAGTAACAACCCTGTGCTGACAGAGTTAGCTTGGGAAGTCAAAGTTTACACCTATGCTTAGGAACATGAGGGAAGGGAATAAATACATTCACTTTTCAGAGAACACTACAATTAACTGCTACACTGAGAATTAATATTAAGCACAATTCTCCACTTCTTTCCTTCCCTGCTCACACAGGAACAAACAGTGCTATCGAGGAATAAATACTTGGAATGAATCAACACGAAGTCAATACAGCACCATTTTGCTGCAAACTGCTGCAGCCTCATCCCCACTCTGTGCTGAGCAGCACTGATCCTGCCACAGGGTCTCTCTACCACCCTGTCAGGGAGGAAAGGTCAAACAGATGAGAAATTAATCAATACCTGCTTCGAGACACCTTTACCCTGCCACAGAGCTATGAAGGACCAGTTCTGTAAACCACACCTGTGCCCAAGCTACTCCACACACCCTTTGCAGGAGACACACTCCTGATTTACACCCAGGTGTTACTCAAGAGTAACACCTGCACCACAGGCAAGCACTTATCAGCCCTCAGCAGCCAGGAAAAGGCCAATGGCCACAGGTGTCCCCACTTTCCACATCAGTCATTAAATACTTCACAGAGGTCAACCACCCCCAACATGGACCAAGCTCAGTGCAGAGCACTGGCAGAGCCCAATAACAAATAAACCAAACCCCAAATAATCTGGCCATCATTTCTGTTGTTACTTAAAAGAGAATGAAAAAACCACCCAACTCTTGGATGCTGCACAATCTGACACTGTGTGTTACATCATAAATACAGCTCTTGCATCTCTCTCATTCTTGTAAAGTCACTGAAAACCCCAGGAGCTTGATGTGAGCTGTCAGCTTCAAGTGAGATGCCTGCCAGCAGAGCCAGGGGTGTGGAGACAACACCCACATGAGCTGGTATGATCAGAGTAAGAGATCCTTCCAACGGTTTGGCAGAGATTTTATCAGAGCTGGGCAGGCACCAGGCAGGGCCTGAGTCACTTGGCAGGAGTCACCTTCCATTAACCCCTCCCAGCAGTAATTGGGATTGAAGGTGGAAAATTACAGGTGTGTTGCAGATCAAGGCTGTGTAACAGGTCACTCTGAGGGGTTGTGCTGCAGATACAGGATAAGCAGGAGCTGTGGTAAAAGGACCCCTTAACTGGAAAAAAACACCCTGAAATTTCTTTAAGCCTTCGTGGCTACAAACCAGCAAACACCATTCACCTTCCTTTTCTTACTGGAGAAGTCTGTCTGGGCTGCTCCATGGCTGCCTCTCCATCCAGCTGAGGGTGGGGTCTGACACCCACTGCTGGCTTTCACAAGCTCCCAGGACTGTAGGGCAGCCCTGTGGTTGTGTAAACCAGGCTAAACAGGATTTTGTGGCTCGGTCCTACAGGCAGCAAAGAGATGTGGCAGTGACACAACATAAAGAGACACATTTTCCAAACATTTTCCATCGTTCCAAGGGTGCTGCCACTCTGGAATGTCCATACCTGAGGGATTCTCAATATGATTTACAGAAACACACAAATTCTTGAGGATCCTCTCTTCTCAGCTCAAACACCCTGCAAACCCCTGAAAGTTTCAAAACTGAGTGTGCACTCAGGGTAAAATTCCAAGTTGACAATGGCTTATTTTTCAGAATTCTTTCAGTCCTCTCTCACATCCACCAGAACTGATTACATCCACTGCTCTGGTTTGGAGCAGAGAGTAACAAAAAGGGAAGGGCAAATAGGATTTGGGCCCTTTGTTTCTGTTATTGCTGTTTGCTGGAACTAATATAATAAAAATAGCCCCTCGATAGGCAAAAGTTTCTTACATTAGCTAAGAGAATTACAAAGAAAAGGCATGAAACCAGTACAACACAAATAGGTTTCATTTAAGATATGAGGGAAAGAAGAGACGAATAGAGTGGCAGAGGAAGAAAACAAAACATGGAAAGAAATACAGAAATTTGTGTTGACTCTCCCCTATACAGGCTATTCACTATGTCAAATTGACAGAAAGTACAGAAGAATTTGGGGGAAGTCTCAGAAGGAGACAGATTCATCTCAGTTATGATTTCTCAGGGCTTTCAACTTCTTAGTCAGGAGCATTTGTTGTACTCCCCTCTTCTATTTGCCAAGAGAGAAGACTCTATGTAGGCAGCTTCCCCAAATGCCTCTGTGTTGCTAAGGCAAACATCCTACGACAGCTTAGAGCAAAGGTATTCTTGTCATAGCTGAACAGGCATTGTTTGGACAACTGAGGAGAAAACTTTTGTCTCTACAGAGTAATAAGACTCTAACTCCATTTTTCAATTACTGCAGAAAAAGAGAAGTGAAAGAAAATCCCATCTCCCTGCAGACTACAGATGTAGGACTTGCAGAATCCAACCACTGGATACAGTCAAAACTGGATGTCTGCAGAGCTCAGACATCCTGAAACTCTCCTCTCCTGCAGCTGATTTGTACCTTGGCTATTGATTCCTAATTACAGCTGCTTCACCTGCTCCTGCAAGTTGCCCTCCTGCCTGGACTGCTGGGTCAGGCTGTCTAAGGCATTCTGCACACAAGAAATGAAATGAGACTGTGTCAGAGAGGAAACTTGCTACTGCAGCCTCCTCAGGCTTCTTTATAAAGCTCCCCCGATTTCCATTTCTCCCTTTGAGACACTGCTCCAGAATATCACTCCAGTGGTTGAAAATCTAATTTCCAGGCTAAGTTTATTAATAGCAAATTTGCACCACTTTGTCCTTGTGCCAGCATTGATCTTTATAATAAAGGACTTTTCTTCCCTCCTAGTATTTACCTGGCAATGAACTGTTTACAGAGAGACATCCCATTCTCTCCCAGGCTTTGTTTTGTAGGCAAAAGAAACTCCTCTCTTTTGGTTTTCCTGCATCTGCCAGGCTTTCTGTCCCTCACTCCTCCTCCCAGTCCCATCCTGCACCTGCCCATTTTTTGGACTGAACCCCATGCAGAGTTCTTGGCACACTCCTGCAGCTCTGTTTAAACCTCCCTGTCTGCAGCAGGGCTGTCTCCCTGAAACCATCCTACAGCCATGTGAGCCCTGACTCTTCTCCACCGTACGTTCCATCCAAATCTGGAGCTTCTCTGGCTCAGGCAGTGATGACAGATGGACAAAGTCTCCACTAGACCCTCACATCTCAGACCTGTCCTACTCAGAAGTTCACAGCCCTTACCTGGACTCTGGAAGTTCTAAAATGCAGCCAAACACACATGCACTGCAGCCTCTCTGCTGCCTAACCCTCTCCTTCTCCTGACACGGCTCAGTTTCCCTCAGGCCTCCCTGCTAATGAAACATCTGTTTCCTGCTCATGGGCAGACCCCCTGCTGCCTGCTTTTCACCGAGCTTTCCCTGCAGTTTTTAATCCCATATATTAAAAGCTGTGCTGTCTCCCAGATCCAGCCTTTGCCTCGCCCTCCCGAGATCCCCTTTCAGTATCAACCCAGGCTGGGAACAATGGCATATGGAACACCAGTTAAGAACAAGCAAAGGAATCTCATACTTGCTTAAAGAATCAATTTGGATGGGGCTCAACCCAGATCTAAGCCCAGGGAATAAATTCTTCCCTAGCCCAGATCTGCTCCTCCACTGTGCATGCTGCTCCCAAACTGAACATATTTGTTTATAACAAACAAGCTGCTTCTGCACTATCGGTTCATTTTCTTTTAACTACACAATGTAATAGCTGCATGAATTCAACACTGATCCACCCTTCAGCTGTGCTAGGATCCATACTGGAATTTGGTTCACCAAAGCACAGATTCCCAGCAGTGTCTGCAGTGACAGAGGCTGAGAGGTAACCACATTTGGCATTTCCTCCAAGCTGCCCTACTCCCTGCGAGGGGCAGGAGGGACAGCAGCTGAGCAGCACATTCCTGCCTCGGGAGAAAGAGGATTACCTGAATTCCCTTACACCTGACAGGATGTGCCACAAGCAGTGCTGACCCAGGGAAGGGCAGCTGGTGCAGTGGGGGGATTTTCAGGACTTTCACTCTGGACTCTTGCATTATCCAAGACTTACTTCTCTACCAACAACACTCAGGAGTGAAATGAAGAGGCCTTTGCTGGGACAGGACAGCAGAAAAAACCCAGGAAAACAACTTCTTGGGAAGAACTTCTTATAGGAACAGACCTTTTCTTTAACTGGCTTTTTGAAAGAACATTGATAAAAGTTCCTGCCAAAGCTCCTTGGAACAGCCTTGATTCTGGCAGCTCAGAAGCTCTATTCCAGAACTTCCAAATTTTATCTCAAGAGGTCTTTATCCCACATGCATCATTATTACCTTGTCCTAACATGATAAAAACAGTGAAATATTTTATTACTTTTCAGATCATTATGATGAATTGCTCTTTACTCCATAATAAAATGTTACTCAGTGTTCTAGATTAAGGCATTGCTGGGTGTTGTAACAGCAGTGCCAGACTTCCATTACACTGCAAACAAGGCAGTTCTTGTTCTAGGGAATGAAATGTTTCAATCATATTAAGCAGCTGCTGTTCTTATTGATTAAAAAAAAGTAGCTAACTACTGGTTTTTTATATAATACACATACTGTGACCTGCTACTAGGCTTTACTTACCTAATCAACTGGAATCGTAAGAAGTACAACAACTTAAATTGGATATAACTCAAAACAAAAATTCAGAAATCCCAGAGCAAAACATTTCCAAAACTCAAAATCTGGGACACACTGTCCTCATAGGAAATTTTAAACATTATTTCACTCTGATTACAGGAAAAAAAAAAAAAAGCCAATCAAGCTTACAGCATCAGAACTTCCCAGGAAACAGCAATTCTGAGTTAGGCTAATGTGCTTTAATTCCAAGAAGCCTGAGCAGGATTTTCTGCTCAGAACAAAGTCCAAGAGGTTGTGGATGGAGGGAATTCCGCAGGGATCCACAGCATGAATGGGGAGGTTAGGGCAGGGCAGGCACAGCTGCTCTGTGTGGGATGTATGACCCCATCCTCATGGGAATGGCTCTACTGGCAAGTGCCCACACATTCCAGAGGGGCTCAGGAAAAGGCTCAGCATCAGAGAGGGATGGGGCCTCCCCTCCTGCCTTTCCAGGCTCTGCACAGGAAGGTGCTAGCAAGCACCAACCCCTGCAAAGGTGGGATTCCAAGCAGTTGTTTTGTGATCAGGACTCCAACAGGCTCCAGGACATTCATTTGGACTCCTTCATCTTTTAATTTTTGTGCTCGTGACTACCCTGACCTTAACCCTGTCCCTACTTAACAACAAAATTACATAATTACTAAATCAAATACTTAATTTAATACTTGACTAATGCTCTTAAATTATCCAGCTTTCACAAGTTACCAAGACCACCTCTCAAAAGACAAAATTTTCACTCCTAAAGTACTTATGGCCTTCTTCTTCCCCACACAGGCAACAACAGGTGGAAAAGCCAAAATAAATGAATAAGTAACTACCTCCATACTCTTGGCTTTATTGCTGGTCAATAGGGCACACAATCAAGCTCTGAAGTGGAACAGACAATATATTTGATGGAGTTTATTGCACAACCCAGGAGCTGCATCACGTGTGTGTGTGTGTAGCTGAGGTGGAAGAAGTTGTGCTGCTGAACAAAGAGGTACTGTCTGCTGGCACAAACAAGCCAAAAAACCACTGACCTGGAAGTTCAAGTACAAAATCTACTTTCAGCCTGAGTGCCTGCTGCCCATCCACATTAAATGAAGAAGCCTTGTTTGAGTGAAGTATGAACTTAATCTGCTCCTCTCAAGCAGAGAGAGCACATGCCAGCACCAGGACTCCACCCAGCCAACCCCACCAGCTGCCAAATCACTGAAAGACAATACGAGACTCAACTGCCTTTTAGAGGGGGATTTTTCTGTCCCAAGGTTACTCCAAATTATCCAGCATCAAGAGATTTATCTATGCAAGCCATTGGCTGGAGGAGAGTTACACAACAAGATACTGGTGGGGGAGTAGAGTAGTGAAAACTTAGAGAGAAATGGAGCAACCTGTGAGGAGTTTCCAAGCACTGTGGCAATACAAACACACCACAAACTGCAAAGGCTCAGAGAAGGACTCCAGAGAGGCAGCAAGCTCAAAGTCAAAAGGCGTGGTGAGAAGGTCACTGCTGGTAAGTGGCACAGCAATCAGTACAGGAGAGGAAAAAAGATTAACAGCTTAACAGCCTCCAGTCCCTGGAAAGACTTAAATCAATGACTGGACGCTGGTTTCACAGAATACAAATACCACACAGCACCAGGTGTGCCAACTGGAATGACTGGGATGACTCCACTGAGGTCAACACAGTTGTACAGCTTGCTCTGGGTTTACATCTGGAACATCAAAGCACTGCACAAACCTAAGTAATTAATCCTCAGTCAAATGCCAGGCCAGGAATTTTATAATAATTCAAGTATTTTTCAACAACCCAAGCAACTGTGCTCACATTCCAGACAGTCTTGCCATGAGTATTCCAGTAAGAACAGAGAGGATTTTGATGGCAGAAGCCACTCCCCCACCAGCAGTGCTGGGTACTGCAGCTCCTGCAGCAGCTCAGGCTGCCAGGTAAGGACTCCATGGCCACAGGCTCTGTGCTACCAAACACATGGATGTGTCCTACTGTGAGCTGCTGTGTATGGACAAAACACAGGAAACATGCTGACCACCAAGAAAGGAAGAAGCAGCACCTGGCATAAAGTGGAAATCAAAATCTCCCGTTGCTGAGGACATGCCACTAGAAGCCAGTTGCCAGCTGGGCCACGTCTATAGAAACTGTGTCTATAGAAATTCAGGCCAGTGGTGTCTTTGTGACATCACTGAAAGTGTTCTGCTCTTGATCAACAAGAGTGCTGTGCTCTGTCCACTGTTGCTTGCCCATGACCTGTGGACCACCAGAAATCCATCCACACTGCAGAAGGGGCTCCACTCACCTGCTGAAGTGCAGGCATGGAGCAGAAATGCTCAGTTTGCCCCCTATATACAATGTGCACCTTATAGAGACTCAACCCCACACTTCTATTCATGATTTCAGAGTGCCAAAGCAGGAATGTGGAGCACAGGCCTCCCCTCCTAAAACCTCAGCTTCATTTTAACACACCCTTTCCCAAGAATCTTGTCTTCCCTAGATGAGCTTCATGTAATGGTTTCTTCACCTCTCCCTTCCTCCAAACAATCTGCCATTTGTGTTCCTCCAGGTCCTGCAGCATTCAGCAATGGCTGTGCCAGTACCACACTGAAAATTACCTTCCTGTCACATCCCAACACCATGGCTCTCAAAATCAAACACTTCTCTGGAAACACTCCATCAAGGAGTAACAGCCACTGCTTTCTGCTCTCGAGGCACAATCATCCTTCCCAGGAACAGCTGGGATGTACACTACTTAAAATACCAGTAAAGGGAGGAACAAATAAAGCTACAGCTGGGTTTGCCACAACTGCCATTAAGAGCATTTGAGCTCTTGCTGTGACTCTGCCATGGCTCTTCTTTTGCTGTGCCTCAGTTTCTCACCACACCTGTTGCCACTGGGTATTTGGATGGCAAACTCTTCTTTGCCATGCTGCAAATTTCAGCCCAGGAGCTGAGAATCCCTGCAATGGACAGGATGATCTCAGAAATCCCAGCTGTCACAAAAGAAAGGATGAAGTGTGAAACTACTTTTCATCTTTGAAGCAAGATGAACTCAGAGCAGACATTAAATGGGGCCAAGGCCCCTTCCTCCCCAGGTAGCAGTTTGTTCACATGCAGTGGTTCTAAGGCCTTCCACCCTGTGGTAGCCTGGCTCATGGTTATCTCTGTAATGCTGACAGGGCAGCTGCCACTGAAATCACATGGATGCTCACTCTGCCCAAAATGCTGAGATGAGCACACAAACACTGCAGGGTGACCATTCAGGTGAGCTGGTGAAGGGAGCAGAGGAAGCAGATCTCTAGAGCTAGAAGCTGCCACTCAAACCAAGCTACATTTCTGCCATCAGCCACACTAAGGAGACAAACCACAGAGAGCACAGTAAGTGGCAGCACTTCTCTGCACGTGTCTGCAGCACAGCACATCTGCCAGTGGTGCAGTGTGAGAGCAGCAGTGGCTGCTGTGCACAGCACACGTTCCCAGCACTCTGCAGCAGCCTGTCACGCTCTCACCGTGCTCAGAGAGGCACTTGCTGCAGAGGAGCCAGTGCTGGTGCTCTGCTCAGCCCCACATCCTCTGGGTTTGCACTGGAACGCAGCAAAGCCAAGCTGGTTCATCATGCTGCAGCAGGGTGCTGAGTCCTGTCACCGAGCAGCAGAGGACATGAACTTCATAAAAGTGCCCCTGTGTTCACCAGAGACTGTGTGGACCACACTGAGATTTGCCAGCAGCTGCCAGAGGAAAGAAACAAAGAAGGACCCTCCACAGAACAACACCTGAAACTTCTGACACTCATCTCAAAGCATATCAAAACATATCAATGGAAACATATCAAAGCATATCTATGGAAAAGGAAGTAGCCTAGAAAGTGGATTAAGTCTCTCTTGGTACCTTATTATCTTCTGGAGTGTGAGAAAGAAGCCTTCTTTCAGTGGGTATTTGTTTCTCAGGATGCAGCCTGGAGTAGAAATTGTAGTTTATGAAAACTTAAATAGCATTTTTGATAACTTTCCCAGACAAAAATGAAATGTTAATGCAAGTTTTGGCTTGGGAAACAACTGCTCTGTAACAGGGTGAGCTCTAGCAGCTTTATTATCCCACTCACCAGAGGCACAAGTATCACCTCTAACAAGTCTGAAGCACACATGGTCCCCCTTACATTTCACAAGCAGGGAGGGAAGGATGTGCAAGCAGCCGACAGAAATAAGTGCTGGAGTTCTTTCCCTCAGAGATGAAGACTGAGGAAATAGGGGAACAGACAACACATGGAGGGTGCTCTAAGAAGAGAGTCAGCTGTTCTCCACCTCAGAACAGGAGAATTGCTCAGCTTCAGTCACAGCAGAGCTGCCATGACAAAGGAAAACTTTCCAGTAGACAGAACCACAAAGCACCAGGACAGATTGCATGCTGAAGTCCTTATCAGCACTGGGAGCCCGTTGGATCAGGCTGGGCAAACATTTGTCAGGAATGATGTAAGGCAAGCTGACGCTTACTTGGATGGGGAAATTGAGCTAGATGACTGTCAGGTTCTCTTCCAAGCCATTTTGATCTATGGCCCCACACTGAGCAACTGAGTGCTGGCCAGTAATCCACACACACATGGCCATGTGGCTCCCCAGAGATACGCTGTGTCACCCTAAAGCAGTCACTCTGTGTCTGTCAGCTCCTCACATGGAAAGCAGTCTCAGCCCTACAAGAGCACATGCTCAGCAGAGAACACTGTGAAGATAAATGTGTTTGTCTCTCTGAGGTCCCTGCAGAGTCCCTTTTACCCCATATCTTGGTGGAGACTGAAAGCAAGGTCGGTGCTTGCACTTTGGGGTGCTCACATGGACATTACACCAGAACAAGAACAGTATCTGACTCTGACCTCCAGCCCTAGGGGGGCTTTGGGCCTCCCTTCACACCAGGAGGTACAACCCCAGTCTTGTGTCCCAGCTGTAAGTCCCCTTCCAGCCTTCCTGGTCCAGAGTGGAAGTTCTGTTTCCCAGCACTGAGGTTAAAGCCCCATTTGCAGCTGCACTTCAGCCCCCTGCTGACCCCAGTTCTCGCTCTCCCTGGGGCCTGCACCTTGCCCAAAGAGGGAGGGCTGAGCCAGGAGTGTCTCCAGCATGGACACAGCTAAACTGGGACTGCAGCTCCATCTGCAGGGCTCTGCCAAAGCGGCTCCTCCTCGGGAAGGGCAGTGTCACCCCAGCAGACACCTCACACCCAGTAACCCCCAAAACACAGATACCAGCACAAACACAACCACGCTCCCCAGGGTCCTGAAAGCAAACAAAGCCCCCTCTGAACACATCACCTCAGGTCACTGTCAAAATCACCATTTTGATTCAGTTCCCAAGATGCAGTAAATTCACAGGAAATTCAGTGTATGGCAGACAGTGGATTACACAGAATGCCAAGTGAAGCCTCAGCCTTCTGGCTCCAGGGAGCAGCTCTGCCCCTGCAGAGCTCACGTGCCTGGGGCTCTGCCAGTGCCAGCTCACCCTCCTGCCCTCAGACAGGGCCCAGTGTTCCAGCCAGGCTCCTTAAAACCTCCAAAAAGCTGTGCAGTGCTTCTGTACCAAAAGGAGCCCGGGCCAATCTGCAGAAACCACCGAGGAACACACTGTACTACACCAGCACATTCCCTCAGATGTGAATCCCACAGGGACATCCACCCTCCTGGGAGGAACAGCAGTTTTGCCTTTTATGAAAAGGTCAGCAGCACCATGCCATTTTCTAAGATATACAACCACTATTGCAGTGCAAATACATAGAAATGCAAGTGTTTTAAAACTAAAATAAATATAGGAATTGAACACTTGTCCTACTGGATTAGACCACCAGTCTGTCTCGCAGGGGATTTGTCCTGCTCAGAGCTCAGACAAAGGGACTGACTGATGCTTCCAAGAAAAAGCACACTGCCTTCTGTAGCCCAGCCACTGGCACTCAGAGGGCCACCAACTCCAGCCTGTTGCAGGGAACCTGCCCATCTCCTGAAGAATGCAGCATGATGCTGTTTAACATTCCCATCAGCCCATGGACTATCCAGCTTTAAGGCTTCCTGCAGAAGCAGGCTGTGTGTAATGCTCTGTTTCATACACAAACACTGTTAACACCCAGAAGAAATCTGAGAATTCATTTCTTTACATTGAATTTTTAAACAGAGTCTGACAAACTGAACTTTAAAAATATCCCTGAATCACTATTAAAAAAAAATCCACAACCACACAACACTTTGACTGTATTTTCTACTCATGGCTCTAAGAGGGCAGAAATCAGGTGTACTAAAACTGTATTTCCAAACCTAGGCTCAAGTGCACTTGAACTGACCTGTTTTTGTTCTTACCTTCCTGTGTTTATCCAGGGCAGGTACTGCAGGCCAGAGAAGACTCACAGATTCAAGTAAAGAGTGTACAGGACATGGTAACCTACTGGGGTGGATAAATGTAGTGTGAGATGTACAGTGGGTGAAAGACCAGTCTGTGAGCAGAGCTGTGAGTAGAGAGAGGTTCCAGCTGGAACCCCAAGTGCTGCTTCCTCACAGAGAGCTCAGGTGTCTGTGGGAAAGCAGGGCCAACATTCAGGAGCTAAGGGGCGAAGGAAAAACTCATTTCAGGAGTGAGAGTGTGGGAGAGGCAAAGGGGAAAGGGAGCAGATACATCAGTGCTCAGGTAACACCCTCTGAAGCTGCTGCAGCCTTCCCACAGACAGACTGCTGCTGCATGTGCTGCCCCATGTCTCTGGCTGTGCAGTCCCAGGTGAGCTGCACAGAGCCTGGCAGCTCCTCCCTGGCACACACAGACAGCAGGGCCCTGTCTGGAGCCTCCCCCCCTCCTGAGTGCTCACCTCCACTGGCCCAGCAACTGCTTCCATCTGCACTGGCAGACCAGATCCTCTCCTTGCCTTGCCTTCCTTCCTTCCTTCCTTCCCTGGCTAGCTGTGGTCTGGAGGGGAACTTGCACCACGGGAAACAGCAGCAACAGCAAGCAGCAGTTTGAATTTAATCCTGCCATTATTTATTCTGACATGATGTTGACTGTCCACTTCAGGGACTTCTCTCAGTGCTGTTTCAGGCAGCCCTAGTCTGACTCATCCTTCCCAAAGAGACAGACCTCAGCTATTCCCACACCTGTCAAGAGACTGGGTCCTACTCCAGACTCAGCTTGTCCAATTTTGTACAGGTCATTTCACCTCCTGTTTTTCAACTTCTTCATCTGCAACACTGGAGTAGTGACTCTGGCCTTCTCTGTAAAGTCTTGCAATTAAATGCCTCACATGAACACAGGCATTTCTGTTAGTATCAGAGCAATGTGTGAGTGCCAGATGTTTATTCAGGCCTGCCAGCATCTCTGAGTAATTGCAGTGCAATTCTTTTAAGGAGCCTGATCTGAAGCACTATCTTTATTACAGTGCTTTGACTGTTTCTGGCAGCATTCACCAAGTGTCAGGGACTGTAAATTCAGGTGCTGTAACATGTGCACTGATCCTTCAGTGACAATCACTCAGCAGGAGTGGGAAACAAAGGCTGGTTGCTATTGGAGCACCAGGATCCTGGAACAGAACTGCATTTGAAATGTGCACATCAGTTATGTCCTGTTATACCTGCAAATCCCTGTGCCAACATAAGCCAGGGTTTGGATTCATCATCCCATCTGGCCACATTCTATATAAATGCATCTCAAGGCCAATTAAAAAAAAAAATTAAATTCTTTCTATCCCAAATGGGTGATCTGGCACACTGAGAAGCTGTATTTTTAATCTGGAGCTGTGAACTCTTCTGTCTTGGGTCCTGAGATGATTGAGTCTTAGCAGAGCAGACTAAAATGTTTCATGCAGTTCCCTGAGGAAGGTGAAACACTTCCACGTGCTCAGCTGAACTTCTGCATCTCTGGATGAGGTCTGTGTCAGGAAATGAGGGGTCTGTCACTGCAGGGAGAGTCCAGTGCTCTGGGGAATGGAGATTCCTTTCACAAGGCAGGAGTTTTCAACAAGCTGTTCAGCTGGGCTCAAGAGCAAAAAGCATCCTGCAAGGAGAGTTATGTCTGACACAGTTTTCAGCTGCTTTGTTTCTGGATGTGCAGAAACCTAGGCCTGTGGGAAAAAGGAAGAGCAGAGCTTTAAGTCTCACTAGGGACAATGTGCCTCTACCTCCATCCTATAAAAGCAACAGTTTTCCAATGGCAATAACCCCACCAGAGCCAGTCACCCCATCAGAAATGCTCACCTCTGCCAGAATTTCTGACTCAAACCTTGCCAGGCTGTCTCAGGAGAGCAGAAGGCTGAGATACTACCAGGGAGCCCCTATTTGTCAGAGACTGGCTTCAGCCACGATGTTTTGGCTGAGCTCATTCCATATGTAAAGGTACAGGGACATATTCTACAAAGGACACAAAACCTGCAAAAATCTGAAGGCAAAACAGACTTACTTGCCACAGAAGTCCTTGTGAATGGCACGGAGGGTGAGCAGTAAGTCTGGGTGTGCCTGTAGCCAGTGCTCCACCATATCTGGATGCCTGGGATCAACTTCTAAAAACACACTCCTGAAAAGACACATTTGGGAGCAGAATTGGGGAGGTGCACATTTAGATTGCTAAACTGATAAAAATTAAGATCTTTTTTTCTGTTTGACTCTGACCAGTGCAGGAAATGAAAAGGTCAGTAAACACAGTGCAATCCAACAATCCAAAACTAGGTCATAGCTGTCCCTTTAAGATGCAGATCCCAGCTGCCTCCTTCAGAGGAGAAAGTGTTGATCCTGGGGGGAATTCTCATGGTACTCCTCTGTGTCAGCAGTTAAAGCCTTGTATCAAGACGTAGTGAGCCCTTTTGAAGCCCACCTAGCACTGAAACCCCCAAAGATTTAAGGGCAGAAGGCAGTTTTTGTGCTGCAGGAACACTGAGCACTGGCCTGGCAGCCTGAAGTCCCTCTGTGCATAAGCAGCAAGAGACACAAAGTCAGTACACACATTCTTCCTCAGTAAATGTCTCCATAAATCAGCCATGAAAACAACACCAGCATTCAGGCCTACACAGAACTGATCAAATAACCTCAGTTAGGGCACCAGGAGCAGGCCTGGACACTGCAGGGCTCTTTCCATCTCTGCCAGGCTTTATGGCACTGGCTCATTCCCCATGTCCCCTCCTGTGACAAAGCAGAACCACCCCAGCTCACAGGCACTGATGGAGCTGGTTATGGCCTGGAAGAGCACAGCAAGAGACACGTTTAGCAGGCAAGGGACACAGGCCAAACCCCATCAAATGCTCTCCTGAGAACTCTTAAAATATCCCACACTGAATACTCCCTGCAAATTCACCAGGCTAACTACAAGCTGGATGTGGATCTCATTTCTGACCTTAAAAAAACTTTCCCTCCTTAATGCGGGCTCCACCTTATTAAACAAGCAAAAAGAGAAAGAAAAGAAATAATCTTAACAAATAACCCCTCAGGACCAGTCTCTATTGCTGGGAAGTTCTGAGGAGCATCTTCTGCTCTTGTGGTCATGCAAAGCATGAGGAATGAATTCTGCATGCAGTATGCTTCTCAATATTCCCATTCTTCTTCTCAAAACAGCAGATTTTCAACGAGCTCTCTTATGCTGGCCAAATGTCAGGAATATTCAACAGGATGTGTGAATGCCCTGGCACATGAACAGTACACTCAGACTTTTGGGGTATCAGCATGTTGATCTTCAAAATGGACCTCACATGGCAGAGAATAGGAACAATCAGTCTTGAATATTAATCATGCAGAAATTTAACATTTAAGAAACTACCCGTGACTGATCTTCTTTCTCCTGGGATATTCAGCATTGTATACTGGCACAACAAACAAGTTTCCCCTAATTAAAGGGTGGGAGGGAAGCAGAGATCTACATCCATCCTCAAAGAGTTCTACATTGCTTCTCCTTCCATCAGTTATTCTCCATAGAAAGCTCCCCTGCTTTCTGCACTCTTTCTCAGCTGCTCTCTTCCATGTTCTTTTTGTTGCTGCTTTGACCTTTAAAGATTCTCACTTCACTAGTGACCAGGAAATACCACCAACAGCCAAGGAAGCCTCATATCCCTTTATTAACCAATTTCAAGCTAATTTTGCTTACACACATGACATTTTGCAAACTCCTATTATTAACTGGGGCAATGAGGGAACAATTTTGCAACTATTTTCTGTCTGTTTTGTTTTCATACAGGGAAGTACAGAACTTACAGAAGTGGATGGATAAAAGACACAAAATTCAAAAGAGGGCAGTGCTTACCCAGAAGCCTTCAGAAGAGAAGGAGCCAAAGCCAGAATTGTTTTGATGACTCTCATGCCATCATCTCCCCCATCCAGTGCATCAAGATCCTCATAGCTGGAATGTGGAAAGAAAAAGACATTTAACAGCAATTCCTGTGGCCCTTGAGAATGCATCATCCCACACCCCCAAGGAGAAAAGTGCCCCTAACGCACCTGAACTCCAGTGCTCCCAGGGCAGGTGGCAGCACTCACCCCTTTTATGGGAAATACAGGGAGGGAGAAGGCAGCTACCACTGGGCTGAGAAACCCCACATTTAGCACAAGCAGGAAACACTCCCTGAAGTATTTCTGAAAATGAGGAGCCAACTGTAGCTGGGATCTCAGAGCTCCAACACATAGGTCTGTTCTCTCTAAACTGGCCAGGGAGTGAGGGGGTTGGACAACAAAGGATCACTGCTTGATTTCCACCATGCTAACCACCAGATCAGGCTGTGGCTAACCCAGCAGAGCCAGCTGGGGTGCAAAAAGCTCAGCTGTCAGAACCTGCTCTGGTGCACATCTCTTACAGAGGTGGGGGCAGGACTTTCTCGTCACATGCATGACAATCAGTTTTGGACTGGGAACTTGCTCATTTCAAACTGTGGGCTTTTTCCATTATAAGAAATCTTTAAAACACTTTCTATTGCCTATTACTTCAGGCCTGTAAGCAGTATCAAAACAAGCCTGTATTATTATATCCCCAATAAACACACCTACATTCTGCATGTGTATATTACATCTGCATATTTTGTGTGCAGTTGTGTGCAGTGTGAGGAAGCAGACAGAAAACCTTGCTTCGAGGAACAGGAGAGGAAAAATTTCTTTGTCTGATTACCGGAGGATTTCTGCCTCCAAGGAAGCCATGTCTTCATGGAAAACATATGGGGGGTTACTGACTATGGCATCTATGGGGCCCCAGAGCAGCAGCTGTTTGGCAGAACCTAGAAAAGAAAAAGAATCACAACCAGCTCTCAACCACAGCATCTTCCCTATATGCTCAGTGTCAACAGCCTCCCCAGGAAACTGTCTCCAGGCACAAGTAAATGTGTTTGGCTCTGCTTTGTGATAATAAAATTTTATCCTGCTTCTTTCTGCAATAGCCTGCCCTGTTCCCTGTCCCAGGAATGCAAGAATAGTACAAAGGAAAGCACAGGCAAAGTATCATTTTTTCGTATCAAGAGCCTGCTTAGCAGGCCGTGTTAAAAATCACAGGAGCTTGATGCCCTGGAGCTCTGTGCCCACCTGGATCTAAAGCAACAACCAGAACTCAGAGAGCCCACAAAGACCTAAGTAGGAGCTCATACTGGCTGTCCATATGAACATCATTCCTCCAACGAGCTGCAGAGCAAGGGCCCCTCAGCAAAAACAACAGTGGGCTGCTCTTCTGCAGAGCAGGAGCAGCTCCCTTTGCTCCTGCTGCTGTCTGACACAGGCCAGCCCTGAATCAGACCTCATGTAACCACATGAGCATGACACTGTCCTCAGGCAGCCTCTTGGCACACAGCTTTCAGCTCTAAGAGGTAGCAGAGGGTCAAAAACAAGTGTCAGGAAGGTGTTCTAATGAACCCACAGCTGCAGCCCCTGGCTCCACAGCTGCTAACAAACAGCCAAGCACTATCGACCTAACTGGATAGGCCCCACCAAATGTTAGTTTTAACTGGCTTCAGCTGGCTCTGGGGAAGAAAAGCATCCTCTCCTGGTTCAACTAACCTAATTTCAGGTGAAGAAGGTTGGGTATTTATCTAAGCTAAATATCTGGGCTCCCTCTAACATCAGTGGAGAGACAGGCATGTACATGTTTATCCAAAGCATCCCTGTCAGCATGGAATGAATTACACTCTCTACACATTTGCCTCTCCCCAGTGACGGTAAAGAGCACCTGGACTCCCACCTCAGACACAACCTTGGGACACCTAAAGCCAGGAACAATTCATCTTCTGATGTAGTCAGGGACTTCTCTCAGCTGCCAATTTGCCCTGGAAACCTCTGGGAAAAGCTTCACTGGTTTACTTCTTACTGACCTTTTTATCTATCAACTTCACTCTTCTGCTGCCTGCATCCCAGAGAGGTCCCCTGGCTGTCTCTCATGCTTCCCTCCACCCATCAAAGACATAAAGGGAAAAAGACAAAGGGGATTGTAACAGTGAAAAGAGTTACTGTGTGAAACATCTTGGTGGATGACGTGAATCCTTTCTTGGAGTTGCAGCCTGTAAAATTCAAGATGCAAGAAAAGAAAGAAGAAAGATTAGGAGGTGTGTTTGTGTGGATTCATGAACAGTACATTCTACAAACAGATCATTAAATATTGCACCTCTTATCTGATACACATATATTCACAACTGCCAAGATCTTCCCAGCACATTCTCTCCTCCCACCACAGTGCCTTACACCCAAGTTCTACTCCTTTTGCTGAGGGCCTGTGGTCCTGCCCTGTGAGGATACACAGGCATCAGGAAAGGGAGGGATTCCTGCACTGTGTGCCTTGTGCCCAGATGGATCTGGCATTGGGATTGATCCAGTAAGACTCATCTAAGCATCCAGAGAACACAGCTGGGATAAAGGAGCTCTGAAAAACAGGCAGGATCCAAGCTGGGTTCAGTAAAGCAGTAACACAGCTTATCCTGCTGGCTTCTCTCCCAAGAGCTACAGGGCACCACGCCAGGGACAAGATCACAAAGATGCAATGAAAATATCCATGGAGACATATGAAGTTCTCTGATATGGCACTATACTCCCTCATTCACTCCTGAGCCAACAAGCAATGGTAATAAGCAAGACACTTTTCCCCAGAGGCCAGAGTTATAGTTTATAAAGGAGGCAAAGATCTGGCCAGCTTTCATTATATAGATGAAAAATTGCAACAGAATTGGGTTTGACACTGACACACTGGGACAAAACCTCTGCTCCCCATTCCCTGTAACTGGGCTAGGAGGCAAAGGGTAACAGTGAAGCGACCACTTTGGGAAGGGCTCGTTCCTACTCAGCTCTTCAGACTCACACACAAGCTGGGACTGGTTGCAAGCAGTGAAGAGATGCAGCCCAGTGCAGTCAGCACCAGAAGTAGTCCCCCCAGTGCTGGCAGCAGCTTGGGAAAAAAGGGGTATGTGGGCCTGAGGACAGAAATCCCAGTTAATGAGCACCTCTAGAGACTCACAGCTGTACTGGATTCCATGAGAAATAGCAACAGGAATTCTTTCTGAGAAGGCTCTAATTAATGCCTAGGGCCCAGCAGTTACTGAGGACACAGATGCAATCTGGAGCTCATTTCACAAAGCCTACACAGACTCAGAAGCATACTGGGATTCCAGCTCTGGGGTTCCCTGTGGTAGTGACAGGCCAGAACAATCTGACAGAAAAGCTGAGGAAGTGGAGCCACCAGGAAGGACAGACATATCTCAGCACAAGGCGTTTGAGCCAGCAGCTCTGACCATCCATCCAGCCACAGCACAGGTGTGTGAACAGCATGGGATCCAGCAGCACCATTCCCACCAAACCAAGACTGCAGAGAGGATGCTGAGGGACACCAGCAGCACATCAGAGGAAAAGTGCTGCTTGACTGTGCAAGCAGCTCTATAGGAGCAAGGACAGAAACAGCACAATTGAGGGAGCCAGAGAGAGAAAGGCTCAGGATACACCCGTCCTCAACTCCTACGTGACATAAACATTCCTACTTCAATCCTGAGCTTCCTGAGTTCACAGACAGGGATGAGAGCAGTTACCAAGAAACACTTTGAAAACCCTTGATAAATAGCATGTGAGCACCACTGCTTTATTTAGGCTGCTGTCTTTGCAAAGCACGTTCACAAGACAAAGAAAAACACTCTGGTAAACATGAGCATTTTTCTTCTGGATTGTTACACACTTTAGGAGTTCAACAACTAAACATTCTCTGGTTTCCAGTGGTGATAAACATGAAGCACATGTACAAGTATTGAGGACTCTTGGTCTTTCTCAAGGAACAATTTACCAAAAAAATGAGTAATATGTGGTCTTGTACCTCTGTGCATTCTCCCTGGTGAGATCCACAGCAGCCTCCTCTTTATCCATGGCTATGACTCTGCTCTGAAACAGATAAAAACAACAAACCCCACCAAGCAGGTGTTACAACATCAAGATTCCCGAGCAGACTGCCAAACATGCAAGATCAAAACTGACAAGAGAGTGCTCACTCTGGGCTCCTGGAAGGAACAGCCCCTGAGGAATGCATGGAGGGCACAGCTGGGATCACGAGCAAGGTGTGTAAGGCACTCAGGTGACTGAAGGCTCTCTGGAGCACAGCCAGCAGCCCACCAGAACAGACAACAACAGAGGCACAGTGACCTCACCTGACCCCTCACTGCTCCTGGCGGGGTGGGACTCAACACTCTGGCTAGTCTGGGCTAGGCACAGGCTGCAGGAAAGTCATGTTGTTGGATTTATCCTCCCTAATACAGACAGGATCCCTCCCAACACTAACACAACCACTTGGGCAGAGATGCTGGCATTTTCCATCTGCTATGCAGACACCTTTTACCCAGTTACTTCACTGCAGTCCTTACACCACATTCACTGCCTGTATTGACTGCATGTACTTGACTTTGTGTCAAGTATTTGAGCTTTCTCCAGCATAATGGTAAGAGAACAGGGCTCCACAGCTAAAACTTTGTTTGACCATCCATTCCACCTTGGGAAAACCAAAGGCAAAGGCCTAACTTGGTTTTTCTTTGCTTGATGTTTTTTCAAGCACTGATGTTGGTATGGATTTACACAGAGAACACATGCTTGAAGAAACTGCTTGGAGATGATGGTGTGACTTGTCAACACTCCTAAGGGGATTAATTTCATGGATCCAGGCCAGCACACACACACATGAAGCTCACCCTTAAGGTGAAGGACACAGCTGAGACCATAAATGAAAAGTTGCTGCTGTTTTCCCAGTAACTTAGTGCCAAATTCTGCCTCAAGCACTAAGGAGATTACCCAGAGTGTAACTCCGCTTAGCTGTCAGTGTGGCTACCACTAATTCTAATCAGTCAAGGCTCCTTATTTCCCTGGGCACAGCACTTTGGGCTGGGAAAGGACTTTTATGGGTTACAGGGACAGACTGACACAGCTGTTTAAGTTAACAAGCAAGGAAAAGAGCATGAAGCTCTTCTCCTAGCTCAGGAAATCAGAGCAATTTTACTCTGAAGTCATGAAGCTCAAGTATTAACCTTCTCAGGTCACTGGGAGGAGGAACACCCCTTCCTTTAGAGGCATCAACCTCTAATTCTTACACAGCAGGGCTTACACTTCTACAATAGGAGGGGCTGGCCACAGCAATTCTCATTCCTGAGAAGGAACTGGCTGGTCTGCAGTTCTGAGGAGAGGGGAATACTTTTCCCTTAACCACAGGCAATGAGGTCTTGAATTCATTTCTCATTTTCTTGACCAAGAGTATCTCTATAAAAATGTTACACACCACAAGAATCAGGGGCAAGAAGGGCTTTGGTCACCCAGATCTCAGCCCTCTTCCTGCTCTTTTCACTCTGTTCAGAAGCTGTGGGTTGTTACTAAGGAACAAAAGACTACAAAAACATGGTTTGGCAGTTGTGGCAGTGAGATATGCTTGTTTTATTGATCC
The DNA here is from genome assembly GCA_013399225.1 of Rhipidura dahli. Classification (NCBI taxonomy): domain Eukaryota; kingdom Metazoa; phylum Chordata; class Aves; order Passeriformes; family Rhipiduridae; genus Rhipidura; species Rhipidura dahli. The sequence continues at coordinate 213,947 of VXAC01001336.1, forward strand.
CAAGTACTGACACTGCTATGGTAATCCCTTTCCTGTATCATTTAGTCTTCAATTTCCCAGAGACAAGATCTTTTGATTCACAGCAAGGTGTTTTTAGAGATGACTGCCCCATAAATTCAACTAATAGAGTGTGTGCCCATGCCTCAGTCCCTCCTGTCCTCAGCCCAGGTTAGTTTCTTAAACCAACACCCACCAGTGCTTCACGGTAAGGTGATTAATAGTGAGCAGCAGCAGCTCCAGAATGAGCACATTCACTTCTTTCATTCTGAATACATCTCTGCTATCCCTGCAGACAGATGGGGAGAGGGACAATTCCCAAATACCCCTCCTCTACCTACTATGAACTTACAGAGCCTGACTGTCAGAGACCTGAGGTGCCCATCAGAGAAGTTTGTGACAGCTCAGTGAAGATGAGCACAGTGGGATTATCCTCCAACAAAGGCATCTATTGCAGCAGGAGCATTGAAGGGAGCTCACCTGTGGCAGTTTGCAGAGCAGACTCAGAGCAACTGCTCCAGAGCCACAGCCGATTTCCAGGATCACAGGACGAGGAGCAGGAACTGGGAAACAGAGGGCTGACTTCTCACATTTCTGAAATCCTTCCTCCACAACTAAAGAGATGAGATCCTAAAAAAAACAAACAAAATGACTAAGGGAGCTGTTTTGACTCACACCTTTGTGATCTGAGGACTGAAGTTTCAATTTCTTGACTCTGTACGCAGTGAAATGTATTTTTGTTGCTAATTTTAAAAACACAGATGGTAGCAATGGAACTGACAAGCCAGAAGTCACTTCAGCTCCATCTGCCCCACAGGGTGCTTTGATTAGTAACCAAATCCTCAGGATACAATCTCCCACAGACCCTCTGAAATCTTCTAGCACTGTTGGGAAAAACAATAACCAGACAGCTGGAGCACATTATCTTCTGCAACACCATTTTATTTACTCCAAAATTTTGGCTTTCAGAATTTGTGAGCTTCAAAACTCAAGATTTCTACACAGCCTCAGTAGGGTAGGTGTCCAGGAGGCAGTTGCACAGCTCCTAACAGCATCTAAACCAATAATCCAGCCTGCAGACAAAAAGCCAAAGCAATGAGTTACTAAATGATCCAAATGAGCAGCTCCCTGCATGGATTTCAGATTGTGGACTCCTACTACACTTTGTTGCTATCAAGTCTACATGGAAAAGATTTCCATCCATGCTCCTGGATCTGTGTGCAGCTGCTGCCTCCTCTCTCCCATCACTCTTTTCTTTTCTAAATCCCTTTGCCATGTTATATAAAATCAAAAGATTTTATATAACGGTCTCAAAGATTTCTAAGGTTTGTGAAAATATAAGATATAGAAGATAGAAGAGAAAGCACACATGTGCCTCCCTCTGACTGCAGCATGAACTTCCTTTGTTATTGACTGGAGAAAACTTCAAGATGGAAACCTTATGAACACCTTGAGGGCATCAGCAGCTCAGCAGGTGCTCCCAGCTGCCTTCCATCCTTGTGCTTTCAGGCCATAACAGTACACAAAGGCCTTGCTGCCCTAGGTGTTCCCAGCGTGGCTAGGATTCTCCACTTGAGAGGGCTGCTCTTGCATCTCTCTTGTAAATCCAGAAAAAGTTTAACAACATTTACAAAAAAATAACTGGCATAGGATGGAATATTTAAAAGGAACAAGTCCTGGCAGTCAGGTCAGCGTTTCTTTTACTTTACAATGGCTTTTGTTGGGAGCCTGACCTGGACAGCTTGTACATAAGGGCAGAAGCCCTTCCTTGGATCTCCCACCTTAACTGGAGCACAGCTTAAGAGGTGCCTTGTGCAAAGCTGCAGTATTTCTGAAGAGATTCATAGCTCTTGGTCATCCTTCATGACAGGCCACTCCACATGTGCAGTAAGTGGGAAGGGAGGTGCAAACAGGTATAAAAATGAAGTGTTCAGGTCGATGAGCTTTGATGAACCATCCCTGGAGCAGGCAAGTTTCAGGACTGATATCTAAAAATACTCATCCAGGGATGAGGAGCCACACCACAATGCCCTGCCCTGGTCACTGTGTCATTACTGGCATTGCCCTCATATGGCAGTTTGGCTAACAGTCACCAAAATCACAAATTAATTCCTCACTGCTGCTCTGGGATTCCTTTCCTAGACAATTACGGATGAAAACAGTCTCACAGGCTCCCAACCTGGAGGAAACAATTACAGGACTCAGACAGCAAAAGGGCAAAATAAACACCTTATCTACCCACTTTGTAAGAAGTGGCCATTCAGCCAAGAGCTCCAGATGAATCAGTCTGAAAACACTTGGGCACTGCAGACAGCCAGAGACTGCAAGTGCAGCTGCTTTGGCCAAGCAGGTGAGGAGCTGAGGATTCCAAGAGCACAGAAGAAAAGGCACCCAAAAAATTCTGCTTGGCCATTAAATCACTTCTTTGAATACCAGCCATTTCTGGACACTTACAAACATTTCCTGGAAATCTCCACAGTAACTCAGAACCATCTGTTCCCAGAGTAGCACAAGTTACTGATTACGAATGTCCAAATATGACTTCCATACACTGGAACTATTCTAACCATTTATTAACTTCCTTAAGGTTTATCATTAGTAATTTCAAACTTGCTGGGTTTTAATGGAATGCCCACTTTACACATTCCACAGAGAAAGCATTTTAGTGTGCTTGCCAAAGCTCCTATTTAAACATGATGGATTTCAGCTTTTACCACATAAAATATAAATAAAATGGGATGTCGATATTACTTAGGCTTTGTAGCCTGCTTTCTGACTGCCTTACCTCATTGTCTTGGTTATTTCATGGTAATTCCTTTCATAATAATTCTTACCGAGGCAAAGGCTGGTTTTCTCATAACACACATTTACCATAATAGTACAAAAATAAAACACATGAAAAATAATGGGTCAACCTAAAGAAATGGCATCTTTTTCTAGACATTAGTATCTCATTACAATAAAAGGCTGAATAATTATTTTCAACTTGATTGACAAGCAAAGAAGATTTATTCTAACTGGCAGAGAATCAGAAAAATTCAGTAACCATGACACAGAGTATGTCCAATCATCCCACTCCCATTGCCACTAGGTTTCAGGAAGGATTAAATTATGGAAAATTGTTTTGACACCGTAGTCATCAGATTCTTCTCAGTATTTTTCACCTTCTAGCAAATGATCCAGGCAAAATCTGTGCTTCTCAAATCACACCATCACCTCCAAAATATCACCCCTGGAAATTGATACATTACAGCACTTAGCAAAACACAGTAGAGCCCCTTTCAAATCTCATCTTGGGAGATGAAGCATTTCTGGCCAAGTATTACAGTGTTCATACAAAGACTACAAAATACCCTACAAGTCAGACATTCCCAACCTTTGCACAAGAATCCGACTGGAACCGCAGCTGGGAAAAAGCAACAAAGAGGCCAGTGGTGCTAAAAAGAGGTGTCTGGGACTGACACAGAGAAACTGGGACTGGGATAACAGCAACTGGCCAAAGGCTGAGGTCTTTATTGGGCAGGATACCCCATGTCTTCTCAGACTGAACAGATTCAGAGCACAAATACCTGCTAATATAACGCCAAAAGTGCCAAAAGCCATTTCAACCATCAGTTTGATCACCAGCTTTGAAGGCTGAGACATGAAATTACACAAATTCCATTGGCAAATAAAAGAAAACACTTTGTGACCCATTTCCATATTTGCCCACAGCATGCCAACCACTGAGTAAAATGAACGCTCAATTGTGGAGTCATTAACATTCCAATTATTGCTTACAGCATGAGTCATTTTTGTCAGTTACAACCCAGTCTTACAAGAAGAAATTCTGCTAACCAGTGCTACAGGTACTGGCAGAACTACTTTTATCCTGGAGCCTGCTGTACACACGTGGGTATCAGTGTGATAATTGTGTCCAAAAGGGGAAATGGAACATTTTGAAGAATTTTTCTCCTCTAGTCTGTGCAAGAAACTCCTTCCTGCAGCAAAAGCCACTTTTGGGAGGAGTGAAGGGACTGAATGGCAAACAGAACCAGGAAAAAACTGAAATCCTCTGCCTGCTTTTGCTAGCAATGGCAGCAAGGTGGAGGGGAAGGAAGGTCCCTGACACAGCTTGGGCAGCCCCCATGATGGAGCTGTTGACACCTGCAAGTAGGGGCAGACTGCCCCTTCATTTCATTTCACAGATGGGTGAGCAGAGGTGTTCAAACAGCCACGAGGAACAGACAGAAGTCACATGGAACAGTGACCTCAGCAACCCCTGTTTTTCTTTGAAGTAAATCTTATGTATAAACTAAAACACAAGAAGTTTCACCTCAACATGAGGAAAAACTTTACATTAAGGGTGGCAGAGAAACAGAACAGAGAAATGAAGCTGCCCCCTTGGAGATACTCCAACTCCTCCTGGACACGTTCCTGTGTCACCTGCCCCAGGTGACCCTGCCTTGGCAGGGAGGTTGGATTGGATGATCTGCAGAGGTCCCTTCCAACCCCAGCAGTTCTGCCATGCTGTGATTATGCCGTGCTTACATGTACAGGGGACACAAATGTTTGCTCCTCATGCTACTTCATTTCCAGCACTCAAGAGGCTCTTAGCCAAGCCACTCACAGGCTGTTCTCACCTTGTGATTCCAGGAAGTCACTGCCAGAGTCACCCTAAGTTCACACTGTCATTTATTTGGGTTCCACGCCCCCATCTTCTCTGTTGAGTGCAACAAATGCAAAACTTTGTGAACACCTCCAGCTTCCCCTGAGCCTCTGCCTCACCCTTCCACTCACAAGTGCGGTTCCCCAAGGCCCACCAGCACCCTCTCTGTTCTCACAGCTCTTGGTGTTTCCTCTGCCCTGTGGCCAGGGCTCTGGTTCACTGCTTTTCTTGGAACTGCTGCCGGCACCCAAACCACAGAGGCTGCCCAGCTGCAGCCCAGGCAGAACTGGCACAGGCTCAGCCGGGTTCCAGCCCCGAGACAGCCGGGAGGAGGCAGCAGAGATTCCTGGGCTCAAGGGTGGCTGCAGAGCCGAGCACAGGGACAGAGCTGAGGGGCTCCTCTGCTACAGCCCAGCACTGGGGAATGACCCATGATGTGTTTCTGCCATCACAAAGGACAAACTAAATCAAAACAAGAGGAAGCGAGGAACAGGAAAGGCAAGGGTGGAAGTCACAAACTCCCACTGCATTCACTACAAGCAGACTTTTTCCATGCCCCAGAGGAAAGCTAGGAAGACAAGGTTCCAGGGTAAGAGCCAGGGTGGCAGAAGGCTCCAAATTCCCAGGTCAGTCAACTGGACAAGGAAAGCAAAAAGGAAAACCCTGGTAGCCTTCCCTCTGCTCTCGCACACTTCCAGGGAATGTTTTACTTATTTGTGTGCTTTCCAGAAACTTCTGTTCTCAGAATCCAGGATTTTCCATAGAGCCTGATCTGATATTAACCCAAGCACCCCTCCCCTCTTGTTTGCCCACCTGGCTGCCAATCAGCACATGACAAAACACCAGGAAGCCAAGCTGGAAACCCAACTCCATGGCAGTGGCCCCAGAAGATCCCTGCCAAATATTCTGCTTCCAAAACCAAGCCTCCAAACCAGCCCACTGCTTCATGGGCAGGCAGGGGTTTTGTCCTGGGCTCTTCTGCCTGGCACTGTAGTAGGAAAGAGAAAAATCACAGAATATTCAGAGTTGGAAGGGACCCTTGAGTCCAGCTCATAAGTGAATGGCCCATGTGGGGATTGAACCCGATGCTGCACAAAGCCCATGGAACTCCCACTACAAACATATGGGAATCAAAGCACCTGAATGACTCCAGGGGAGTCACTGGTCCTGAAAGAAAGGGAGGCTTTAGGCATTATAAATGACAGACAAACATGTCAAAGCACACCTAACACTGAGGAAGGGGTTTGGCTTTGGTCCTGATGTGCCAGGGCACATGCCACGTGCTGCTTCATCTGCTGGAGCAGAGGCTGTGACAGCACCCAGAAATGACTTTCTCAAAAGGCAGCAACCCACATGTGCTTGTGCCCAAGGGACATTACCACAGCTGTCACATCTAAATTTAGCCATGCCCAAGGGGCAGGAGTGGATCCCAGTCACTGCACGCTGGCCATAGCCCAGGTGTCCAGCCCAGAGCTCTATCCAGGCACACCTCTCCAGAAGCAAGGTATTTTCTTTCTCTGCAGATACTGGTACTGACCACTGCCAGACACAGCATCTGGACAGATGCACCAGTCTAGCTTGCTAATCCCCAGCTCTAGTTTCTTGGATGTTTGAAAAGGGCTTGGGGGAGGAAATGAATTTTTTTCCCCTCACGTGGGAATCTCCTTGAGTCCCATCTGTTACAGCCATTTCTCCAGTTCTAGTCCTACATCCTGCTTTCACTGCTGATGAGCTACAGGACTCAGCTAAAACACATGGAAACAGGAGCCTTTTTCAATCGTAACAGGAAGATCAAATCTCCCCAAAAATACAGGCAATAACAACAGAGAGATCTGTGAGAACATATTTTAAAAGTCTATATATAAAGTTAACCTGGCAAACAGGTTTGTGCATGTCTTAAAAGAACAGCTGCTGCTTTCCCTGCCTTCAGCACAAATTTTAGCTTTAAATTTCCATTTTTCAGTCTGTCCTGAAAATTACCAACTTGGAAGTAATTTTATGCACTAGCAGTCTTGTTTTCTTGCATAGGAAGCCAGCAGGAACTACCACCACAGTTCATCTTGGCCACTCAGCCAGGTACAACCCTGTTTCTTCCATCCTTTCCTTTGAACAAGGACAAATCTGTCCGGAGAATACATTCTGTCCTGATTTTCAAGTGGCCAGCAATAGACTCCTGCTACGCTGTTTCAGCATTTAATTACACTCTCTGTTGAGATGTGCACCTTTTCTTCTGGCCTGCATTTATAGTGCTTATTATACACTTGTCTGTGAAACCAGAGGGACTTCAGCTTTCAAATTTCTGCAGTCTGTTCCAGGTAATTTACCCTTAAGCTTGTTTTTGATGAACTAGACTGTCTTTTACAACAAGGCAGACTTTTTCAAGCTATTAATTCACATGCTGTTTTTTCCCCAAATCAAATTTTCCACTTCTTCCTCAAGCAGTCAGTAACATAACTGGACATAATAGTTCTGCAGCTATTCCACTGCTGCAATACTCATTATTTAATGCTGCCATGTGCACGTGGGCACTCCCCTGTCCCACGGGCAAGGATCCCATCAGCTCACTGGGCAGCAGAAAGCAGGTGGCTCCTGGTCAGCCAATAGCCCTAAGATACTGGAAGATCCCAAGTCTTTCTCCAAGCCCTTCTGGCAGCACAAGCACCTCAGCCACAAAGCACATTTGTCTCTCTGTATATGATCCTACTGAACACTTGTGCCAGCTCAAAGGGTAATTCCAATTGCTCTGCAGCAGTAACAGGCTCCCTTCATGATTTCCATTCCCCCAGCCTCTGTGCCACAGCCCACCTGCAGAAAATGCTGTTCTCCTCCACCATACTGATGAAGTATTGCCTATTATATGGGCAAAATCTGAGCTATCTGAGGCCACAAGAGCAATGCTCCAATCTTTAGCACATTTGCTTACAGCTATATTTAGACAGATAGCAGTTCATTTCTGATTTGTTAAATAATGCGCTACTGCATTTATGTTTAATATACCTTATACAAGTCTACAAATATTTCAAGAAAGAACCTTAAGCTAATGTCAAGACAAGGCACTATCAGACTTCTCATTTCCCAAACTGGGAAGCCCATTACACAGAAAGAGGAAGCAGCCTTCCCTTGAAGAGACAACTGGTCAGAGGCAAAACTATGAGAAAAAGCCAATCTCCTGACTCTTGATTAACGGCTGTACTCACTAGACAGTGTGACCTTTAGACCTTTCCAAGAAGTATCCATCCATGGTAAAGAAATTAGGGAAATGAAAGGACATTTCTGCATCAAAGGCTTCCTTTCAGCCCTGATTGGAACAGAAAATATGTCACTGCTTTGAAATAAAACACTAGAGAGAGAAAGGGCCTACCTTGCCATCTGTTTATTTGCATATACAGGTCAGGAAGGGAAAATTCTCCCTTCCCTGTGTGCTGGACCTTCTTGAAAGGTTAATGATTATGTTTAGCTAGAAGTTAAACTTCATGAAAGGTTTCTCTGAGCCAATCTTTGACTCAAGTGCTTTCACAGAACACCCCACAAAACAAAAGCCATTCCACAGGCAGGTGCAAGTAAACAGCATTGACTTCAGGTTTCAAGCATATTATTGTGGGAAAGAAACCACTTGTTTTGGGAAACAAGCAGAAGAGCTTAAAAATCCCAGGTAGAAAAAGAATAGAGACATAATTAAAAATTAAAAATGCTGTGGTGAATTAGTTAAATGTTATACAGTAAAAACTAAAGGTTTTCCTTTATGAAGCACCAGAAGCAAAGAATACACCTTTCCCACCTACATTACAAGATTTGCTGTCACATGATGCCAGGGAGGTTAGACACAGACAGACTCCAAAGAGGATTAAACAAATTAGTGGAGGACAGATCCATTAGCAATTATGAAGCAGGATGGCCCGAAATCCAGCTTTGGCTAAGAACAGGCCTTAACTGCTGGCTGTCAAGAGAAGAGGGGACCCTTCCACACCCACCTTTTCTCTTGTCATTTTGCCCCCACCATCTGCTAGGAGCCCGGATCAATAGCTGCGAGGCACAAGAGATGGCCATTTTTGCTTCCACTCAACAAAGAAGCCTTCTCAGAACCACCAGAAAACCTGGTATAACGGAGAGGGAATCGAACCGGCAGGAACTCGGCGAGTCTAAGCCTGGAGCGCCCTCTGGGTGTACGGGGCTGGTGTGCTGCACACCCCGCACCACTCCCTCGGAGAACGCCTGCACCAAGCCGAACTCTTCCCTAAGGAAAAAGCCATGGTGAGGCTTCACAGAGCCTGCAGTCACCTGGACAGGAAAGGAATCCACGGCTGGCTGAATTCTCCTCCTCTTTGTTCTGCTTCTCCCAAAGCAAGGCCGCCTAAAATTTTAGAAGTTAAAAAAAAATACTTGGTTTGGGAAAAGGTCTTTCTTCTCCATTGAGAGTGAGGGAGCAGTGTTGGGAGAGCAATGCCTTGACATCACAACAGTAATCACCTAACAAAGATAATTCATTGTGCACACCCTGTAACTTTGCTCCAAACGTTCCCCAGTGCACAATCCTGGCTCTGGTGCTGCAGGAGGAAAGCTGGCAGGATGCTGAGTTCCAAAGACCCTCACAAACCCACTCAGCACTTGCAGCAGCCAGTCCAAAGCTTTCCTCCCAGCAGGCCAGAGCTTCAACAGGACCTGCTAGTTCCCTGCTTTTGGCTGCCTGTCCCCTCCCCACCCAGATTCCCATGGAACAGGAGAACAAAGCCACATGTGCTGAAAAATATTCCCGGAGGGAGAGAAAAGGAGAGGGCTCAGCTACCAGAGAGAACTAAACAGGCATGGGGGCAAATTTCACACAGGACAGAATTCAGCAGACAAGGGAGCTTCTCTCTCTGCGTGTGTCTATGTCCCCAGGCCTGAAACAATGCTCGTGGTTTGAGTCATGCTGTGTTTAATTTCATGCCATTACCAAGGCGCTGGGAGCAGCAGTCATAACCCTTCTGTTGCAAGCAGAGAACAACATGTGTGTCAGAAACATGGCTCCCCTTCTTCTCAGACTCGAATCAACACACAGCAGCACCTGCAGAAGCTACATACATAAAATTAGGAAGCTAATTTTGAAGCTGCCTGTGTATCTGCACTAATGAGTCAGTGTAGGGAGTCACATTTTCTCAGCCAAAAACAAGACATGTGGCTTGTGTGTGCAGTCACAGATAAACTTGAACCTGGGATAACAATTAACTGCTTCCTAAAGAACAAGGACCATTTACAGAAATTATGTGGTGGAAAGTTTCAGCACTGCTGGTTTTAAAAACACTGCAGACAAATTCTGAACAAAAGGAAAGCCAACAGATGCAATGAACTGCAGCATTTCTGAAAGCAGTTTTCAAGTCCAGTGAAGGCTGAAGAAAGTTACTCTGATGAAACAAAACACAGACAAATCCCAAACCAAACACATCACACAAAGTCAGAGATGACCAACCTTTCCTTCCAGCAGAAGGAAAGGATCTGGACACCACTTTGTGCACAGGTTACACACAGGGCACGGTTCCTGGAAGCAGCATCTGTCTACAGCCATGTCCTGCCAGGTGCTGCTGAATCGCTGGATCTTGTCCCCGTGGCTCTTCCTGACACAGGAACCTCCCAGCAAATCACAAGCAAACTCTGTGTTGCCCACAAAGCTCCATTCCTGAATCATTATCATAAACTTCTGGTCTTCTGTAATAAATGTACTAAAAATGTGCCTTCATAGGAAGTTAAGTGACACAACGAATAAAGTTTTGCCAGAGACAAGGTTTGGGTTAAGCTGTTTACACTCCAGTTTTGCACTAGGGTATATTAAGTGGTTTCAACCACAGCACCACACTCCAATTTGGGCCAGCGGAGATGCTTTTACCAAAATCAGGCATGTGGGCTCAGTTAACAACATTCTCAAGCATTGGCCAGCCCAGCTTCCACTCCACACAATAGGCCTTTGTCTGGAGCCTGGCACTGTATGAGGACAATCAGAGCACAGCTCCAGAGGAAGCCTCACCAGCAGATATTTTGACTCGCAGAACATACAAGTTCTCCCTGATTTTAATGCTTCTGTTGCACCCATGAACTAATTGGAATTTGAAGGTTGGAAATACTCTCTTGAATCATCCAGAGCACAAATACTGTTGACAATAACAAAGCAAACCATCGCTGGCTCCAACTGGCAAAACTATGGAGCTCCATCTCCAAACTCAGTGACCACACAACCCAGGCCAGGCAGAGAGTTCCCAGCTTCTCTGGACACAAGTGGCAGCACCATGATTTAGTACCCAGCAGATTCTCCATGGGATGCTGCTGACTCCCCACACCAAACCAAGACTCTGGTTCTAAATACTCCTCTGCAGGATGACTTGAGAGGGTGTCTATGTTGTAGCTGTGCTGATTCCCACTGAATGCTCTGGAACCCTCTCATGGATTGCAGTAGCACCCTCTTCCTCAAAGGGCACAACAGAAGCACAGGCTGTCTTTGTCTTTTAATTTTTGTTTAACTGTTGCACATTACAACAGGCAAACAGATGAAGAAATGACTACCAGACTGAAACAGGTTTAAGCTTCTGGGACTCATAAATGGACAAAAGGTAAGAAGACTACTTAATTTCCAAAAGTTAACACAGGCTCCAGAAGAAAACGAATTCTCAGAAGGTAAAAAACCCAAACCAGTCCAAATCAAAACAAAACACCCACCTCCCACATCCTAAGCTCTGCTGCAGAGGAGTAAACAGAAAGTTTCCTAGCTAAGATGGCCCATGCTGTCAGGGCAAGTGTCACCATGTAGATCTTAAGCTCTTCCATAGCAGTAGGAACACTGGGGAACATGGAGTTTTAACTTGGTCATGCATGTATGGCTGTCCTTTGCATTCTTATGACTGACAGTCACATTTAATTCCAGCCCAGGTCAGAACTTACCTTTCAGATTCCTGTACTTGTCCAGAAACCACCAAGGAGCCATGAGACAGAGGGTAGGTGTCATTTCCTACCAGCCTGCACACGTGGACACTCAGGCTCTCTGGATTCCATTCCTCTTTTCCTACTACTGCAGGGTTCTACTGGCAACCTCTGGACAATGTTTAGATTCCTCTATTCCTCTTAGTGGCACTAAGCCACTGTAGAAGTTTCAAACTTTGCTGGAGTCCTTGCTATAGCAGAACTAAGGAAGGCAAAGCCACATCCTTCCATCAATGGCAATTGATTTCCATGTAATTAAGGGATACATTAGCTTGCAACGTTCCTTGCTCTGAAGCAGGAGGCAAAGGTTATCAGCATCAGTTCCAGATCACAAGCTTTGCATCATCCCCATTCTAAAGAAAGTTATCTCATTTCTTCATCACTGCAGCCTCACAACACACCAGATGCCTTCACAGCAATGCTCTGATCGTATCCTGTCATGTAACTCACACATGCAAGCCTGCCCCCACCACACCCCACACATTCATACCTCTGTTTCAGGCCGTGGAATAAATACTGGGGGTCTCATCTTCAGGGTCAAGTCCTGGAAGTCCCACTCTCCAAGCACGTACTGCACCGGCATCCTGCAGCAGGCAAAAGGAGTGTGAACACTTTGGGACTGCACTGGGTGACCAGAGGCACTCTCATACCATGCTTACCTCACTACTAACCATAGCCCCTGCTGAGGGCCAGCAACTGCATGAGCAATGTGCATGTGCACACTGAGGGAGCTGGGGGAGCTCCCTTCCCACAGCTGAGTTTGTTATCAAGCACTGGAATTGGGAACTACAGGTCAGTCAGCCTCACCTCAATACCAGGGAAAAGCGATGGAAAAAAGAGCCCTCGAGGCTGTGTCCAAACATGAGAAGTGCAGGAAGGTGATTGGAAGTAGTGAGCATGGACTTACAAGGGGGAAATCATTCCTGAGTGACCTGATAGACACCCATGACACAGTGACCAGCTTGGTGCATCAAAACCGCGTGTCTGGGCTTTCCCAAGGGTTCTGATACTGTCTCCCATAACATCCTCATATACAAGCTGATGAAGTACAGACTGGCTGAATGAGGTGGGCTGGAAACTGAACTGGCAGGCTTGGAGCACAAGGCTCAGCTGAAGGCTGATCCCTAGTGGAGTACCCCGGGATCAATATCCTGCAACACCTTAATGATCCGGGTGAAGAGACAGGGATCACTTTTGGCATGACTGCAGTCACTGAGAATTAACTGGGAGGAGCAGTTAACAGACCAGGTGGGTGTGCTACTTTGCAGAGACCTCTGGAGAAATAGGCTGAGAGGAATCTCATAAAATTCAGCAAGTAGTAGTATGAAATCATATAAACTGAGGAGGAATAACCCCATGCACCAGTACAGGCTGGTGTCTGACCATCTGGACAGTGGCCTTGCAGGTGGATGAGTTGTGCCCCTCACTTGAAGCACCATGAGAGACCAACACAGCAGAGTTACTTGACATCTGAGCTGCCTTCTCTGTGCTGCCATTCTCCTGGCTGCTTTTAGGCTGAAGGAAAGCCCTCCACAGAACAAGTACAGGAGGATGCTCCTACCTTTGTAGCCGCTTGTGGCTCAGCTGCTGGATTTGCTCCTGCTGCACTGCTGTAAGTGGAGTGTGGAGGCTTTTGGAATCCAGGCTCTGAAACTGAAGACAAAGTCACTTTAAAACCTGCCTATTTGTGCCACTGGGGGGTCCTCTGCCACCCTGCCAAAGGCAAGCTCCAGGGCAACACAAGATGCTGACAAGCACAATTGTCTGGGACTGCTGGAAACCAGCTGGGAAGTGATCAGAAGAACCTATCTGCATGTTTAGAAACAAACCTTCCTAACTGTTCTTCTGCTATTTTTTGGGACTCACAAGAATAAGCAAAATTAAGCATCACTTCATCAGGCAAGTCAGGGTGGGTGTTTATGTTACATTTCTGCAAAGGAGAGCATTTAAGAGACCCCTGAGTGTTCTACTGGCAGTAATAAACTACACCTCACCCTCTGTGCCATCTTAGGGAGGATAAGTTGTTGTACTCCCTATAAGTGCAGTAAAAAGGTAAGAGATTCAATCAAAATGAAAATGTGAGAAGCACACACAGACCTTATTCTTCTCCTATTACTTAACTGTTTTTGCTCCCAGGACAAATGACACAATATATTGACTGGATTCTCGTGCTTCGGGGATCCCGTTCGTCTCAAACACCTTCTGCCAGTAGTTGACCATGTCAGTGGCAGTCATGAGGCCGGGTCTTGCACTGCAGCTCTGCCTCAGAGACAACTGCTTTGGACTGAGGACAGCACCTTTACTTGGAGTCAATCTCCCTGGCACAAGCTGAGGTGGGAGGCTCAACAGCTTCCTGAGCAGTGGATGGGTGAGGCATCTCATTGTGGCAACGTTTCTGACTTCCACAGGTATTCCTCGTTGTCACCTGCTGATCTGTCAGTGCTGAGGTTCACCTGGTGCTACCACAAGTCACCGTGGCTAAGCACCAGCTGAGCACAGTCGGTGAGTTTTCCACAGGGCAGCATTTGCAGCTCTTCTAGGCTAGAAAACAAGGCAAGAGAACAGCCTGAATCCCTCGAGCTATTGTATCACAGGTTCCCTTCTGACAGAATACAGACTCCTTGCCCTAATCCCAGCCAACAGGCACAAAGCCAATTACTCTCATCCTACAGGACTCATGTGACAGCCAACCAGCCCAGCCACTGCAACCCACTTCTTCCCAGAGCTGCCCATCTCCAGAGGCCAGTCTGTGCCCATGGCAGGGCAGAAGTGAGCTGCCCACACACAGGCACAGCACTCCTGCCTGTCCTTGCTCCCAGAAAGCCACTGACACACCAACCTTCAGCTCCAGCCCTTGCCTCTCCACCCCACAGGAGGGTCACCCTGGTTTCCCTGTAGGAAGACCTTCAGTCTCTCCTAGACTATTTCTTTTATTCCTCTCTCTGTTCATCAACCTCAAGTCCTAGGTTGGCAGTGATGCTCACAGAAGACCTGGACTTCATGGATCAAGGGTTTTTCACACTGTCACCAGCCCCAGAGCACAAATAAGGGATCACAGAGCCAGAGCTGAGCTGCTAAGAGCAGAAGAAGGAAAAAGTCTCTCAGCGTACTAGAGGGAAAAGAAACACTTGAAAAATGAAAAGGCCAGAAAGGGCAAAACCCGCCAGAGGGACGTCAGTCTCTTAAAGGAGAGAAGAGGCACAGCCAGACAGAGAGAGAATAAAAACAAACAAGATGACTGCAGGAGACAGAGGCAATGAAACCTTACAAAACAGCTGCTGCATATCACACTTGGAACTGTGTGAGACAAACAGAACAACAACCACATTTTCCTGCTGTGATCCATCAGAAATGAGGGCCCCTCTCCTTCCTGACTCACAGTCCCTGGAGCAACAACTATGGGTTTCCCTGAGCACCCATTCCCATTCCTCTATTTATGGCTGCTTTTCAACACTGTCTCGAAGAGGCCACAACCTCCTCTACTCCAATTTCTCCAGAAAATCACCACACAAACGACTAAATACCTCTCCTGAGCAGCTGGCAGCTGCCCCCTAGGAGTGCTGCTGCAGGGAGAGCCGGGGAGACCAGCTCTGCTCTGAGTGTTCTACTGGCAGTAATAAACTACACCTCACCCTCTGTGCCATCTTAGGGAGGATAAGTTGTTCTACTCCCTATAAGTGAGATAAAAATAAGAGATTCAATCAAAATGAGAAAGTGGGAAGCACACACAGGCCTGGCACCATAGTCCTGCTCCTGCTGCACAGGGAAACCCTGGAACAGTCAGGCTTCCACTGCCCTCCTCTGTAAAATCAAACACAGCTCAGGGAAGCAGCAGGAGGAATATCCCGTAGCAAAGATCTCCAGATTGTCTTACCTACTACCTCCTGGCAAAGCGGTAGATGCTGTAAGAGCCCAAGGATGCCCTTTGTTAAGTCTTTCAGTATTTACAGTACATTTACATTTCTTTACAGTATTTATTCAGGAAACTTCCCACTCCAAGGCCCTGTTTACTTCTACAAGAGAAACACTAAAGAATAAAACATTACCAACCATCAGCATTTTTAGGGAGGCAGAAGGCAGCCTTAATTGGCCATAGTTGAGACAATCTGCACAGAATCACAGAACTGTTGGGATTAGAAGGGACCTTAGGAGATCATCCAGCCCAACTTCCTGACCAAGGCAGGCAACACAGGAACGTGGCCAGGTGGGTTTGGAATGTCTCCTGAGAGGGAGACTCCGTGACCCCCCTGAGCAGCCTATTCCAGCGTTCTGCCACCCTCAACATAAAGAAGTTCTTCCTAACGTCGAGGTGAAACTTCTGCGTTTTACTTTATAGCCATTACTCCTCATCCTGTTGCTGGGCACCATCCTCTTAACAACCTCCTTTGAGATCTTTACATGCACTGAGATCCCCTCTCATTTTCTCTTCTCTGGACTAAATAGGCACAATTCCTGCAGTCTCTCCTCATAAGACACATACTCCATACTCCTTCATTATTTTTGTTCCCATGTGCTGGACCCTTTCCAGTGGCTCCTTGTCCCATCTCTCTTAATAAAGGAGACCAGCTGTGAGGCAGCATGAAGGTAGCATGCTACTTCATGCTATAAACACCTGTCTACACACAGGTAAGGAGCAGATTTTCTTTTCCCCCTGCAGTTCCGTGGTTTGGTCCTTTCAGCCCCAGCTCCCACTCCCTGCAGCCTCACATGTGCACGGGTGGCTGAGGAAAGGCCCAAGCCACTCGCACTCTCGGCCCTGCCCTGGGGGGCTGGAGCTCGCACTGTCCAGGTCTCGTTCCAGCTGCTGTCAGTGTCCGGCTGAGCCGGCGCCGCACAGCCCCGTGACCACATCGGACAGGGCAGCCAGGAGCCGCTGACCCGCAGTGGGGAACGAGCCCTGTGAGCAGCGCCGGGACCGGAGCCCAGCTCCTCTTCCAGCCCCTCGGCTTTCCCTGCACCATGGCCATGGGGGGGGCTCCCTCCACCTGAGGGGAGAGTGGGCCCGGGGCTGCTGTGAGGCGAGCGCGCGCACAGCGACGCCTCACCTCATGGCTCCCGGCGGGGCCGGGGGCACAGGCGGCTCCCCGTGGGGCTGAGGGCACGGCCGGCTCCCCGTGGGGCAGGACGGAAAATGAGCAGCCGAGCGGCTCCCGAGCGCCGCGCCGGCCCGCTGCCGCCGCGCGCATGACTGACAGCCACGCCGGCCAATCGCGAGCCGAGTCCCGCGGAAGCCGGNAGCCCGGGTTTGGCCCCATTCCGTACTCCGGGATAATTCCAGCCCGGGTTTCCCCCATGCCGGGCCCCGGGCAGCGCCGCGCGCGGAGCCGGCCGGGAGCCCGCGGCTGCGGCTGAGGCGGCTCCACACGGGCGGCGGGAAGGGCCCTGCAATCCGGTACCTGCTGGAAACATTTCCTCGGGATGGGGAAGGAGGGGCTTCCCGCAGGCACGGAGCCCCCGGGCGGCGGTGGGGTGGCACTGCCCGCACGGGGACGGGGCGGTCGCTGCTGTTCCAGCGCGGCGGTGGCGGAGCGGTGGCGTTGCCGGGGAAGGTCCCCGCGCCTGCTCCAGGGTGGGATGGGACCGTGCCCCTCTCGGACAGCGGGAGGGGGACAGACGGAGAGCTCCGGGACAGCGGGCACACACGGCCGGGACTTCCCCGCTGCTCTAGAGCCTGGTCAGCTCTGGAGCAGAGATGGGGGAAGCCAGAAGTTCACCCACCCGCCAGCAGCACAGTGCCACTTGCATCGATGAATTACTAGGAAAACTTAATCTTGGTGAATTAATGCAGAAAGTAGTTATTATTCTGCACCCAGACACCCTCTGACCCATCTTCATCCCTGTGACACAAATCTCTGTTCCTGTCACACCCAGAATGAAACAGCAGCACAGAGAGATTAAAACCAAGACTAAGAAAAGGCTCAAGGTGCTGCCCAAAACAATTTTATTCATCTCAGAAGTGAGCAGCACCTATCAGAGATCAGTTTGGAAATGCTGGCTTGGGAGAGAAACAAATGTGTTCTCCTTGTTCCCGGACCCAGCAGAGCTCAGCTCAGAGCAGTCCTGGCTGTGTGGGGAGCTCTCTTGGTGCACGCAGTGGATCAAGGCCAGCTGGCAGCAGCTGAGGATCTGGTTCCTCTTCTGTTCTATTTGTGCATGGACCCTGCTGGAACCTGCCAGTGATAGGTAGTAGCTGTCCCTGGCCCTGCAGCTGCCAGCAGAGGCTTGGAGTGTGCCCAGCCTGCAGACCAAACTTCCAGCAGCAGCATGACAACTGGGAAAGGAAGGTGGTGGGAAAGATGATCCACCCCCTCTCTACCATGTAAGCTGTGGGCCCGGGGCCATCCTGACTGTCTGCAGCCTGGACCAGGAGGAGCTGGGGAGCAGAAATAGCCCTGTCTGGATCTGGAAGTGGCTGTCTATGCCAGGTTAGAACCCTTTGACACAGGACTGCTTTTAGAGCTATGTCAATGGGTATGGGAGTCCTTCAGCATGACCATGACACTGAGACAAGAACAAGAGCCCCCATTCTCCCTAGAATGGATTTTCAGCTGGCACATTTTAACCCAGCCTTTTTTGGTTTTCCAAAACTGACACCACATTCAGCTGAAGGCCTAACCCATTTTGTTTACAAAATTTAGGACCTATTCAAGATCTAGAGCCATACTTTGCAAAGCCCTTGGGCCTGATTCACTCCTTTCGCTTAGGTTCTTTTTCCACTTTTTATTTCCTTGGTAGTGACTTTTTTAAAAATGGGTATTTTATTATGGAATGTTTCCCTGAATAGCACAAATTGATGGATTCTGCCTGAGCAGCTGCTTGATCTGCTCAATAATTCTTTCCCTTTCCCTGCTGGGCTGTCACTGCTGCTGCTGCTGTTGTTGTGACACTGATTTCAAATTTACCATCTTTGTGCCCCAGTGTGAACTACACCTGAGCTCTGCTGTGGTCAGTAATGGCTGGGGAAGTCAGGTGCCCTGTGGGTTAAGCAGAGTGTAGGGTTTAATGGTCAGTGAAGGGCACAGTCCCCTTCAGCTACAGTGAACTCATGGCCCAGCACAATGTTAGGAGGGACCAGACCAGAACTGTTATTATTCACATTTGTCTGGAAACTCTGGGGAGTTTGACAGCTCCCACAGTCTCCCAGGCACTTCAAACTTCCCCTTTGCTTCACAAAGTTGTTTCCAGGAGCTGAGACAGACCCTGCATGTGTGGCAAGGCATTTACCTGCTCAGGGAGCTGCAGGACAAGTCGAGGTGACTGACCACAGCACAGCCTGGTGCTGCTGGCCTGGGGTGCTTTCCCTGCTCCAGTTGTTGGTGGCAGATGTTGATCACGCTGCTTCATGCAGTTGTGGACAGCAGGAAGGCATCACAGTATGGGAACTGCACAGTAACCTTGCCTGGAACAGAAGAGAGTGGAGCAGAACAATGGCTTTTTTCTCTTTGCAGGCACATCTTTTTCTATTCAGAGCTCATTAACTCCTCTGTCGCGGCTGCATTCCAGCCCAGAGATGCAATGTCTGCTAAACTGCAGGGAAATTACAAGAACTGCTATAGAAGTTCTCAGGTCAGCTCAGCTCCAGAGGTAGCTGCGTTTTCAGGGAAGCAACTGATGATCTAAAGTTACATACAGTGCTTTTATAAACAAAGTGTGCAAATACTTCCCATAGGCTCATCCCATGGTGTTTTGCAACTCTTGATCATTTGCACAATAGAAGTATGAAGCAATTAAAGCCTTTCGTGTTCTCAGCATGAACAGATCTATCAAATTTCACAACTCCAATCCAAAATTGGACTAATTTTAAAATTATTATTGGTAATTACCAATGCATGACTAAGCTTGAGTGGGTGCTTTCATGAGGGATTGAGAAATACTCTCGGTGTCTTAGATGGAGGAGTGATGTAATCTACCCTTTCCAGACCACACAGGACGAGCAGGAGTGGGGCAGTGGGTAGTGCAGGGACCCACCAGTCACCAGTGACTACCACAGCAGGAAACCCCTACTTTGGATTCAATAAAGAAAAGCATCCTCAGGTATGGATGCCTGACAGCTGAATGTCATTTTATTGGGTATGTTCCCACTGATAAGGGGATCCATGCAACTTTTCAAAAATTAAAAATAAGAGACAGAAGCAGGAAAATGCTCTGTCCTGGGGCAGATAGAGACCACCTGTTTCAGCCTGGGGCAGACCGTGGACAGGGGTTCTGAGGTTGTCCCCACACAGATCTCCAAGTGACTGCAAGGAGACAGAGCTGAAACAGTCAGGGGAGAGTTACCACCAACTCCCAGTGAGTCTGGCATGACTTTGGAGGCTCTCAGAAAAACCTTCTTATTTTGACTAGGCATTCAAAAGCCATGCTGGTGGATTGGGGAACTGTGGGAAAGGTTGTGCCTGTCTCCAAGAGCTCTGCACTGTTCATGTATTCTCATTCCCTCCTAGGCAGAGTCCAGTGTGGTTCCTACCCCAAAGAAAACCCATCAGTGGTGATGCTGCAGGAGAGGTCTCACGTGAGGGCCCTCGATAGGAAGGACAGCTCTGCACTTCTGTAGCTGATGGGAGAGGACAACAGCTTGGTAACAGGAGCTACCAAGAGCTGGCAGGATGAGTTACAGCTCACCCACTGTGCATGACTTGCATCACAGCACCCCCACCACGGCCAAGCCAGACCCAGGGACAGCTCTGGATGTGACTGTACCAGAAACAGCCACCATAAACCCTGAGACTACCAGTTTCAACAGCACCAAAATCCCAGATGTGGCCGGCACTGGACCTGGCATGAGCACCATGCTGCTTTCCTTTGGGATCATTACTGTGATTGGGTTGGCTGTAGCAATGGTAAGAGAGCCCTGCTCAACATTCCTGTCTCTTGAGGGTGGAGGGTGGCTAGAGGTTCTAGGATTTATCTGCATTGAATAATTTCTTTGCATTCTATTAAAGTCTCATCCAAAACTGCTGGGAACTGATAGTTCCTGAGATTTCTTTCTCTTTAAGGCCTTTATCCACTGCTCCAGTATTTCTGCAGTCTCCCTGATGTTTGGTCCAATTGGGATGCTCAGCAGGCCTAGGAGAGCCCATATGTAGTATCAGTATTTGTTTTTAATAGCAATAGGAAGTTCAGTTAAAAGAAAGCAAAGCAGATTCTGTTCTGACTTGTTACCTGGAACAGCTGCATTGATATAAACCTTCTCTTGGGCCCCACAAGGAAGTTTAT
This sequence comes from Rhipidura dahli, assembly GCA_013399225.1. NCBI lineage: Eukaryota > Metazoa > Chordata > Aves > Passeriformes > Rhipiduridae > Rhipidura > Rhipidura dahli. Next base: position 234,750 of record VXAC01001336.1, read on the forward strand.
CCATATTAACTTTTCAAGCAGACTGTTGAAACCATGTTAGTCTCCCCTGTGGACATGGAGTAATTCTTTTTGAATTAAAGTGGCCTGAATCCATCTCAGCAAGACTCACCCTGGACTGCATTTCCAAAGTTCTGCTTGCTGGGTATCAGTCCTTGAGGATTTGGTGTTTCACTAACCTTGCCATTAATGCTGTGGGCAGAAGCTGTAGAGACCAGAGTTGTGGGCCCACCATGGGCAGTGCAAGGGCTGCAGCTCTGCTTTTGTTACGTAACCAGATCATTTCCCTGCCAACAGAGAACAGAAGGTAGCAGCAACCTCCCATTCCTCGTGTGAGGAAGGGTGATCAGAGGAGCCTACTGCAAAATTTCATTGCAGGCCCCAGGAGGAGTTTTTCCAAAAGCCCCTAAGAAAACCTGGAAATGGTAAAAGTTCCCAGGAGCAACATCCAGCGTTCGTAGTTGTCAGAACAAGGCTGTGGAGGCCCAGAGCCTCCCTCTCTTCCCAGCACAGGCTGACAGAGGCAAGTCCCTGAGCATGCCCTCCCTCTTTGCTTCTTCCCTTTGTCCTGGGGAGGGGGTAGCAGCACTTCTGCGCTGTAGGAGATGGACACATGAAAACCACAAAGGGAAGCTTTTTCATCCACTCTTAAATTGTGACATAAGTCCTGCAGCCACAGAAATGTGCTGAGCTACACCTGATAATACATCTAATACTCTTACTCCTACTAACACACCTAACACCAGGCCACTGAGCACTTAGACGTGATGTGCTGCCAAGCTCACAGTGATGCATATGAAGTGTCATTTTTGTTGTCACTTCCCCCTTCCCCCACTTGGGTGCACAGTGACACCAACCTTCTCTACCTCTTTTCTGTGTGCCCGAAGTTTCTCTTCTCAGCTATTCCCCATCTTCCTGCGACTGCTGTAATGATGCTTCTCTTTCTCCTTCAGGTTCTATATATCAGGAAGAGGAAGAGGTAAGTAACATCTGTTGTTGGATGAAGGGAACTCAGAGCTTCAAAATCTAGAGCAAGCTCAGAAGGAGATGGGGAGAGTGAAAGCGATGGCTGTGTGTGACTGAGGCAGGGACACTGCACTCCTGGGACTGGCCCACCCTCTGACACTAGAGTGACAAAGTCTCCACAGCTTTGGAAGGAGAATAAGGCTGAGCAGAAGGAGGCCAGGGATCCTGCAAACTCATTAAACTTCATCTATGAGATGCATAAAACAGAGGAGAGGGTTATGTGTTTATAAAGCTGGGAACTCCCTCATGAAAGGCGTGGATCTCAGGTTTCAGCCATTCCCACACTCCTGCGTTTTCCAGCAGCCCAGGCAGTGACAGCAACTGGCAGCAGCACAGTGCAGAGATGCAGCTTCAGCCCAGGAGTTAATGTCTTAATTTCCTTGCTAAGCTCCTGGCTGAAAATAGAGAGGAGAGCAGCAGGCAGGGAGAAACATGTCTTGATTCTTCTGTCTCACAACAGGGACTCTGGGAAGATCATAAGCTGTGGTACCTCCTTCCTCCCTGACTGCTTGGGGCAGGCCTGGCCAGGCCACAGACTTCCAGAAGGTGCTGCTGCCCACTGCAAAATTTCCAAGCCCAACACCAAAGCCTAGGTCTGGGTGCTGCTGCAGGAGCAGCCAATGCTTGGCCTGTGAAAGTAGCACTGCTGGAGATAATGGTTGTGCTGGCAAGCCCATAGAGAAGCAGGGGAAGAGTGTGTCATCCTAACACTTGCCAAAATAGATATTTGTGGTAACACTGCCAGTAACTGCTTGTGTGTTTCCTTCTACCACCCTCCAAAACTCAGCTATAGCCAAAGGCAGGACTCAGTGTTTTCCCAGGAGCCACCCCATCCATCATCCATCTCTGAGGAGACCCCTTGGGTAATAATTCATAGCTCTGTCTCTTGAAGCAGTGATACAATAGTAAGAACAGTGTCCACAGGCATCAGCCCTCTGTGAGAATCTCTCTTTCCTATTTTCTATTTATTGTTTATTTTTTTCTATTTAACTTTGTGTACTTCAGCCCCGGAGTTAAAGCACGCTCAGGCCACTGCAGCTTGAAGTGAACTGCTGCTGGCAGACTGTGACATGGCAGGATGGGCTGGTGTGGGCAGAGGGACAGGGGGAGAAGTCACAAAACACCAAGCCAGTATGTTCCACTGTTTCTTTTGTCCCTCCACATAAAGCCTAATCTTTTAAGGTCTGCAGGAACTTAAATCCTGATTCCCCTGTGTGTAAATGCCTGCCAACATAGATTAGTAATGGCAGTTAATCCCTGTAACTGCACTCTGGGTGTCTTCCACTCCTGCCAGCTGTGTGTAGTACATTCTTAGCCACATCCAGCAAGAGCCATAGGACCAGAATCCCTGTGCAGCAGGAGAAGCAGCCTGCAGAAAGCCTCAGCAGGGGGGTGGGGAAGCAGCCTGAGCTCTGTTCTTCTCAACCAACCCTTTCCCTCCCCTCCCACGGGCAGGCTGGAGAAGCTGCGGCACCAACTCATGCCCATGTACAACTTTGATCCCACCGAGGAGCAGGATGAGCTGGAGCAGGAGCTGCTGGAGCACGGGCGAGATGCAGCATCGGCCCAGGCAGCGCAGAGCAAGGTAGGCAGCAACACCCTGAGTGTCACTGCAGCCCCTGGCACCTGCACTGCTTCTCTTACAGGGTCAGGGAGACTTTGTCAAGGGCTGCCAAGTAAGATCTGAGGAGGACTTCCCCATCTCTGCCTGCCCTGAAAATAAGGACTTGAGCATTTTGGAGTGCTTAGGGTGGACTGAGGAGTCAGGAAGGTCTTTGACAGGAAGCTCTCTCCTTCCCAGTGTAACAAGAGGTAGGAGAAATAGGAAAGAAGGGCTTCTCACCACTGTTTGGGTCCAGCTTCACAGTGTTTTCTGTTCCCTCTGTCACTATCACCACACAAAAAGTGTTTTTAAAAGAGAGCCAGCAGGGATGGTTGGAACAGGCTGTCTCTTACCCAGTGACACAGCTTGTCCTTAGAGCAGACACGCCTTTCCTTTCATGAATTCCTCTCCAGCTGCTCTATGTTGCCCATGTCATCCCCTGCTTTTCCTGTTCAGGAGCAGAGTTCTCCCAAACAGTTCCCAGTTTCCACACACTTAATACCTTCAGATAATCTATAGCAAGCTTAGTTTGGGCAGAATGGGAAAGAGGAGATAATAAATAGAACTATAATTATAAAATACTTACTTGGAGACATTCTCAACCCACTGAAGAGCATATGTTGGAATGTGAAAGATAATCAGTGTATGGAACATAATATTTTGGAATAGCAGGAAATGTGGTATATAAAAGTAAAGGATCTTGTCCTCTAGGACAACATCAGATCCCTCTATTAGTCCACATAGGGGGCTTACCTGGAGGTAGTAAAGGGGGGAAATGGTAAGGCCAGGATTAACCTTAGCACAGTAAAACCAGATCCATCCTCTCTAGGGACTGGCCAGCAGGATACCTCAGATCCCTCTTGCTAATGCTTGGGAGGTACAAGAGCATAAAGATTTAATGTAAAAAGACAGGGAGAGTCTGAAACAACAGCTCAAGCTCAGGCAATGGCACATTTCCAGGCCTTCTTGATACCTCAAGCCTTTTCAGGCTGCCTTGCATATATAAATAGTGAGACCCAGTAATCCAATGATGTGGGGATTTTAAACTGGCATGGATGTGCTGACTTACAGTCCAGCCTGTTGTATTTTCCTGTCACAGCCTTGTTAATGCCTTGTTAGCCAGGCAGCCTCCCCTGGAAGGGGTGAATGCAGTTCCAAGTGTGCAGCCTGTGCCCAAGCACAGCCCTGAGCCAAGGCAGCCGTGCTGGCTCTCAGCTCTGCTGCTCCCCTGCAGGTGCTGCTGACGAGTCAGGGAGCCCTGCAGAGACCCAGCCGCCTCGTGTTCACGGACATGGCCAACGCCATCAATGCATGACCAGGAGCTGCCCTGCTCTGGGATCCTGCTGAGAACAAGGAGGATGAAGCCAACAAAGCAGTGACTTCCCTCAAGCATGGCTGATCCACTGAGCCCAGCTGGTCACCTGTTGGTTTGTGTTACAAAGGGGCACAAGAAGTGCCGTCACTCTGGGAAGCCAACCCTTGTAAGGGCAGTGGTGATTTTCTGGTGTGTCTGTTACCACTAAAAGGTCTTGAGCTCCAGTTTCTGGGCTGGCACTGCCTGGTAGCACCTACTAAGCTTTGTGCTTAGGAACAGTGCCTGCTTTGTGTAGATTAACCTGTCAGAGCACAGAGCTGTGCTCTCTAGGTCAGGGAAGGAGAGAGGTGCATGTTTCAGAGACCTTCTCCACTGGGTTTGTGTGCCCAGGCCCCAAGGAAAGGGATGGATGGGCATTTCTGCAGTGACCACAGTTCTGGCCAGTCCTGGGTGGGGACTGGTGGCAAAGCCTCTTTGATCCCTGAGAGCTGCCTGCCCCAGCTGAGGGGTGGCCTGGGGCACAGCAGGGAGAACACAACCACGGGATTAGCCCCTCCAGGTGTGTGGCTGCTGATAAACGTGCCTCGGGATGTTGAAGCACAGGGAATTCACTGGCTTTAAAAAGTGAAGCAGTGGACATTTGGCCAATTACATCTTAACTGAGAAGTGGCCAAATATCCCACATTGGAGCTACTCTATAGACAGAGGGATTCCACACACATAGAGACAGGGTCTGTCACTGTCTGGCTAAGTGAGCCCCTGCTACTGAGTTTAGGAATAACAGTGCTTGGGCCACAAAGAGGAATTGGGCAGAACAGGGGTTCCAATACCCTATAACCCCTCCTGCTTTGGCTCAGGGAAGTTTCTGCAGTGCAGAGTGTTACCCAGGAAAAAGGATTAAGCTTTGAAATACTTTCTTTTAAATAAGGAAAAACATGTATTGGCTCAACAACAGCCCAATGTCTGCCCCCAGAGATGACTAACAGCTGGTTTGTACTTCCTTACCTGCCAGGACCTGCAGTCAGAGCCTTCTCTTCTTGCTGCTGAAGGGAACACAGAGCTTTGCGTTAGCCTCTGCTCGAGTTACCTGCTAGGAACAGGTAGGTGGGACTAGACAGGTAAGCCAGGGGTTTCCCTGTAGCCCTGAAGCATCTCTCTGCCTGTGCATCCTTCAGGGCTGCAGGAGTAAGAGAGTGCAAAGGGTCTCTGGCCACCTTGGCGCGTGGCAGTGCAGTGTGGGGGCCTGTCCTCTGCAAGCCTTTTGGTGGGCACTGGCCCCAAGTGCTGCAGACCAGCACAGCAGCCAGGGACCAGCATCAGTGCCCAGCTATGCACTGATCACCTCCTGATCTTTGTGTGGTACAGGCATTTATCAATCAGATTGTATTCCATCCGCAGCACCAGTTAAAAGGAAATCAGGGCAAGCCAAAATTTGAATGCAGACCTAAAGCTTTATGCAAGGAGATGTTTCAGAGTGGCAATTCAGGTATCACGTGCTTTGTTGCAAGTTTGGACCTGCCAGTTAGTTTTTGTTCTCCCAACTGTTTTCTTTTCTTCCCCAGTGTGATTGTTTTTCCCATGTTCATTAAATGCAGACTGTTTCCTGGGCACGTGCCCCTGACGCCTGTAGGGCACAGCTCCTTACCAGCCCTCCCTCTTCCACTGACACAGCTGCCCTCAGGGCAGCTTTGCAGGGCTAAGGTGCTTTAGTTTCTCAGTATAGAGCTGTATTTTAAGAACTAGGGATTTCTGGGAGCAGATTCAGGGTTGGAGTGGGGAAAACAGCCTAGCCCTCAAAGCCAGGAGATGTGGCAGGAGGCACTCCCAGGCTGCTGCTGGAAGGAAGGAGCATGGATACAAATACTCAGTGTAATGCAGATTAGGGTCTTAGAATTTGCTATCTGTCTGTGGGTATTCCCAGTGATCAGCTGAGAGACAAATACATAAACACATCCCACACACACTTCCCATCTCCTCCAAGTGCTCACTGAGCAGCCACACAGCTGATGTTTCCCTTCACTGCCTGTCACCTTTCCATGCTCTGCAGCAGCACAGGGATGCAAGTGGCCACAGGAGTGTCCAGCTGTCCCAAATTGCAGCATTTTCCACAGAACTCTTAGGATTGGAACTTCGATGGTTTAAACTCACCAAAAGGCAAGTGGGAGCTGAGCTGTTTCTTCAATGCCTCAGCCCCCTGTGTGCCCATCTCCCCAGCTCCCTGTGCTGCAGTGGGAGCTGCCCAGCAGTGCTTCTGCCAGCCCAGGTGCAAAGTGCACCTTGGTCCATGATTTACTGAGATAAATCCTGTGCAACAAACACACCAACAGAGGAGTTCTCTTGAGGATGGTAGGCTTTGTCCTGTGATGACTGCCCTTAGAGTAAAGTACAGATAATAAAATAACATTACTGGTAATGGCTGGGCTCATACTGGAGTATTCTTTTAGTTCCATAGCGCCTCCTCTCACAGTTCTTGGATGTATAATTCAGCAGAAGCATTATGATGTAATTTAATTCAAGTGTTTCTGTGTTTTAAAGCATTGAAAAATAATTAAACTATTTACATGAAAGTCTAGTGTGATTGTCTTTTTCCCCCATCATTTGCATTTTCCCACAGAAACTGCTGGAGTGTATCCCCAGTCTCTGCTGGTAATTTGTGAGCAGTGAATTCCCCCACTCTTTCAAAAACTGAACAAAGTGTGGAAGCTCTGTGGGGGTCAAAATTTAGTGTTCCACAGCACAGAACTCAGATCTCTTCAGAAAGGCTTGCTGGAGAAGGCAGGAGGGCAGGAGTGTCCAGCTGCCAGTCCTGAGCATCCAGAGTACAAAAAGAAATGCCAGTTTATCCTTAAGCTGAATTCCTGCACAAACCAGGGGTTCATCAGCTCACCTGCAGCTCTGCCCAGGCCGAGGGGAACAGGACATGAGGACATTGGTGATGTATTTCAGATTTGCTTCTGCCTCATCATCTGGCCCACAGCCCCAAGACTTGGGACTAGTTAGGAAAGCTGTCAGATGAACTGAAGAGGCAGTGCACAGGCAGAGAATTAATTCTATGAGAAGCTAAATAGCTGTTCAGCCCACAGAACAACGTGGGGGAGAAACAGATTCGACTGTGGAGACTTCTGGGTGGACACATGAAGCAGAACTGGCCTGTGTTCCCATCAAGCCTCCAAGGCACACAAAAGGATGGAATTAGGAACCCACATTGGGGCTTAGGAGCCTGTCTGGTTTTCTCCATGTGTGATTCCTCATGCTCATTATTTCTTGTTTTCACATCAGGCTGGGGCTGCTCCTGAATGACCAAATTTTTGTTGATAATCACCAAAACTCTAGGTCAAGAGACACTCACCTTGTCCAGCGAGATGTGTATGGGAGCTGAGGGTGTTGCACAAGGAGGCGGCAAAGGTATTTTGCTGAATATCTTTATTTAAGACAAACTTCAAGGCTAATTTGCAAGTTGCCAACACTCTCTATGCCTTTACCAAAACCATGTATGGGAAACTTTCAAACTTTGCTAGATAACAAACCTCACTCAGCTCCTGGAACAACTGTAATGCCCTCTAATTTTTGGCCAAATCAGACCAAAACTGCCTGAGCTCAAAAACACTTGACATGCATTTGCTTAGAGGAAGGAATTATCAACACAGAAAAGGTAATTAACTATATAGAAAATAAAAATGTTTATAATTTCAAAAAAGACAATCCAAATGATCCAGTGTGAGATCCTAGCTCTCTGGAGATGTCTGGAATTCTGCCCACCTTTCATAAGCATTGACTTCCATTCTAATTCTCTGCATAAACATGGAAGCTGAAGTTATGGATTGGGATTTCAACTACACACAGAAGAGCTCCTAAAAGAGTGGAATTCAGTTTGTTCTCCTCCAGCACTTGCATTTTTAGGAAAGAAGTTCTCTACTGTGGTTTTTCTGGAGAGTGTTAAGAGGTAGCAAAGACCAATTTTGGGTTTTTATTTTAATTTTAAGATAAGTACTTTTTATACATGTCCCAGAGGAATACTGCTGACCTAAAGCAAATGGATTTACTATCTAGCCAAGGCAGTTTGCACCCCTATTCCATGCTACCAGCTGAGAAAGGACTGACTGATGGCACAGGAAAAGCTTGAGTCTCTTACAGATGTAATCCCTAATCCATTTAGGAGAAGCTGAAGTCCAGTCTCACACAGGAGCAGCTACTGCTCTCAGGTAGCAGGGGTTAATTAAATAGGCAGTACAGCCTTGCAAAGAGAGTACTGAACCCACCAATTCAACTGAAAATCAGGCACAGAAGTTGGTAAAATATTTTGGTCTGCTACTGGAGTGGCCTTTGAATGCAGACAAGAACTGCAGCTGAACTTGTGTGTGCACTGAAGAGCAGCAGAGCTCAGGGGAGCACCAGCTGCACCTTCTCATGCAACCATCAACAGTTCAGGTTCACCTGGGTCATGTCCCACCTGGAGGTACCCCCACAGCAGGAGCTGGGGGTCAAACTCTTCCTGTATCTCTCAGCACAGCTCATCCTATAGCCCAGGATTTAGGTCAGTCCCTGGGATCTAATCCATTCAGTCCTTGATTTCTCTGCTGTTTGGTAGTGGGGGTACAAAGATTATTTGTGATGCAGTTTGCTGCTGTGACCACCAAGCTGCATGCACAAGAGAGTACCCTTAGGGCAAACCAGACACCCCACAGAATTAGGACTGGGTCTCTCATCACTACAAAGCAGAATTAATGGGATCAGGACTCATCAGTACTAAACTGGGTAGACTAGGAAAAATGACCCAAAAGGAAAAAAAATCCCACTTTTCACCCCATTATCTCTCCAATCAGCCTTTCTTCTTAATTCTGCATACATTTTCTCATGTTAAATAAATACTTGCCAAGGGAACAGAACTCTGATGAAAAGATAATAAATGAGTTCAATATATATGGCCATTTCATGGGTTTCTGCTATGCACCACCATAAATTTAAAGCCAATTATGTTCTGTTTAAATATTTAACACTGTAAAGCTGGCCAATTTTACATCCTGTCAGAGATAATTGAAATACCCACTTTGTCCCTTTAATAGGCAGGCAGAACATCCAGGAGATGGAACATACCACCAGGATTTCACTGTTTGCAACTGGATATTGGAAATACCAATTGGAAATTCCCCAGAATTTAACAAGTTCAGCTCTGGCACCAAAAACAAATCTGCCAACAATGTCAAACTGAGAGCAGCCAGCAACAATCTAAAACCAAGTGGCTAACTGCTGTCTCCAAAAACTAAACTATCAGCAGCTTTTATTTGCATAGTTGGGACACTAGAGGCCCCCACACATGCTTGTTAGGGACTGAATTTAAACTAATTTAAATTGAATCCTGAGGCTCTGCAAGGAAGCAACTTTTGTGTAACTGGTTCTTTACAGACACTCCTTTGAAGGGATGAAATCCAGTGGCTGTGACTAAGCTTGTAAGCACTGTGCACTTGGAGCTGCTATCAAACTCAGGGGGAGAGCCACCAGGCCGGAAGGAGTTATAGGAGAAGGCTCTGAGCTGATCATGTTAAGACAAAAATTTCAGAATCAATCCCTAAGACATCAGGGTGCAAACTTTCCCCTAAAGCACCCAGATTACTGGCCACTGGAACAGCAGCACAGGGCAAGCTGGAAATGCCATGAAGATTTTTCTTTCTGAAATAATCAAGAAAGGACTCAAAGGCTGTCTTTCAGATGCAGTCCCTACAGGCAACAGAGCAAAACTTAACTCCTGGCACTGCTCCACCAGTCTGCCTGAGGTGATATGGCAGACAAGCTCAGCCATTAGCTGTGTAAATAGATTTCCTTTCCTGTATCTCTATTGCTGAGCCCACACTACCTTTCTGTTGAAATACTGCTCTCTGTGGCAGGGCAAGGCACCACATTATCCAAAGGGAAATGAATATATCACAAAAAATATACTACGAACTGTAAAAGGCATCTCTCCAACAAGGCATTTGCCATTTCTTCCCCTAAATCCCTATTTGGATGTTTGGGGTAAGCAAGTCCACAGGCAGTAGGAGAGAGAGCTTGGCTAAAATTATCACAAATGAAGAATCCGAAATACAACATTAAAAATCCTGTTTGCTTTCCAGTCCTCTGGCTTCAGCAAGACATGAACAGGTGGGACACTACTGAGCTGCAGCAGGGATGTTAAGACCTCTCCTAATACCAGTGGTTTTGCCGGACCTGGAGCCATCTTTTCCAGTGATGCCTAAAGGAAAGATCATGGGAGAGAGGGGAGTTAGAGCTTTGGGTCCAGGAGCCCTGCTGCCCAATACCCCTTACAGAACCAGTGCAAGGTTGAGAGGTGACAAGGATCCATTCCCAAACAATCAAAGGTCTTTACAACATTCCCACTGCTCTTGTACCTGCTCCAGGCTAAATGGAGCTCCTGACACACACAAATGGCTTCCCTGGCAGCAGGGCTCAGCATGAGGCTTCTGAGCACCCAGAAGTGACAGTCTCTGTGAATTGTCTGGTTTCTGCTCTGCAAACGCTCATCAGCCACCTCTGCTGACAGCAATTATGTATTTCTTTGAATCCTCATAAGACAAATTTCCCAAGTGCCCAACCCAATATTAAACATCAGGGAAGTAGATGTGCAGAATGTCTGACCATGGTGTGAGTGGGGAATGTTTCTGGCTACACAGACTTGCTCTGATCTGTGCCTCAGATCAGAGCTTTCAGGAGAGCTGAGGTGACCACTGGGGCAACAGAGGGAACAAAGTGAGACAAAGTTGTATATGGAGAAGAACACAGGGAAGGAAGGACAGACAAAAAGGAGCAAGATCCCAAGGCTGCTTCCGGCCTTTGCACTGGCTCTTGGAAATTTTACTATAAAGCAGCCTCTTTCCACCTCACACCTTGAGTCCATTAGTTAAGCACAGTCAGAGACAAACCATGTCTGCTTTTGTGGCTTAGGAGCCTATGAAATGAGATTCATCAATTCTTCAGTAACAGTAATGCAGCTGGGGCTGCGCTATCATGTGCTGCATGGTCCCCCAGCAACCGCAGCACCCGCTGGTCCTGCCACATCTGCTTCTACCTCACTGCAACAGCAGGGAAACGGATTCCTCCTGTCACTACCCTGGGTCCCACTCAAACTGAAAGGAAGAGGAAATTGCCTGCACTGGCTGTGGTTTGGGGCGATGCTCAACTGCGCCGAAGGCGGCGGCAGCCGGGCCGGAGGTGAGCTCATCCCCCGTGGGCCTGTGGCTCCGCTGATGTCAGCACACAACTCCGTGGCAGGAAGTGATACAGGAGCAGGAGCCCCAGAGGAAACTGAATTGAGCAACTGAGGTTAACTCCCGTGGCATTTAATCATGTGGCATTTCCAGGGACTTTCTAAGAACCCGGGGCTGGGCTGGGCTCTGCTGCCCAGTGTCGGTTCACTCGCTTTGCACGCCAGCGGCAGGAGGGAGCAGCTGTGCTGCCACATGGCAAACCAGGCAACTTCTGCCTCCCCTGGACTCCTGGCCCCTTCTCCCTCCAGGGAAAACATTTCATTAAGAGCTTCCTACAAGGCCCACTGAAGGTAGGACATAGATGCACGCAAGTTTTCCTGGAATCTATCTCAGAAATGGCCCTGAAAGGTTGGACTCAAATTTGTACTTTCTCAGGGCTGAAGTAAGGCTGGGGCTCTGGGTAGTGCATTGTACATTCCTACAACAGTGATAACTCTTATCGGGCATCTCATCTCAGAGAAGCTTAGATAAATTGGAGCCTTCTACAGAAACTGGCCAGTGCCATCATTGTCTATGCTGCTGAGGCACATCTGCCAGTGCCAGTGAGCTCGGCCTTAGAGTTCAAGCCAGGAAGAGAGAGGAAGACCATCATGGAAGCATTCTGGAGTTAATACAGAGTACTAAGATGTCCCAAATACCAGGGGATCTTCTATTCATATTTTTTTCAAGGAAGGCAAGACATTAACAACAGACTACTTTCAGTTTGTACACACCAGCCAGCCAATTTCACTGAGCTGAACCTGTAACAGTGACCAGAACCTCAGATGTGTGACTTCTTGGGAAGACACAGAGATTTCCTTCTCTCCTTTTTTTTTCTACCTTCACTTCTGCTGAAGTAGTCACAACTGAATTAGATGGAATGTGCCTGGAAGCCTTCCAAATGCTCCTCTGTTTGTAGGATTTACCAGCAAGACTGCAGCCAGTGCTAGAGCTTTGTGGGTATGTGCATGGCTTGCCAGAGCGTGGCTGCACTGTTAAGTCTCATGTAATTATGATTATCTAATTTCATACCCTGTGTGGCTGATGTGGAGTTCAAATGCAAGTCACTGCTTTCCTGAAGATTTTCTCCCTGAGACTCCTCTTGGACCACTGCTTGAGGCTACAAAGAAAAACACCAAAAATAAACAAAATTAGGTATCGAAGGACAAAATTGCAAATACACAAAGTAGATGGATTATTATTTAAACAAGACATGCAGCCTTGACAGCACCACCATTTGCCACCAACTCCTACACCCAACCATAGGCAAGAGCACACAGCAGGGCAGGTAGTGTCCACACACATTCACAACTGTCTCTGAAGCACTGTCAGAATCCATAATGAACCATCCCATTATCAGGCTTGAGAGAGACAGCCCAACACAGCAAAAAAATCTGCCCATTATGCAGCTGTGGACAAATTTTTTGATCAAGAATACTTTCTATATTTCAGGATAGTTCCCTGTCTTATCTACTGACAATTAAAACCAAAATGATCTTTTTCTTCTGCTTTGGTGTGTCCCCCCCAAAATTCCTCAGCTGTTTAATTCTGAACTGAAAGATCAGAATTCTTCACTAACCAAAGTTAAAATGACACATTTTGAAACATAAAAAACTTTAGGTCCTCCCGCTTGTCTTTGAGATTTGTCAGTCCACAAATGACACCAGCAGAACTCACTGGGTAAGGTTTTGTTCTGTAAGAACCAGACACTTCTGCCTCTGATGAATTTCCATAGAGCCTGAGGATCCCAATTTGCACAGCTGGTTGCTTTAAGCACTGGTAACACAGCAGACTTCCCTAACCAGTGCATTTAAATAACATAATATAAATGGGCTTAGGAAAAGCAATGGGTTTTGAGCAAGAGCAGGGTGCTGAACCAGACTGTTACCTTCTCACCTGGATTGCAGAGAGGGAACAGATTTATGCAACAGTTCCCTTATCTGGGGCATTCTGCACAAGGTTTGCAAACAGCTTCCCACTGTCCAGGAAATATTTCCATGGCAAGATCACTGCCACATTAGAAAAGACTTCAGATCTCTTCCATATCCTGGCACTTCCTTGCTGGTGGACATTTCCTTCCAAGCCTTCTGCATGGCCTTCACAGGCTGCTCTGTCCCTCTGGTTCTGCTGAACCAGAAGTGTCCCTTTCCCTCCTGAGCACTCCTGTGCCACCACAGGTGTACAACAAACCTAAGGACTCCAGCAGCAATGCACAACTTGGGGTTGGGTCTAGGAATTTTTGTGATGTACACTAAATTATGGTTTGTGGCTGTTGTGAGGTTTTTTAATCACTACTAATGACAGATAATATCCCACTAATTGTTCATGGGTCTGAATATCCTTATTAATTAAAATCTTTTGTCTTGTTTTTACACTTGGAATGTTTTATCCTCAGCTACTGATTCTTACTAATCCTTTGTTTGCTGCATAAAACAGTCTCCTGCTGGCTGGACTCTAAAGTTTCTCCATTCAAATTTTCTCTTTTACCTTAATTTAAAATTTCTTCTTTTGAGACAAACTGACATGCTAAGCGATCACTTCAGTCTTTCAAGTCTCCTGGGAAGACAATCCCTCTCTCTAAGAAAGCATGGAATCTCTGGTCTGACATTCCAAGCCTGAGAAAGTGCCATACTGTGCAAGTCTAGCATGTCTTGAATTAAGCACAGCATCTCCCCTGGGCTCTCAGAATTCTTCAGTAGCCAAATCTTAGAGGCCGTCAGGAAGGCAATCAGTGCTTCCCTAATTACTTCCAGGCTAGCAAGGCTCAAAGAATGTTGTGGCAGACACAGAGCCTGAGAAGGGCCGACACTGCTAAAAGCTCCCCAGGATCTGTAACTGGAGAAGAGGAAAAGGACTGAGCACTGTACTCACCCACTTGCGGGGCCTCCCTCTTCCCTTTTTCCCAGCAGGAGTTTCTGCCTTTATTGAAAACAAACAGGGAAAAAAATATTGTCAGCTCTCATATTTGCTGGGCATTGTGACTAAAACACTGAACATGGCCAAGGTGACCTTTGTATAAAGGTCTTGTCTCACAAGTAGCAGAAAAAGCAAAAGCTGGGGATAGAAGACAGTTGAGGAGGAAACACCTGCCTGACTGCACTGGTTATGATTATCTGGCAGTGGTGGAGGAGAAGCAAACTGCTGAAGGAAACTGCTGAACAGGCAGTGGCAACACAGGAAGGCTGGGAGGTGAGTAAGGACTGAAACCACAATAACTGATTTGTCTAACAGTGGCTATTAAAGCTGAGCTGAATTAAGGGCGACTTTCACTCTCTTTAAGCTAAGAGAAACATTCCTGCTTGTCTCTCTGGCAGTGCTTCTCTCCCCTGTAAATGAATATAAGCTGTTTCCTCTCACCGTTCCACCAGTTAGGGCAGCCACTTTTTTGCTTCCTTTTGGCCTTCCTCGTGGTTTCTTCACTGGCTGTGACTCCCTAGCATCCCGTGGGCTAACAGCTGTGTTCCCAGCATCCTCCTGGGTAAAAGGAGACAACCATTTAAGCAGGATGATCCCTGAAACAATTTACATTCTTTTATTCTGGTAGGTCTTGGACTGTCTTACCCCACTAAGAGCACCCAGACCACTAAGTAGCTGGTTGTCTCTGCTTTTCCAGCTGTGAAGTGCATTAGAAGGTGACCAGCAGAACTCCTACCTTTTTGTCTTTTGGGCTGAGGAAATGAATAAGTTTAAAGAACTCTGGCCAAGGGGCCTTCCCTGTTCCATCCAATTACTGGTGCAGAAACAGAGGGTGATGACCCATGAAAGTCTCCAGGCTAGAACACAGAGCTGGTGAGCTCCTCTCACACGTGTCCTGGCTGAACTGTCACTGACTGTCACATCAGAGGTGCCTCTGAGGCCAGGAGCTGAGATTTCCCAGGGTGCAGATTCTGCTGCTGTCCTGGGTAGCCCTAGCATTTACCACACCTCTCCCTCTCTTGCCCTCATTAGTGAGCAGCTTCCCAGGGCTGCCTAAAAACCCCATCAGGCTACAGCCATGGCATCCTCAGGCAGTCTCTTGGGATGATGTTCCCTTACCTGTAGTTGCTTCTTTGGCCTTCCCCTCTTCTTCTTCAGGCCCTCGGTCACTGTAGGTGAGATGGGATTCTCTGGTCCCTCGCTGCTCATGTTGGTACTTTCCACAGCTTGCAGATTATAGTCCAACAGGTTATTTCTCCTTGACTGGGAAAGTAAATATCTCCTCTTTTTTTATCTTGTTATGGATTCTCCTCTACCTGCAAGGCTGGAATGATGAGAAAGAATAAGGCATGGCAGCTTGCTATAGTTTTTCAGCAGATGCAGGAGTCCAGGACCCAACAGACACTTAGGAGCATAACTGTGCTCTATAAATATTCTAAACCCATTATTTTACCTGGACTATTCCTCAGCTTTCTGAAGCTTTTGGCCAAAGGAATTGATTGCTCCAGGCATGAAGTGTGCTGGTACCTGCATCTGCCTTTCCCTACCTTGGCCAGTTTAATCTGAACCAACAAAGACAATGTCTGCAGCTCTCTGAACTCCACTCTTTGGAGGCTCTCTCTGCCCAAAGAGGAAGGAGGTGAGACAAAGTGGTTATGGTGAGTTATAAATGCACCAGTCAAGGGTAGATCTTCCTTTTGAGCTCCTGTATTGTCAGATACCAAAGCTAATCCTGAGACCAAAATCTACAGCTAACTGAGCCTTACATGAAGACACTTGACAGAGCAAGTTCCAGGGTACAAACTCTACAAAGTTTGGCTCTGGAGCTGCCCCTCAAAAGCTTGTTCTCAGTCACTGACTGAACAGGCACCGTCTGGAGAGATGGCCTGACCCCATTCACTGCACTCAGCCTTTGATCCTACGTGAGGCTCACTGTTTTCTACAGGACAACACAAGTTCCCCAGACCTGGATTTTGGATCTTGAGCTTGTCTACTGGCCCCAAGCTCTGCTCAGTGCCTGCTGTGGTTGGAATGAGCCCTGATCCAACTTGTTTGCTCTCAGAAATAACCAAGATTAGGAGCTGTTGAGAGTACATAGGAAACCAGTGATTTTCCCTGCTTTGGCTTGAGGTTTCTCCTCTGGCATGTCTGTGGTATGACTGTGAGCCTGGACACCCTCACAGCCCAAAGCAGGAAGAGAAAGGGAGGTCTTGACCAGAACCTCAGCAGAAACCTGAATCCCAGGCACATTAAGAGAGATGGGGGTCACTGAAGTGTTGCTTGTGTGCAAGTCAAAACCTAGCCAAGGATCTGAGCTCAGTCCACTTGCAGCACCTCCAGACCTTGGCTCTCCTTTCCTTCTCACACACAAGGGAGGGCTCAAGAAGATGGGAGAGGATGAGGAGGCTGAGCTTGGCTGACAGAGGCCAGCAGTGCTGGCTGAATCCTCCTTTGTCAGTAGTTCTTATCACAAAATACACAGCTCAGAATAGAGCAGCTGGGAAAGCAATCATTCATTGCTTAGGAAAGCAGGAGGATCCAGATGAACGATGCATTTCTACCTTCTCTGCACAACCATCATCTGAGAATTTTTTTTTCCACTCTTCACTTCACTTATTTCTTCTTTTCCACCTGCTAAATGAAAGATAACAACAGCAAGCTTAAAAAGCTCTTTGCCCCATTGGCCTTGAGCACTGCTGGGTCCCCAGGTCCCTGCAGCAGGCTCTACCTGAGGCAATAAAGGCAGTACTGCAAGTAAGGGCACAGCTGCACCACATAGAAGACTGTGACATTTTTATTCAAAATAATGCTGGAGGGCAGCAGCTGGGCTCAGTTCCAGTTCATGCATGAGCAGCTCTACCAAGAGAACTCCCTGGATGCCCCTTTGTGCACACTCCTGGGCCCCAGCTCACAGGTGCTGCTGCACACTCAGCTTTTCTACCAAACCCTCTGATAAGAGGGTGATGGAAAGCCTACAGCTCAGGTCTCCGAGTTCAGGCTGCATCTGGAGGAGAGGCAGTTAGGGAAAAAAAAGCTTCTTTGTACTTGCAAGCCACGCACAATTGCCACCAAGTCCCTGAGAGACAAGCATGAAACACTTGCAGTCTCTTTCAGAGAAGAGCTGTGCTTTTACAGACAGTTTTGTAGTCTGATCAGATGTTCAAATTCCAAAGATGAGAGGACCTTAAGTGAGGATGACAACAAATATTCCACCCTCTGGCCAGCTACAGTTCCTCGTGCCTGCATTTTCTGGTCAGAAGCGGGGCTCTAACAGGCTGGTGCTGGCCTCTGGAGCTGGCTGAGATAGGAGGGTGTCACTGATGTGCCCAGGCTCTGCACTGCCCTAGTGCCTCTTCCCAAAGGCAGGTCTAAACCAGCCCCAGCTCATGTCACACATCTGCTCCTGGATCAGCCCAGTGTGCTGCAAAGGTGGTTTGAAGCCTCCAGAGCCTGAGCCTTCCCTCAGCTGCCAGGGGCAAAGGAACAGATATGGCCAAAGGAATGGACAAGTGTGAAAGTTCTGTCCGAGCCAGATCCCTGAGCAGGGATTAGAGCTGCTTATCTGGGGGAGGCTGTGCTGATAGGAGGGTGGAGTTAAGCATCTTCATTCTATTTTCAGTCTCAGCTTGTGTTCTCTGCTTGGTCACCACAGGCTGGACATGCAGAATCTGACAGTGTCACTGACAGATGCAGCAAGGAAACTTCTCACTTTCACTCCATATCCTAACACAATGTGTGCAGTCATGACAGACAGTGAAGCCACTGCTCTTCCTGACTCAGCCTCTCTCAAGAGTTCACTGTAACTGGCACCTGCCTGGAATCCAAATGCTGCATGTCATTATTCAAGTGGGAGCAACCACAGTGCATGGAATTCATTTTTCCCCAGATGCAAAGAAAGTCAGCTCTTGTACAATGCTTTTTTGCTAAACCTTGCCACACTAATACATTCTACAGTGCCTTTGACATATCTGACCAGCTTTTTACAAACAGGACTGCAGACAAATGCACAGGGACTGCCAGGACATAGCGGTGTCTTTGTACATCTCTCTTTCACCTTCCCATCACCTACCAAAGGCACATCCTTCTCAAAGCTGACAAGAAAAGCACACAAGCAAAGCTATACAAGCATCAGCCCTTAGGGCTTTTGTAAGCTTTAAATAACTCAATGCAAGATGCAGACAAAACAAGCACCCAGTGCAATTTTACTTCAAATTTCTCAACAACTTTCCATGTATACATGTAAACCCCCAAACCAATACTGAGTTGTATTGTATACCAAAAACCAAGTATACTTTCCAGGGTCACTGCACTCCCTGCTTGGATTGGAGCCAGTGGAGCTGAATTCCAGGTCTAGACTGTCCACAAGGGCACAAGATCTAAAAAACCCATCCCAGTGTTTGTGGGCCTTAAAGCACCTTCATCAGTCATATAAACAGCTTTGCAAATGGTGCAGGGAGGATGTGAATGCATGGTTTTGGCAGTATTGAGGCCTCTGTGTTGCAGAGAGATCACCTAAAAGAAAGCACTTCATGTCCCAAATGCATTCCCAGGCACCTGGCAGAGGGCAGGGAATCCTCAGAACATAGCACTTCACACATGATTTAAGTCCTGAGTTGTACAAAGCCAGTTTTTCTAGCATAACAAGTTCTATGGAAAGAAAAGCTCTTCCTGGGGACAATGGAGTTTGTAGCCTAACACAGAGTATTGAACAGTGTTCTTGAGGGATTTTTCCCTTTCCACAGACTACAGAGCAAGCCTCAAGGATGAGGCTGCTGACTTGGGCAGGTAAAAGAAATGGCAGAATCCCTCCCTGTTCATTTCCTCAGGAAGGTTAGATTTTATGTCCTTGGGAGGAACTTGGTATAACATAGGGATGCTTGAGACATCACACAAAACCCCCTGAATTGTGTGCATGATTCACAGCAAATACTGCCAGCAATGCTTCTCTGGCTGCAGTGCTCAATTACAAAATAAAAGCTCTCAGAGCCTTTTACAAAGCATAACAGGAGTGTGATTAAAAGAGACCCTGCATTAGAGCCTTAACTCCATCACTGTCTCCATCATAATAAGAAAAAACATCTCCAAGCACAACTCCCACTTAGCAGCACAGCACCATTGTGCTGCTGCCACCGGTGACAAAGCAAACCCAGGGGAACTTCACTGGTGTCAGCATGGCCACTCTTTATTCCCTCTGGTAAAAGACAGAGGTAGAAATTTGGCCCAAGGCCTGTATCAAGAAGAGGGAGATAAAAGACTTTGTTAGTCAAGACAGGGAGAAAACTCTCATTCCAGTAACTGCAGCAATAACTATCTGAACTATCTGCGCTCGTATTACGAGAAATTACTTTCACCTTCTGAGAAATCACATGCTCACATCTTTTCAGATCTTGCAGTAGATCAAGATATAACAGCTCGTTGCAGTTCCCCATGGACAGTTCTACCAGAACAGCAGGATAGCCAAGCACTGGAACAGCTCCCTTGGGAAAGTACAGTGGCAGTAACACTCTGGCAAATGTGCCTTTTCTGCCAGACTTTTCTGCAAAAAGAGGAACTTATGGGCTACTAAATCAAGTTTGTGGCAACACCAGGTAACTGCCACAGTCTCATAAGTCATTTCTCAAAATCATAACTAACCTCTCTAGGTGATTTCCCAGACTCCTTTGAGTGACTAAGTCTAAAGCTTCTTTGATCTCATGCTTAAAGTCTCCTAGTTCCTTTCTTGTTAGTTTTTTTTAAATGAAAGATTTATTGTCACTTGTTCTTGCATCACCAGAGTCTTTCAGCAGCAACATTTCTCTCTCCTCCATTTTTAAACTCTACCAGATTACACATCTTCCTCATCTTGCCTGGCTGAATAAATCAGCATGTTTGTTTTCTTGGATGTGAGCATATCTCTTGATCATTTTGGTTGTCATTTACACCCTTTCCAATGTAATCTCAACACTGAGTACTATAAAGATTCTTACTCCCATAACTGTTTTCAGTGAGGACAGCTTGACTATGTTAACTTCACAGGGATCTGAGAAGCATGGGCTAAGCAGCACTTCAGTGGGAAAAATTCAGTTCTTGTGTAACATTAATAGCGTTGGCTTCCAAAATGATTCAACCAGCAAGCTATTCCACCACCTCCAGTGTATCCTGAGTGACAGAACACCCAGGTCAGAAGACAAAAACTATTTAAGCCTACAGAGGACAAAAAATACAGGAACCATACAGTCTTTCATGCTTCATACCAGTTCTAGAGACTTGCTCAAGGTCTGAATGGGAATTTCTGTAGCTCTACTAACAGAGTTACATTTCCAACTCAGTTAAAGACTTCTCTGTGCCACTCTAATCAAAGTGCCCTTGTGTGTCTCAGTTGTCCAGCCACAAACTGCGCAGCTGGATGGGGCTGAGGGCAAAGAGCCCGAGGGAGGCAGGCAAAGGCCATCCTGCCTGGGCCTGTTCTGACACTGTCAGCAAAGCAGGCAAGGCTGGGACAGAAGCTTATGGACTGAAAGCCTATCTACCGGAACTCAGCGCCAGGAGCTTTTTTTAATGTTAGAGACATGAGCAGCTACATGGGAAAAGGGCTGATGGTCGCTGAGTTTCAGGCAATGATGTGGACATGAACAGGCTTCTTACGGTCAGAGCAGGCAGAGCAAGGAGGCAGTTAACCATCCCAGGAAGCCATGGAAAAAGCACTGGAGGGATACCAAGACCAGAAAGGAAGAGAAATCTGGAATCTCTTCCTGACTCTGAACGTGGCAAGTCATATAATCTTTCCACACTTCACATGTTCTTTCTGTAAGAATATGGAATAACACTGAAATATTAACACTTCCCTCAACCTGGGGTGGAGGGACTGAGGATTAAGTCATCCCTTTCTGCAGAATGACACTAAGAACTCCCAGCAGCAGAGAACAGAGCAAGGCATCGTTATACAAATGAACCAGCAGCCTCCCCCATGTCATGCTTGGGAGCACAAAGGAGAGGCTGTTGCAACTGAAGAAACACAGCTCAGGTTTAGCCACATCCTGCTGAGCAGCAGAACACCCTCACCACCCTCTCTCCCCAGGAAGCTGAATGCTCATGGGACCATCTGGTCCAAAGCTGTCAGCTGGAGTTCCTTGCCCTGGGAACCCAGCAGAGAGCTTTTGAGCAGGAGCTGGGGTTCCCCAGAGCCACACAGCACTTCCCAGCCACTCTCAAACCCCAGCAAGCAGGGGACATGGTTCAGCTCACTGTCTCTATCCAAGAAAACCCTTGTACCAGACCCAGGATCCCAAGTCTTGGGGCCTGAGGTCTGAGACACCTCTCATTCATATTCAGGACATTTCCCAGCATTTCTCCCAAAGTTATCAAGCCAGCTCAGTGAGACTCCTGTGTAGATTTGTAGACTCTCTAGCATTACATATTATGAGCCTGTTAGAACTCTCCCTCAGGGAACCTGTCCAAAGACCCAAATGTTTGCTGAAGGACTCTTTCTTATCTTAAAGTCTCTGTCCAGACACTTCCATCAAAAAGCAAGCACCCCA
Organism: Rhipidura dahli; assembly: GCA_013399225.1. Classification (NCBI taxonomy): domain Eukaryota; kingdom Metazoa; phylum Chordata; class Aves; order Passeriformes; family Rhipiduridae; genus Rhipidura; species Rhipidura dahli. Next base: position 256,362 of record VXAC01001336.1, read on the forward strand.
AGCACTACAGAGTTAAATCGGTGAAGAACAACCCAACAGTATTTACAGGAAAATAACAGGAAAAGCAGAGATCTGTGTTTACTAAGAGTAAAAATCACAGTTATTTCATTTGCGATAGCATCAAGCCTTGATCCTTTGCAGGATATCTTGTACAGCTCAACTACTGACATTTGTAAAACACTGTCCACTTATGCAAAGCCAGGAAATGGCCCTCTGCACTTCCTGCCAAGGACTGCTGTTGCAGCACCTGGCACAGGACGTACAAGGCAGCAAGTTCTGTACCTTGGACTGTTTGAAAGTAGGTTTTCTCAATTATCAGCCAGCAATTCATTAATCCCCACACCTTAATAACCCCCAGCACCTTGCAGATGGGCTCTGCACACACATTTCGAATGATGCGCTAAGAAAGGAACAAGATTTACCTGTTGAGAAGTTGGGCGGCACCACTGGACCCGGCCCCAGCAGAGCTAGCAGTGAAGGCAGGAGAGAAAGAGAGATATCCAGCAGCTGGGAGCTCCCTGCAGTGGTGAGAGGGGCCTAACCCAGGTCTCTGCACACACTCATCTCAGGAGGCTCACAGCGAGCCGAGCGCCGTGGGTTGCGCTCCCAGTTTGCGATATGGAAAGCAGCGCGAGCGCTGCCAGAGATCTCCTTCTGATGGCAGCCCTGAGCAGTGACAGCAAGTGAAACCCAGCTCCCCTCGACCCGCCTGGAATCACACACTAAACACAACAAGCAAAACTCAGAAAAATCCCCAACCACACCACTTAGTCCAGCTAGCTTCTACCCACTGGCCTGATTACTGAAAATAAGGCCAATTTCCAAATGTGAAATGAAAGATCTGAATAAAGGAGACAGATCATTCATGCCACTTCCCTCTTTACAAATGCTAGAGAGAACCATGCTGACCCTGTTTTATGAAAGAAACAAAACCAAACCAAAACAAAAACCCCAAATGGGTAGCCCCAGGAAGGCTTGTGATGATAAAGTGGTTATTAATCTGAGTGCAAAATGTGCTCAGGGCATTCACTATAAGCCACAAATAAAAATGGAAAGCTGAGTTCAGTTGAGTATAAACACATGTAGAGAGGAGATGCTGCATGGCTCCAAGACAGGTATTTTGTATTAATTCTGTGAACAACCATTAGATCTCACAAAAGTCCTCAGAAGTATTTTGCAAAGGAAAAAGCAGACTTTTCATGACTGCCTTGACATATTCAAGACACCTATATTGGGTTTTTTTTGGGTACATCACCATTAGCAAAACCATTGACTTTAAATATCTTAATCTGTACCTGCACAAAACCCATTGCAGTATCTTAGAGACAAAGTCTGAAGCTTTTCTTTACGTCAAGTAGTAAATTGCTTACAATGACAGTACCACTGAATAAACTGAAGGCAAATTTTTTTCCTCAGAGACATCTCTACAAAAGGTTTACATCACTTGAGCTCCTCAGTAAACTCTCTAAATCTAAATATGGCACCTACATCATTTACTGCAGTCTGGAAAAATACTGATCTTGACTTTATAAACAGGGGAATGATCTGCTGGTTAAAGATGTTTCCAAGGGCTCTGGAAGTGTGGCCAGTCCTGGGGTTGCCATGTGCTTCCTCTGTAACCTCAGGAACAGCATCTTTTCTCTGTACCTGACTTCCCACATGTAAAGGAGGGATAACATCTGGCTTATTTAGAAAGTATTTTTTGGGGGGAAGAGATACATTTCTCACCATGCAGTTGAATATCTTAGGCAAAGTGGTTCAAGATTTCGTTTGGAGCTCCAGACCTCTAATAAAGCAAAATCAACATGAAATGCTAAGAGGACCCTTTGATCACCCCTGCAACAACGCCTAACCCAGAAATCATTAAATAGTGTATGAAATCAAGTACCCAAAAATTATTATCTGTTGATTTAAATGCACATTTATCTCTATATATTATTTATTAAATTGCCTCCTGCATATGCACTACTGTTTCATATGGAAATATGCAAACTTTTTTCATTTTTTAATTACTTATAATTTTTTTTTTAAGTATCACTAGAGACAAAGCTGTAAGCTTGGTGTATGAACACAGTGTAATCATAATGACTGAGTCAGAACTTGAGTTGTTACATTTTGTATGCAATGAAGAAATCTGCATTTCATACAAATACCTCCTGGCAAGGAAGTATTAAACTTGATTCTGCAACACTAAACCAGAGATGGTTGACAGTCCATAAGTGCTAAAGAATATTATTAATATTCTAGAAATTAAACTCCCAGTTTGGAAACGTCAGATACAAAATCGGAATGTGGAGTCCTATTTAATCTTTATTGAGCACATATTGGAGAATAGTGTCTTTAATTTAATAACCACACTTCACTATTTCTTTAGTATTTAAGGCTAAGAGAAATGATTTGATTATTCTGTATGTGAATGACTGCCATTTCATCATTATTCTTTGGAGCCCAAAAATCTCACACTTGACAGATTATCAGTTGCAGAAAATGTATTCTTGAAGACAGAGAATCACACAATCATTAAGATTTGAAAATCCCTCCAAGACCATCAAGTCCAACATTTGAACAAACACCTCCACATCAACTGAATCGTGGCACTGAGTGCCATGTCCAGTGTTTCCTGAACACCTCCAGGCGCGGTGACTCCGCCACCTCCCTGGGCAGCCCCTTCCAATGCCTGACAACCCTTTCTGTGAAGAAATGCTTCCTGAAGTCCAACCACAACCTCCTCTGGAACAAGCTTGAGGCCAATTCCTCTTGTCCTACTGCTGCCTGCTGCAGAGAAGAGGCTGACCCAAAGCTGGCTACCACCTCCTTTCAGGGAGTTACAGGGAATGAGGTCTCATGGGATGAAGAATGTACCATACCCTTGGGACAGGCATTCCAGTGGCTAATCCCTCTAAATTTACAATTTGGTTTGTACTTTCAGATTGCAGATGCTGGTTCCTATTGTACTGCTGTGGTTTAACAGCCAAGGATCACAGGAGTCCTTTGAGAATACAAAATGATTTTTTCATTTCACAAGCTGTCCCATCCAGCAAGCATTGCTGTTTCTTTTCACCCTTTGGCCAGTTCTTCATTGCTCTGTGCAACCCTGTTCCTCTCCCACAGCACCCAGGAGACAAGCAGGTCCTGGCCAAGGGCTGAAGCCTGATCTCAACTGCACCTTCTGATGAAATGTCCCTTTTGCAAGTCCCATGAAGGAGGAACAAGCATGACCCAGATCAGTCAGCAGAAAAGCAGCAGCAGCCAAATCTCGGCTACAAGGATTCCTTAGTTGGAACGGGGTCAAATTAGCAAGATTTGAGTGACTTGCCAAGACATTTGTGTTCCCAGAGAATTTTATGTATTTGACCTACACAAGGGCTAGCTTGTGCCTGCAAGACACTAGTTTGCTTTAGGAAGCATCCAGATGTTACCACAATGCAGTGCAAGTCTGTATTCCTTCCTATTCCTTATCTTCACTCTTCCAGAAACCAGACCAGTCACTGTGGCACAGTGTGAGATATGTAGGCTAACACCAACTGTGGATTCATTTGTGCATAATCCCTTTCTGGTAGACAAGTGTGTATAAAAAGCTTCATTCACTGCTATCCTGATCTTGTCAGAACCTCTCATGTGCACAAACCTGCATCTCTTAAGTGTAAGGAACATAGTGGATTCATAGTAATTGTTCTCTATGTGCTTATTATTCAGACTGTATTAATGAATATTTTAACTGCAGATTAGGCTGAGGTGTGATTTCCACAAGATAAGAAATAGATTTGCCATGCTCTATTTTGTCATTGTAATGGAAGTGTGCCCCATAACACTATACTTATTAATTCTTTCTTATTATGCTCATCAGCAATTCAAACTCTCTAGATGACATAGGGTTACAAAATCTCACTTTGAGGAAATTGTGGACTTGCTGTAAGGCCTCCAAAAAAATCAGAGGCTTAGAAAACATGGCCTGTGAGGAAAGACTGAGAAACTGGGTTGTTAAACCTCAAGACAGGAGAGCAGAAAGGACATGATAATAATTTTCCAATACGCAGAATAGCGCAGCATCTAGGAAAGTAATAACGTGGATAGGATAAAGAGTCAGTTTAAATGCAGAAGTTAAGTTGAGCACTGAGGAAAGTCTAATGACTTAATAGTGGGTACAGCAAAGCACAGGAATAAGTTGTGAGCTTGAGGAGCCTCTGCCCATGGAGAAACTACAAACAGATCACACACACTCACTAGGACTGGCACAGATGGTAATAATAATTCCCTGAGAAATGAAGTGTGTCTGGCACCTCCTCTCTTCTGAGAGATGAAGTTTCTAACAAAGTTGTGGTTAAGTATGTTTATGCAGAACTATATATGAAAGAGCCAGAACAGGTGATTCCTGGGGTGCGGAATGAATTTTTACTTGTCTGCCATGGCTGCAAAATCTCCTGAACTGGTTGGGTATTACTTCAGAGACTTTAGAATCCAGCTGGTTCTATAGCTACAAAACTTGTGATTCATACTGGGAAAGTTAAAGGGTATTTCACAGTTTCAGGCCCCAAATTTGATCAATTAATTGCCAGAGGTGATAGAATTTGATTATTGCAATGGGAAGAATAAACCTTGCCAAAGTAATGCCATAAGCACTGTCAGCTGGTAAGAAGGGTGACCTTTTTCTACCTTTATAGCAAGAGACAGTCACTGTTCCTGACAATGTGCAGACAAGGGAGGTGGGACAACTGAGAATGCAAAGTGAAGAGGGAACAGCTTTGCTGCAGGCAAGAAAGGTGCAGCTAGAATTAGAAAGAGCTCACACTTTGGCTGATAAAGCCATGTGGAAACATTGTGAAAGATGGCCTGGGGATGGCCTTGAAGGACCTTTGTAACACAAAATGAACCTTCCACCAGCAGATAGCTGAGTAGAAAGGAGGACTAGATGGGAAACTAAAGGACTGGGGGCTGGTGTACATATGAAGGAGGATGTATATTTATGAGGGAGACAGTTCAGGCCCATGATTATCCCTACAGCTGCCCTCCAAGAGATGGGAACAGCAGCACACAAATAATAGGGGGGTGGTGTGGTATTTCAAGGTGCAACAATGCAGTGCATACCTGCTCCCTTCCCTGATTTAATAAGGATCCCATGTGCAACTTCAAGACACCAGTAGCTGAATCCTCCTTACAAGAGTGAAAGGGACTGAAAAGAGGAAGCTCACACACACTTCTAAATTCTACCAAATTTCTTATGATCAGGCTGAAGAGCTCACAAAGCCTGGCTGCTTTGGAACGATGTCTGCAAAGAGCCACTGAGCATATGGATGGCTCAGCTGCAGAGCCAGTATCTGGTTCACAGCACAGGGAAAGCCTGCAGGCTATGCCCCTGGCAAGGTGGCTGCTGCTTACTGTTGCTCTTTTCCATTCAATCTCACAACAAACAACTTCAGAAGGAAGCCTTCCCTTCCCTGGAGCAGAACACAAAGCAAGTTATCCACAGACTTAATATTTAAGCTAAAAGGCACTGAAAAGCAAGAATTAAGGTGTGAGACCTATCAGTAAAGCCAAATGACCAAGTTATGAGGATGCCAGGACAAGAGCTTTAGTCTCAGTATAAGCCATGTGGGTGCAGAATGCACACTCTGATAGAGGTATTATCACAGTGCAGACCTGGCACTGCTGGCACAGGTACAAGAAAACACAGCCCTGAGTACATGGATTTGTGTTCTCTATAACTGAGACAATTTGCAACAAATTGGTTGGACAAAATTTCAGAACACAGCATAGTATCTATACACGTCCTGTTCTTACCTCTTTAGTTCCCTGTTCCTTGAGGAAAAACACAGATGTTAACACACAACTGGAAAAGAACACACTTTGCCTTACCTTTGTCAAAAGGCTTTGGGGAGAGAGGGGAAGAAAAACCAATATACAACCAAAATATAAGTGTCTGGAGTGTGGCTCCTGCTCCTTTACCAGGCACAACCCAAATCCCGGGAAGAAATCGGGCATCCTTCCACTAACTTCAAAGAGATGTTCTTTCAACCCGCACCCCGCGCCAAGCACGCCGTGCTCTGTGTCACCACACAGCGGCACTCTGCCCACACATTTCCCAAAGGGAAACCTGCAGGGTTTTTTCCCCATTACCGAGGTACCCACGAGCGTTTCACGCTCACGGCTGAGCAGGCAGGGCTTTCAGAAGCCACCAGTTACTGAAACACACAACGTGGAACCCGCGGAGATGGTCAAGCAGCTGCTTTGATGGCACAAGCATTAGCTGATTACAGGCTGTTAGAAACCAAACACTAGGAAAATCTCATTTTAAAACTGCTGGTAAATCTATTCTTAGGATATATTTTCCTTCCACCCTCTTCTGTGCACACTTCAGTTGCACTTCAGCACTCTGGCTATACCATTTTGAGATCTCAGGTACTTCATGCCACTTCTCTTTTCCACAGCACCAGCAGCACCACTCTAAACTCTGGCAAACCATTTACTCTCCATAACTTCCTTAGAGGAAAAGCACCAAGGACTCCCAAGCAAATACAAATCCACCAAAACACCTCTCTGCTAGACACACTCCACACATGGATTTATTAAAGGTGACAATAATAGTGTGCTGATAGGACTGTGCCAGAGAAACAGGACTAGGTAAGGGGAAGTGACAGGAAAGTAGGAATGAGTTAAAAGAGCCATTTACACTGACTTTGCTAATAAGTGCTGATTTTTCTCCTTAAGTCCAGGGGCAAATGCAAGCCTTAATCTTTATAACCTAAACATTACACACACCTTGCACAAAGACGGGGTGCAGAGCTCATGTCTGTAATGATGCACATAAAAGAGAAGAAGCCTACACGATGAGGAAAGTCCTGCTCAGCCCTCCCAAGTGCCCTTTGGATGTGGCCACGTGCTAACGTAGGTGGGAGCTGGCCTGCTAGTGATAAAACACTGTCTATCCCAACACTTGGCCCAGGTGCTTTAAGTCACAGACTGATGGGCTTTGCAGATAGCAAATCCAGTATATTTAGCATCCAATAAGCCTATGCAGGTGCTCTGAAGTCCACATGGAGCCCTGCCCACTCCTAACCTCCCCATTCTCACTTTTCCTCCTTACCCAGCTCCTATGGAAGGCCCTGTGCCATGGGGAAGAGATGACACAGGGCAGCCTGTAGCCAGCAGTGCAGACACGGCAATCAAGTGTGCAACACCTTCAAAGCAAAAAGAAGAGGGGTCTCCAGAAAGGGTCCTATCAATTTCCAGCTATTTCTAGCCAGTCTCCACCTTTGCAGCTGCCAGTTGTGATGAGCCAGGCTGGCTGCCAGTTACCCAAGCAGAAGACTCCCAGATGCCTACAAAGATCGAAAGGATTATCATGCATGTATGGCATAAATACCAGTGAGTGATTCATCTGGGTGAGGAAACTCCCTCCACAGCCAAACCTCTATTTGGAGGCTGGACCAGCATAATGAATGCATAAATTATCACACAAGATTTTACCTAGAGGGACTCTGTCTTCCCTCTTCAGCAAAGAAACTCAGGAAAGCGGTGTTCCTTGGGAGAGATGGTTCTGCTGTACATGAGAAAAATCACCCTACAATAGAAGAGGCAAGAGCATTCATAATGGTTCAAACCCTTCTTTGGAAACCCCTTGTTCTTGTGTAGGGGAAGGCAGTCAACAGCTCTTCCACCTTTGCTATACTTCTCTGACATGCCTCCTCCAAGCAAGGACAATTTCTCATTCAGTCCTATACAGAAGCTCTTACTGGAATTTTCCCATGTCTAGTATACTTCTTGAGTATGCAGAACCACATGTTGTACTCACAGTGAAAGCACATCAGGCTTTTTAAAATTAAAATAAACCAACCAACACAACACTAAAACCAAACACCACCACTCACTCCAGAACCCTGCAATAACATTTTTCAGGTTTGTTCTTTTTTTTTTTTCTTAGCTTCTAGCATTTGTCTTTCTCTTAGGCTCAACCTGATGCTTTCACAAGGTTATCTGACATAATCCCAAGATCTAGGTCAACTCCAAGCCCATTATTTTATATTCACAACAATCCTCATTTCTCTGCATACCTCATTTCACAGTTATTCACGTGAAATTTCATTCACCATTTCACTGGCCAGCCATTCAGTCTCAGGATTTTTCAACAATGCTTCACTGCTAACCATCATCTTTGCTGTTTTGAAAAACTTTATTTTAACAGGCAAGTTTGAAGTCTCACTCTCCCCATTTTCAATGGTCATTCCTGAACAGGTTCACCATTACAAATTTCAGCACTGAGCTGTGAGACTTCCTGGCAGCAGTCTCCCACCTTGTTTCCAATCTCTTTACCAATTATTTGCACACGTCAGGACCTTCTCTCTTTTGCAGTGTCTGCACAGGTTCCCAGTAAGGTATTTTGAACTTTGTCAAGAGTGTTACAGAAATCTAGTACCAGCTCTCCCTTATCAACAGTCTTTTCAAAGAACTCCAAGGGGTTTGCAAGACAAACATCCTGCCTTCATCTAAACCACACTGACTTTTCCCAAACGAATTGTGGTTCTCTCATTGTCAAACATATTTTTGTCTATTACAGCTTTTACTAGGTTTATGTACTACAAATGCCAGGCTTACAAGCTCTTGGTTTCCTGGATCCTCCCAAACCTTTTTTTCAAAGATTAATGTTATATTTACCCACCCTCCATCCTTCAGGTGCCAAGAAATTTTTAAAAGCAGTGTTACACACTGCCTTTGGCAATACAGCTATTTCATACTTGAGTTCCTCAGACCTCAGGTAAAGCCTTCCAGTCCTGGCAGTCTGTTAGCATTCACGACTGCTCAAATGTTGGATTCTGGATCCAAATCAGAAACCCGTTTTGCCAGCATTTTATGTTCTGTGACAAAGTGGGGGAGCAAAAAGGTGCTATCAACACCTTCAGCAAGCAGCCAGTGGGAGCCCAGAAGGAAAGGAGGCCTAGTGAGAGCTGGGTATAAAGCCCCACACACATCCTCCTTCTCAAAGCCCTCGCACATGCCCTGTGTTACAAGTGTAAGGGGTACAGTGATCACTGCACTCAGGATCCAACAGTGGAACTACATGGTATCTGCCCAGCACTGAGCTACAACAAACCTCGTGCTTCCCCCATCACAGAGCTACAGCAGTCACAAGAGGGGGGTGTTTTCAAGTCATTTCCAGCCATTTGGCCCAATGAAGCATGTTAGGAAGTGGGTGGTTATCTTAGAACAGACACACTATCCCTCACCTCAACTCTTACAGCCAGACCCAGATCACATCAGACAGCAGGGCCCTGGTGTGGTCTTTTCCCAGGCTCTGGGAATGTATCATTCTTCTAAAGGAGTCTATTTGCCCCATCTCTCCAACACCTGCACTTTGCATGTATCACCTTATTCCTTTGTCTAACCACACTTTGTTTTCCCCCCGTTTCTTTACCAGGGCTTTGATTTCCTCTCTTTCCAAGGACTTCACGTGCCATGCATTTCATTGTTTTTCATCTCACTGACAGGATCACAACTGCTAGGAAAGTCATGCCTCCTTTCCTGCTTCTGATCTTAAACAAAATCAGTGGCTTTCTATCCAGAAATCAGTCCTGAGGATTACAGCTGATCAGATGCAGCAGCCACTGGCACCTTGTCACAGGCAAGTTCTTACTCTTTCACCTTGCTTCTCTAATGGGCAGATCAAAAACACTAACTGTGTGACAGAAATGAAAATAAAGTATCTGGGCTCCTCAAGATATATTCATTAACCAAGTGCTAGGTTTGCCAGGGATTTCAGTGGCTTGGGGTTTGAGATACAGACTTTGAATTTTGATAACGGTGGTGCCACTTCAATCGAGGTAGAATTCAGATTTCACAGATATGAAAAGTGTTCATTAAGAAGAAAAGGGAAGGGAACTAAAAGAACAATCCTGCAGAAAAATCAATCTGTTTTGAAACATCAGCTCAGCCACAGCAGGAAATGAAGTCCTCAGTCTATTAGCCAGCTTTGCACTCTACTATCCCAGCAAGAAAGGAGAGGCCAAGGCAGGGAGCACAAGGACCCCTATATGCTTTAAGTACCCATGGATTAGTTTGAAATAAAGTAGTTCTGGTTTTGGAAAGTCTTGTGCTAGCAACAAGACTGAATAAAATAAAACTAGTTTTGCAGACTACTTGAAAGTTGAGGACAACAGGCAGACAGGTCTGACAAACCAATCTGTTTTCCTTACAATTACCTCCAGTTCCCAGAGAGTTTCCTCTGGGTTTATTAGGAAGCTGGCAGCATCTGGGGTCTTGGAATCAAGTTCATCTCTTACTTCTGCAGTATTCACTTGGCTAACCACAGCAGCTTTGAAAGCCCAATGTCTGCTATCCTGCAGGCCACCAGGAGACAGGAAAGGTTCATTTAAAGGAGCAGTGATCAAACAAGGGAGGGACAGAAGGGAGCTAACAAGCACCAGGCACGCACATGGGAGCCCATCTAAAATTTCAAACCCTCTTCTAAAGGAAATTACATGGAGATCAGGCTTGGGATTCATTTGCAGGGGAACAATTTGCTTTTCTAATCTGGCCCTCCATTCCTATAGTACACCTGTGACGTGATATCCTCCTCCTCATCTGTCTCTCATTCCAGAGCCAAGCCTTCCTTCTGCCTGCACAATGCTGCACCATCCCACCTTCTCTCCTGGCTCCTGCTTGTGCCCAGCGAGCCCAGGCACCGGCACTTGCTGTGACTCCTCATTACTGCTCAGAATTTTCCACTGCCCTCTGCAGCCCTCATGGTTATTATACTCTCATCGCCTGGGCAAGTGAGCTCAATCTTTGCTTTTCTGATTTTCTATTGTCTGTTTATTAGATGGGCCCTTTGTGAACTCAGCAGTTCACACTCGCCTGTGGTGCCAAGTGCAAAATTAATATTGACTGAAAAATCTGGGCACTTCTTTCTGGCCAGGAAGGAGACATTTCAAATTAATGGGAATGTTAGAGTGTTTCACACCCACTGCCATCCTTCTGAACCCTCCAACTCTTGCTGCTCCTTTGTAATTGCACACATTAACTCTTAATGGGCCCTGTCTGCTCCTTGTGGGTGGGTGCCTCCCCCAGCCAGCCCAGTGCCCACACCCAGGACCCACTGGTCTCCTCAGAGGCAGCCAGCAGAGGTGACAGTGTTTCCAACACCTGCCTGGTCCTGCTCATTCCTTCAGAAGCAAGCAAAGCCACTGCCTCTTCTCATCGAGTGTCCCAGCAGCCTAATGGGGTTTGGCTGAGGGCTCTGCTGGCACCAAGGGACACAGCCCAAGCCCATCTCTCCAGCTTGCTGCTGCTCAGCTGACACAAATGCCTCGGAGCAAGGAGATGGTCCTGTCTCCATCTCTGGCTGAGAGGTGACTGCCAGTGACCGAGGGGACAGTTGTTTACAGCTGTGATGACAAGCTTTTTTGCCAAGTATCACCAAATAGCCCCCAGAGAGACCATAATAACTTTTGCCAGCTCAAAAATTTTGCAGAGGAGAAACTCTCGATCAGCCAAGCAGAGGCTGCAACTCATGGTGGGGACATCCATGCCAAGAAGTTCCATTCCTTTGTCTCTCTCCAGACATTGCCCTGTTTCCATAGGGAAGTGCCAGGATTTTCTAACTGCTGTATCCCCCACAGGCAGTTAGGGACAAGTAATAGATTTGGGGTTTCTACTTGTGGATCAAAATCCCCCAAGGAAGTCAAGAAACACAGTCCAGGGAGGAGAAGAGGATTGGAAAGATGCTGAACAGCGATGACCTCAGGCAAAAGGAATCTCTCTTGCATTCCTTGAACATCCTAACCCTTTATAGCCAAGAGTCCTTTTCCAGCCTCTTAAAATAAACATACAATGCAATTATACCAGGGTAACACCATTACCATTATTACCTCTGTGCACCTGCATGGCAAGTGTAAGTAAGAGTTTGGACTTTATTAATTTCATCCCTTCAGGTTGTGTTGCCAAGAAGAATTTGAGAAACACTGAGCAACAAACATAAAAAAATTATTTGTCCCTTTTTTCCTCACTTTCATTAACTGTCCCTGCCCAGAACATGCCTGCTACAGAAGACTCCACTATCACTGCTTTTACTTTCAAAACAAAGATAATAACTGAATAAACTTTTGTTCTCCAGCGGAACCAAACTAATGACAGAGGTCAGATGTGAATCTCTCCTGGTCACCTTAAGCTCATTGTAGACTTCCTGCCCTGTTATAAATGGAGGAATGGTGGAGTATTATTGCACACATGAGAGAACCAAGGCACAGAGAAGTGATTGTCACATCACATGGCACTGGATGACCAGGGACTGAGCTCCTGCCTCCAACCATGACAGTTAAAGAATTTTCTTTTTTAAAACAGAAAAAACACATGGTCTCTAATGCTTCACCTGTGGACACTTAAAATAATTGGATCTGGACAGATTAAAGACAAATGGCAGTTGCTCAGATGAATACAGTGTACTATATGAAGCTATGAAAACTGCCAAAAGTACTTGATTTTCAGATTATACCAGCCATAAAAAAAATATGGATCACAGAACACTGTCAAGAGAGGACAGCAAATGCTTTCCAAATGAAGTGTCAGATCAGGCACTAACAAAACTGTGCACCTGCTAAGCAGGGCCATGTGCAGTGAACCCCCTGCCCAGCAGGGCCGAGCTGCAGGTGCACAACCACAGCTCACACACAGCCAGCACAAGGCTTTGCAGCAGCACAGATCCACATGGGATTCTGTCCTTCCCTTCCTACAAAGGTGGAAAATTTCCAAGCATGCAATTGAATCTGCTTTCCTCACACCACAAATAACAGGCAAGACCAACAGTGACAGGTTTTGAAATGCTCATCCTCTGGCTCCCAGGAAGATCTATTATAGCAAAGGTACAGAGAGATAAAAGCCTTCATGTCGTATGAAGAATTTTACTTTACTAAACCAAAAATTAAAAACCTTGTTCTCAGAAAAAGATAACAGGTTCTTCTTTGTTTTGCAAGGCCTTTACAAAAAGAGAAAACCCATGCACTCCAAGCTCTCCATCTCATTAAGATAAATCAACTTAAGAGGCATACTCTTCTCTTGTGTGGTCCTGTACAACCTACAAATCATACTGGCACATTGGTGGCAGATCAGGTGAGGACAGGCTGGCAGCAGCTACCCAGGGTGCAGCCCAATGTGGGACAAGCAAATCAGCCCTGCTGCACACCTGACAAAAACCCTTCCCTTGGTCCTTCATGTCTGTGCTTAAAATAGAAGGAAACTGAAGCTCTGAGAAGACAGACCCAGCTCTCATGCTAGAAAAACATTTATGTCAGTCTTCACATTAAATGTGTGAGTAGCCTCCAGGAGCACTAATCTGAGCAGGAGTGGGAGCTCCTGAAACATGTTTGTGTTGAAATACACCTTACAACAATTTTCATTCTTCAGATGAAGCTCAAAAAGGTAACGAGCATAGTACCTGTGCTTGGCATGACTATCTCCATTTAAAAGCAACAGCTGAGACTTCACATTATTTCATTTGCTGACTGATATTTGCCTCAGTTTTTCACAAAATAGCCACAGTGATCATTATTATTGTGCTGTTTGTCTAATAAAAATGTAAAAGGCACGTTTTACTTAGCAGTTGTTTATGACTGTGATGAAGGTAAACTTCTTCAATAACTACTCGGTAATGATTAAGGCATGTTAAGAGTTTAAAGCTCTAGATTACAATAACCTTTAAAACCAAATTGTTTTCCTTTGCATTGCTGCAGGGCAGAGTAAAGGAGGTAAAGGTACGTTAATTGCATTTCCACTCCTAGCATGTTTTTAAATCATGCTTGGACTACTGTTCTGGAGTTTCTAAAGCTTCAGCTGACAGGAACTGCAAAAAGGGGAAAAAACCCAAACCAACCTAACCAAGAAAACAGAAGAATTTCCTGAAATTAAATCTCAGGCAGGTGGGATACGTCTGACATTCAGCAATGATGCAGTGCAGAAACAGTGGGGTTCAACATCCACACAGCAGAGCAAAGGACAGACTTTCTCAGCTTATCCAGAAAGTTATGCCAGGTCATTCCACATCCAAACAGTCCAGACCCCACAAGACTTCACCCTGGCAATCCTGCTTCCCAGTTGTGAATGATTCTTCAGTAGCTCAGACATTTCTTCACTGCAACATGTAGTGTTGACACTCCTCACTGCACATCCACTCACACCTTCTCCCTGTGGCATCACCAACCAGCCAAATTTTACAGGCAATGGGGGCAGAGATAAGGAGAGGCAGAGCAAAGTGCTCCTCTGATTCCCTGTAGAGTTCTTGACATAAGTTTGTGTCAGATACACTGAGCTCCGAGTGACTCCTTACAAAGTTTTGTGTGTTAATTCAGAGGGCAGAAGTTAATTTGGATGCCACCAGCTGGAGGTAGATGAAAGCATTTTTTGTTCTTTAAATGGGAGTGGTTGTTTCAAGCACAGGGGCACTGTACTGGCAAGTCTGTTTCTCACCACAGCTTTAATAAAATGTATGGGAGTGCAGCACTCACTCTCAATTTGTGGGAAATGGTTTGAAAGCTATTCTCTACCTCCCAGGCGCACATGTGATGTGGCTGGGATTTACAACCTCACTTAACTTAACGTAGGTTTTCCAATTTGCATCTATTTCCTGAAAGATTCAAGCCTAAGGAAAGTGGATGCTAATGTAGGAGCCTGTATTTGGATTGGTGAAGCAGATAATCCAAGATTAATTTCATCTGACAAAAGAAATCTATTATTACAGTGTCAAACTCCAGTGTGCTGCCAGTAGCTCTCAGCAAAGCTGGAAATGCAACTCAGCACCTGCATTCTTGCACACAGGTGCTACTGGAAAATGCCCACGGCAATCTGAGTGATTCTGACAGGGGCAAATGTCCCTGGCCAGAGCATCCTGTCTTACCACCTGGCTTCTGGGTGGATGGAGCATTGAGCTGGTAAGGACACTGCAGCAGTAAGATTATGCTGACCACAACAGTCCTTCAGAAAACCACAGAGCAGATCCAGCTCCTCACCACGCACACAGAGCTCCATTCAACAAATCACCCACTGCAGATGATTCAGGTCCATTGCACCCCTGCTGCCCAACATTCATCTCCCGTTACATCTTCAGAAAAGATGCTAGTGTAATTTTAGCAATTATTGTAATATTAGCTGCTCCTCTGGCATTCAGAAGTGGTTGCTGGTGTGATCAAGTATAGTGAAGATGTTCTCTTTGATCCAGGTCTATCTGTGTGCTCATGCAAAGCCTGTCATGGCCCACAGTCTCCCACTCCTGCATCAGACACAACATTAACCCCAAAGCTTCTGCAGATGTGAGAATTGTGAGCAACACTGAGGTCTATCAGGAACCTGTAAAATGCTTTGACCCTCATGATGCTGAGCCTCTCTGCTTTCACTGAAAGAGGCTGCAGAGCCCCCACTGACCTCAGCTGGGCAGGACAGATTCAAGAAGAGCAACACTTGTCTTGCTGCCTTGCCAGAGTGGTGTCAACAGCCTGGTTCTGGCAAGTAGATAAAGCAAGAGTCCCATAATATGCAGGAAAAATGATTACCAACATTTAGCACTTTACTCAGTATTTTGTTTGAGGACTAGCAGTTTGAGAAGAGATGCAACAGATGGAGGCACTTTCCTAGCTCAGCTCACTGCAATCTGGTCAGGATGGCATGGCAAGGAACAAGCCCTCCTTGGCTTATGCAGCCCTGGAGAAGGGTTCCCAGTTACTGACAGAAGAGCCATTTGTGACCTGGCCATTGGGAACTGGTCTGTCATCCAAACCCCATGGCAGTAGGTGACTGGTGAAAGCTGAACAAGTGCTGAGAGAGGAAGGGTAGCACACTTATACAAGTGAGCAGTTTTCAAGCCACCTGACAACTCCAGAAAGGTCCTTTCCTGCTGAGATCAGCTCCACTGTGGTACAAGTCCATTAACCAGAGAAGAGAACCTAGCAGAAAATATCCATAGGCAAAAGAAGTAATAAATATCCAGCAGCAGGATCAACTCAATACTATGGAACAAACTTTTAACTGGCTTTGCAACCTTGGTTCCTGGGTGCAGACCATCTCAAACTCCTGGCATCACACTGGGGAGGTACCTGAGTTCATGCACTCCTCCTTGATCAAGAGCACATGGGCAAACCATGGAAACCTCAGTATGTAGCCATAGGATCCCCCAGTACAGGTGATCCATGGAAAAAAGCATTCATGCTTTTTGCCACTGACTGTCAAGAGTCCATTCACCTTTAGCACCCCAATTCTTGTAAGCTCAAAATATTTCCACCTTCAGGGTAGTGCAAAGCCCTCAAACAACATTGCCAGAGGGAGGAGGGACAACACCACCTTTCCAACCTCTGCTATGCAAACAGTTCACACAGTGGAGCACAGGATTTATTCATACCCAGCATTCATACCCCATACCCCATCCCAGCATGAATAATGCCAGACCTCAAGCAATCCATCCTTCAGACTGTGGCAGAATGAGCTGGTTCAATGGGGTAGCAATTGCCCCTTGATGGTTACAGAAACTGAAAGTCCTGTCTGATCCATGCTCCAGAGATGATCTGAAATGCCCATGCTTGCCTGAGAGAAGACATAAAAGGATTACAGGCTTAAGCCATCTGTGTTGGGGTCCTCACTCCTCATATATGTCCCATGGTGTAGAGAAACATGTCATGAGATATGACACTGTCTTCCTCCTGTCAAGCTGAATCTGTCTCCTTGGAACCAACAACTCACACTGACAAGTCACAACCACATGAAGACGCAACACCACCAATATTGTAATGATCCATAAGTCTCAAAATACATCTTTGCTCTTTTTGCTGGAAGCAACAAAGATCAACAGAAGAAAAACCCCAAAAAACAAGGAGTCTTTCAGACTGTGGAAAAGGTAACAACTCCGAAAATCAACCCTGGGAAGGTAGGAATACTGGGGAGAGGCTTTTAAAGTGACCCACGACAGAAAGAAAAAAAAAAAATCACCAGGGTCTGACAGAGATCCTCACTCTTCCTGAGTTTAGCTTTTGTGTCATGTTAACTCAACTCCTTGTCAAAACAAGTTCTGTTTTGCTGCTGTCAGCACAGTGGGCTTAACGTAGCTTAAGAAAAACATCTCACATTATTCTTCATACTTCATATATCATCTCCAACAAGCCAGAGAGCAGAAAACAAGCTGCTACTGTGCAGCTGATTATTGGTGATCATGTACACAGGCAGGCCCTGCAATGGAAGAGCACTGCCAGACTTTGCTGAGCTCTGGTTTGAGCTCTGCTCAGAGTAACAACACAGGGGGAGCCTTTGACTCAGGGAATCAGCCAGACTGTCAACTACAGAAACCCTGTGCAACATTTTCAGCACTAACAACTGTGCCAGAGAGCACCAGTCTGACAAGTCCCTTTTACAGGGTACCCATCATTAAACAGCAACAAGGTTGTTGACCATACAAGACATTTTCACATGTAAAAAGACTACTGGCAACAATTTGAAAGAAAAGTCAAAAGAGTTGAGAGGAACAGACATTGAGAAAAAGTACTGCTATTAAAAATGTCAAAGCAAAACAAGCCATTTGGTCTTTTCCTTTCTCAGTGTGGCTGCTAATCTGTTGAAGGCAGCAAGTCACTCCATTCTTCATAGTCATCTTATTTTGGCCAAATCCGTTTCTCTGGATGGTATCTGTCTCTGCACAAACAGTAATTTAATACAGCTTCTGGCTTCAGTCACAGAATGTTAAATAGTTGCTTATTTTTGTTTAATTGCAGAAAATCAGAGCATTCTCCTAACAGCATGTTAATAAAAACACGTGGGATACATCCCTGAAATAATGCAGGTCAATTTTCTAAAGCATCAGCTATTTAACTTAGGAGAATCCCAGAAGACATGAAGATGATTCCTCATACCAAGGTATTCTTGCCAGTGTTTCACTGTGCACTATTTTGTTTTGCATATCCACCCTGTGAAAATATCTCATCATCATTCTCCCCTGGTACTCAAGGGGGATCTTGCACTGCTCTCAGCAGTCAGCATTATAGTCTTCATACTCTCTGCTGAGATTTAATGGTTCATTTCCTCTGCCCAGCCTAACTTCAGCTTGTCAATATTGCCCTGCAGTTCTGTAAAAAAAGTACATGCAAAATATACTTATTTGTACTTCGAGCAGATAGTTCATCTTGAAATTTCCTTACACAGCAAGCCAGTAGTGATAAAACAGATTTAAACTACAGATTATTATTATTATTTAACACTTCTTCCTTTTCAAAGCTTCCATGCTAGATTCTTGGACTCTGCTGACAACATGCTCAAAGTGTTATTGTTCTACTCCTTGGTGAAGGACCTGAGTGTAGCAGCAATGCTTATTTCCCATCACCTCTCTCTCACCAGTATGGGAGCTTACCATGAAGAATTAAAAATATAGGCTCTGGGGAGTGGCTCAGAAGGAATGTTCTGTGTTTTCAAGTCCAGTCTGTGCTACTACTGGTACTCACATGCCCTGTAATTCATCAGCAATGTCCTAGACAATTAGTTTTTCCTCTCCCCTGATCCTATGGGAAAGATGCTTCACAACCTCACTGATGGTTGGAAGCATTCTTCTCATTTGCAGCTTCCATTTTTTGAGGACTAAATTGTACATTCTTATGCTCACATTTCCCTTCAGCTTAAATGAGGCAGCCCTTCCCCAGTACCTTTTCCTAGGATGCATTAGCACATAGCTTTCACAGACCTGTCAGACTTTTTTTTATTGCTAGCTACATTTAGTCAAATTTTCAGCTTTCTCTTATCAGACTGGGTCTCTCTTAACCAATCATCTCACCTGTCCTCACTTCCCAAGCCAGATTCAGAATATGAGATGGGGTAGTGGAACAGGGCTCAGACATGAACTTTAATTCTGTTGGACCCACCCTCTGGCTCCTCATTCCGATCTCTGTGCAGAAATTCACAACCACCTGAGGTTTAAGACAACCCCTTTTCCAGATGTTACAGATTGCATTAAGAACAACTTTTCCTTTTCTGCACAGGAGGAAAAGTTCACTTTAAGCCAGATCATACCAGTGTTCCAGTTACTGTGAGGTGACAAATAGCCAAGAAGGCAGGAATAGCCAAGCTGCCTTCAGAAGCACTGCAAACAGTGGGGTGGGCCTCATTAAGACATATGAGCTCTGAGCAGCCACCTCAGGACAGCATTGATCTGCCTGCACAGGCAGCACAGCACAGCCTGCTGTCAGGGTATCCTCATTAAACCCCCTGTCACTTCACCAGACAGAGGTGATGTGAGCTCCCTGTCCTTCACACATGCTTGCTTCACCCCTTCTTTCACCCAGGCATTTATTAGGCCACAGAGTGGAGAAGCTATTTCTTGTAGGATTCAGCACATGCATCTCACCTTCATGTTGAACATTTTTTTTCTCTTTATGTCACATCACTAAGAAAAACTGGCTATGAAATTGTTAAATGCATCATGCTAAACACTGTCAACCTGCAAAACCCCAGTGGGCAGCTGCTGTACACACTTATCTCTATGCAGCCAGGCTCTGCCATCTTGCTGGCTTAAAAGAAATGTTAATTTTCCCATGTAGAATATGGAGCTGGATTCAATTTCTGTTCCTACCCCTTTCTTCTCACTCATTCTATTGCTGCTTTCCCCCCCTTTCCTTTGTAATCACATGCCTACAGCAACAGCAGCATCCTGGCAGACCCCTGAGGCCAACCAGTCACCAGCTGACATTGGAGCAGGGCATGGAGTCAGGACTCTTGCTACTGATTGTGGTACTTCCCTTTCCCTTAAAACAAACTGCCTCAGTGCTAAAACCTGACTCACAGGAAGCTGAGCCCAGGCTCACTGCTAAACTCCAGATCAGAAACACAGAGGGATCCTAAGCGGCCAGCAAGGACAGGCATGAGTGGGGCACCCCATTCTGGCAGCCCTGTGCTCCAGGACACCTTGTTGGCAGTAAAACCAATGGAGTCAGAGCTCCATTTCCTGCCCACCAGCAAAGCTGGTACCAGACAGCAACACAGCAATGCTTATGTCATCTTGCTGTAGCACAACATCCTGGCAATTCAGAATGCTACACCAAACAGCAAAGACATTTTGCAATTAAGAGCTGGATGACAGGAAGCAGAAAGTTCGCACCTGCCACTGAGCCTTTCAGCCCAAACTGAAATAACCCACTTGGATTTAATCTCTTCTTCCTAAAGACAAAGCCACAACTCACATGTTTCCATTCTGTTGATGACAGACAGATGATCTTGTCAGAAAGCCAAAGTCTTAAGTATTAAATTCCTGATTCCCGTTCCTAATTCTGTTGCACATTGTCTTAGCCAAGTCTTCCCATTGCTGTTGCTCAGCTTCACCCACTGGAAGGAAGATATTTTATTTATATACATGCACGTGAGAGTAAAACCATCCAAGTAGCTGATCCTACTGAAGGAGGCAGGAAAGAGCACAAGTACAGCATGAAAAGAAAATAGTGAGGTTCTGAATGTCTTCATCCAGATCAGAAATAGAGCATCACCCCACCCAGGCTTCAACTCCCTTCTCTTTCCCTGCCAGAACTGGAACCTACACCCAAAATTGGGCTGGGTCTACATTTAGGATCTTTCATTTCCACCCCACTCTTCTTCTACTCTCCTGGATGTCCCTGCAGAGCTGTTCCAAGAACATGTACTACAGTTTTTGCCTCTATTCAGGCTATACTGAACATAAATATCAAGCTGGTCAGTACAGAAAACCAGTGATGTGGCCAGTTCTTCTAAATGCAGCCTAAAAGGACAGTCTTAGCAAAGCCTGTGCTGCTAAATAGAGAGACTTGAGTTTTCATGCTAACTAGGGATGCATGGGTGCACTGATTAACAACCACTTCAAGATAAAGGAGGAAAGCAAGTGATGATAGCAAGTCACCAGATGGAATAAACTGCCTTGTACTGAGCACCACCACCTTCTCTGGGAACTCATGCTGCAATTTTGAATTTCAATTTAGTAAGGTGAAAGAGAGATTGTGCACTTTGAAAAAAGAATCATGTGTACATATGTATTCTCCAAAGAATAAAGGGACACTGTTTCTGTAGGAAGAGAAGGAAAGTGGTATTTTTAAAAGCCTTAATGCACAGAAAAGCAGGATGTAAAATGGTGAGTTCCTTATGTCTCAAAGCCCTAGGAGTACCCATGTTCTCAGTCATCTCAGGCACTATAAAATACTCATATGTACAGGAGTAATTTTGTCCCTGCTTTTTTTTTTGTTTTGTTTTTAATTGCACTGGTACCATCTTCCACCCATCTGCAAACAGCTCCCTCCCCTCCCCTGCTCCCGACAGGGAACAGAGGAGACTGTCCCCTGCCACACCCTCTGCTACCAATGAAATCAGAGCGTTTTCTGCGCTCGGAATTCCAGCAGCATCCTCCACAGACTAAGAAACCCTGTGCAAACCCAACCCAACCCCTTGCTGCAGCGGGCTTTTTTGGACAGATGTATGTGCAATTGCTCACTACCTGGGTTGGAGAAGTCATCTTGTTTATTGTATTTTCCTGCAAGTAAAACTGAGAGCTGCTAAACAAGCAAAAATGAGAACCACTTCTATTATAGACAGTGCTGGCGTCCAGGAACTGCACTGTAGCAGTCACTTGTGTCCACTGTTTCCTGATGAGTTCCTACCTGATCCAGTAGGACAATGGTGGCGAACTCTTAATTTTCCAATATCAAACATTTTTTAAAGCACAGTTTTGTGTTTCTGCCAGCTCAAATCTGTGTTTCTATCAATGCTGGCAGAAGTGCCAATTGCTCAGTATCACTGCTCTTGGTGGCTTTTTAGATCCTGACTGCTTTCAAATTACACCAGATATAAAATAATGCCCACCTGCACTCTAAACATTCATTGCCAAAACTGTACCTTCCAGGGAATGGGGCTCTAACAGGCAGTGGCCAGCAGGGCTGGTCTCCTCTTTGCTCTGCCACTGTCCCTGTGCCATCCTTCCTCCCCCAACTTCACCTAACACGTCTATTTGAAGGGAGCTTGCATTTTGGTTGGACACACGCTGCTTCCACATGGTAAGGACAAATGGTTTTACTTCTGTCAACTGCTCTACAGCAACTTGCTGCCACGCTACAGGAATTCCAACAATCCTGAAGTCATTTTACTGCCTCTTGCAGACTTCAGTTCATTGCCTTAATGGGAAGGCAACACTGGTTGGGGTATCCTCAACAGCAAATGACACTGGAATGCATCTGACACGCTTTTTTTTTTTTTTAACACGCTTGTTAAAACTTGTTTTCTTTTTCCAGGAGCAGAATAATACAATGAGCTGCATTTCTATTCTAGATTTGGAGTCTAAATGCATTTTGCAGAAAAAAGCCACACCATGAGATATGGGTCTTCCACCACCAGCTGACCCTTTGTCCATCACTTGCAGGACAAAGTCCCAGGAGAGCTTATTGTTAGCATTTCTGATATAAAAGCAAACAGTCAGCAAGGATTCACTTCTTGTAGCTCCACCCCAATACAGGTGGAACCCCAGACCTTTCTTTGCAGTCTGGGCTACAAGGCTGCCTCAGCTCTCCACAAGCTTTAGGATAGTGAATACAAGGATGTCTGTGCCAGCTGTGAAGGGAGTAGAACAAAGGGAAAGTTCAATCACAACTGTAACACAGAAAGCTCTGACCCTCATAAGCCCTGCAGAGCTGTAATTCCACATGGTGGTCTCTGGATTTGGGGTGGTCTCTACACTTGACCTAAAAGGCACTGGGAGACAGGATGAAACAGGCAGATACATAACACTTCTTACAGGGAAGAAGGTTCCCACTGTCACCACCATAACACTTTACCAATCGGCAATATCAGAAAGGAAGGAATGCCAGGAATTCCTGGCCTACATTCCTGCTCCTGCTGCAGAAATCCAGTGGTAAAAAACAAATCCAAGGCACCCGTCTGGTACATAGATGGCACTGGAATGGGCACAGGTTTTTTTATGGATGGGAAACCAACATGTCTGCATATCCACTTCCTGCACTTGGGTGTTGAGGTCTGACAGGTGCAGACAAATACCTGCACATGCATTTTAAAAGCCTTTTTAAAACTCAAGTGTTTGTGTATCTGCAATCAAGATGCTTTAATTCAACTGGAGGAGAAACATGGCATGGCCATATGATGGCAAACAGCAAAGTTTCCTTGGCTTGGCAAATTACTGTGTGTCCACTGGGCTGTGGCAGTATTCCCTTTTAATTCAGCTCTAATGCAGAACAGGGCATTTTGGTTTAAATCACTGGGAAGGCAGTAGCTTTTCATTTGGGTGGTTTAAACAAAGGCACTTCTCTGCTCAGTGAGGATAACAGTGCCCATGGCCATTTGCTTGCTGCCAAGAGCTGAGCTTTGGTATCTTAACCACAGACAATTATTCAGTCTTGGAGTGTAAAATTATCTCTCTAGACTATAGAAAGGTACTACCTACACAGGAAGCTGGGTTTTTTTTTTGAGAGCAGCACCATTGCAAACACCTATTCCTGAATTTGTTTCAAACCATTAAACTGCCAGGATTTATCTGAGTGCTACCACAATGTCTCCTTCTTCAGGACCTGGGTGCAGAGAAGGGGCCTGTAACCCACTCAGTAGCAGAAGATACTTCAGACAATCCAGCTGGTCCTGTTGGATGTCCAAGTGTCAGCATCGGAGCCCAGCTATGAAGCTCTACAGGACATTAGGACTTTGGCTTGCTCTAGGCTGTTGCAAAAACCACCAACTGGAACAGTTTTACCCACTAGAAAGCAAGAAAATCCTACATTTATCTCAGTGGCCAAAGCAAGTGCTTGGGAACACTGCCAAATAATATTTATCAGCCTAGCTGAAGGTTTTATAACTCAGCTCTGTAAGTTCACATCACAGAGAATACCCCTATCCAGCAAGCAGCCAGTCTTGGAGTAATCAACTTGCTCTTACACTATTTCATTTTTATTAGTTATTAGACACAAGTAAGAGAGTTTTCAAACGACCTGACTTGTGAACTGAACAGATCTGCTCATGTGTACAACCCAGCAAGGAGAGGATCAGATAATACTGCTGTCACCAAACTGGGGCAACTTGCCAGTGCCTGGCTATCACTGTGCCAGGAGGTTTTGTTAGCAAAGAGGGGAGAGTACCAACACACTCACAGGTCTGGAGAGGGAGAAACTGAAAAGTGAGGAGTTAAGTCTCTGCCTCACCTTCCCCTGTAAGCAGAGCCACAGAAACACATTGCCAGCCAGGCTGTGCCAGTGTCAAGGAACATCACTGCAGATGAAAGAGGTGTGGGATGGCTTCACACTTCAAAGCAGCTGACCAGAGCTGAGGGGGAGGATGGCTGTGGCCCCTCTATTTTGCCCATACAACGCAAGCAGCTGCTGCCAAAGCAGGGACAGGATAGACAGGCCAATGACTTGTGCTGGGAATAAGCATGCAGAGGGAAGGCCTTTCCCAGAAGCTCTTATAATTACTATCTCATTTTTTTATTTTCGTACTTCTTGCAGCTGATTTCTGTCACTTGCTGAGTCTCACCAGCTGCCTTACTGCCCTTAGCTCAGCGTTTTTCTTACAACACCCATTGCAGGAACTACCCTGCATCACTCTTCTCTTCAGGACTGCAAAATGCAGTTTTATCTGCACTGCCAACTAATCTTGAACCAAACTGCCAAAAAAGCTGTGTGTGCTGCCCAGACAGCTTAGTTCCAGGGAAGAAAGACAATTTGCTTTAACTCTATTCTCTCTCACCTCAAGCTAGTGCCCCATTAGAGTAACAGAACTCTAATTACACATGATAGCTGAGCAAATTAAATAATACCAGCATGGTTGTAGCTGTGACAGTCCCTGCTTCCTCACCTCCCATCTTGCTTATTAAAAGGTGCTAACATGACTGCAGCCTTTCCAGTGGCTCCAGATAGCTGAATCACTGCAGTTAGGACATGACTGAGCCAGAAGGGATGGGGTGGGAATGCTCTTATTCCCACATCCTACTGGTGGTTATGTAGTTGGGAGTGAGCACCTACACCCAGCTGTGCAGATATGGATCTACAGCCTCTTCAGCATCCTGGTAAACTCATTGAAGTCAAGAAAAATTACAATTACAGCTCAAAATTAGCAGTAATACACCAAGCACAGCAGTTGGCAGTTTTTTCTTCTACTGGAACTGTTTTCAGAACAGTTTGAAATGAACAACACACATGTAAGTCAGTGTTTGCCTAACAAGGCCAAGATCTCACCTGGGAACTTGAAGAGCTAAAGCAAAACCACCAACCCATTACCTTGGCTCTAGCCTATGCTGTTGACCCTGCACATTCCCTGACATCACTTCACAACTTAAAAAAAAAAGTAATAAGGGGATTCAAAATATATCTCTGAACCTCTAAATCCCACAGGCCCAGTCCTTCCTTCTAGTCCTCCCAGAAAACCAAGCCACTTGCTTGGGAACATATCGCAAACAATGGTCACAGTGAGAAAGCAAAAGGCCCTGACCACAATATCAGTCTCACTTTATAACCCAGCACTGTCCCCGCAGGAACCAATTGCTGCAGCAAGGGAGGCTGGAGGCAGCAGATAAGCCTTAGCTGGGTGATAGGGATCAGCTGCCCAGTTATCAAGGGAGTACAAAAATCAAATAGATTTTGATTTAGTAGTTACAGCTTTTCATATATCCTGGGAAAAGAAAAGAGAAGGACCAGGGAGGGGGAAGGGGAGTTAGAAGTCTTTTCCCAGGGTGTTATGATGTCAGATCTTTTTAGCAATGAAATTTCTAGGTTAAGCAGTTACTGAGCTATGTGGCTGCAGAAAACCGCAGTCAGCGCAGGCGTTTGTAGGAGGAAACTGAAAGCAGTGGAAGAAAGGCAAAGGATTGCACATCTGAGGGCTGCAAACCCTGCCTGAAGTAAGCAAGATGTACAGCAAAGAGTCATTCCCAACAGGCACAGAAACAAAGGATAGCAGCACTGTACCCTCAGAGAGTCACTTCTCAGTGTTACCATTCATCTGTCCAGTCTGGGGTAGAGAGTTAACTTAGTCCTTCTCTCAGATGTGACCCAAGCTTTGGGCTTCAACAGCAACTACAACATCCATTGCTCCATGCCACACATCCAGCTCTGCAGCTCTGTGGTGGGAGTAGATCATCACCAATGGATTAAACCAACAAACATCAGCTGTGTTGCTGTTTTAAGTCCAGAGGAAAGCAGATGAAGGTAACACACTGGATTTCAGTGCCAGCAATAGAACAGGCAATGAGTGGCAACAGCCAGGCAGAGCTCAGGACAGAAAGCAGCAGAAGCAAAGACAAACCTTTGATTACATGCAACTTGACCCAGTAAATCTTGGCACTGAGGTACAATTCTAATGTCACAGACACGGCTGTGACAAAGGCTACATTTGTAAATCTCCATATATTCATCCAAATATTAGCACTTCTGGCATAAACTTCTCATCAGAAGTTTTGGAAGCTGCAGCCATCTCAGAGAAATCTTTCACACAGCATATTAAGAGTATTCCTTAACACATAAAGGCTTGCAATTAGGCTTACAACCAAAACCTACAGGAATTTAATTCAGAATTTGCCCTGGCATCATAGGATCAAGTGCACAGAGACAGCCAGACCACTGGATCCGTTCTTGTGGCACCTTGAACGTGCCAGCAGAGCACCATCACTCTGCTCTCAGCCCCCAGAGCCTGCTTAGCACCCGGGAACAGCATCCAGCCCCTCTGGACAGTGCCAAACACCAATGGCACAAAGACCTGACTGAAGCCAGACAGGCCCAAACAGGGAGACAGTGTTTCCACCACACTGCAAGTGAGACTCACAGAGTGACCTGAGCCACTCTTCATCCTCGGGGAGCTACACACAGTATCTGTGCTTCTGTAATCCCCTTCCCAGCTCCATCTCCATCCCCGTTAATTACTGTCACAGCAGGAGAGTTTCTGGCACTTCAAAGAATGGCCCTTCTTATTAAGCAGGAAAACAGGCAGAAATAGCAGGCAGCACTACACACATGGAAACTCTAAGAGATACTCTGTCTTCTTCCTGCATGGCATAGTTCATTTGTTTCCCTTGCTTAAAGCAGGAGGAAAGGTGGAAAAGCTGCTCGGAGTGGTAGGGAGCTCCTCGCCTCCAGGTCTCTACCCAGTCTCCTGGGAAAGGCTGCTGGGGCTATTGGCAGTAGTACATCCCAGCCTCACAGTGTCAGACATCTTAGGTCTGACATTCCTGGCAGGGAACTGTGCAGGAACACTGACTGGAGGTAGTTTGGTTTGAGCTTTGCCCACCTTCTTCCAGGAGCACTTGCCGCAGGGCAGAAGGGCTGGGTCTGGCAAGAATGCCACATTATTTTAGTTATTCTGCATCTGATTGCTTTTGTGGGCATCTCTAGTTCAATTTCAGATATATTTGCTACTGAAGGAAATCTTAACTCTGGTGTTGGCTGGGATCTTAGATAAATTTGGCTTTTGAAATAATTGGTCCTCCCTCAATCAGCTGAACGAGACCATGACACCCTCCTGCAGATAAATCTGCTCTTTTCAGTTAG
This sequence comes from Rhipidura dahli, assembly GCA_013399225.1. NCBI lineage: Eukaryota > Metazoa > Chordata > Aves > Passeriformes > Rhipiduridae > Rhipidura > Rhipidura dahli. The sequence goes on from VXAC01001336.1 coordinate 283,853, forward strand.
GACCTGCTTCCTGGCAACCTTGCTGGACTCAGATTTTAAGCACTTCCTATTGAACAAAACAGGTTATTTAAATGGGGGAAAAGATCTAAAAAGCACAGCTCACTCTCTCCAGCTGATTGTCTTTGGAAACAGGATTGGAGGCTGCTGTCCCAGAAGACTGAGCTGCCCTTATCTCAGGCACTCTGTTAAAAGACTTGGAATCACTTATTAATTTAGTGAAAGCCCCTTAATTTTGATCTTTTGTCTGCATTAATTGATTTGCTATCAATAACCTGCATTGATTAGACCTCCAGACCTGGCAGCCGCTGAAGATGAAGAGACAGAGGCTCTCTTTCAGAGCAGGAGTTCAAAGCCTGAAATGATTAAAAAAGACAGCACCAAAATGGCTGATAACAAAAAAGGTGTCATTCTTTTTCCATTCAAGTATGAAACTGTGTGCAGTTAACCCTTCTGTACCTAAAAATGGTCTCAGGTCCAAGGTGTTTGTATAATCTAGAGCTAGCTATTAGATTTACTCAATTTTGCCATTTTAATTAAAATACTATAAAACACCTGACAGATTGAGAACCAAGGGAAAATTTTATCTACTTCAGCCACAAAGAGAACTCAGGGAAAGCAACATGACCCAGAGATTGGCTCAGGTGGTGCTCTCAGATCCTTTCCAGCAGACAGCATTGTAAAGAGTGGTTCAGGAAGTCATATTTAATCTGCAGCGAATCCAAACCAAATGCAACAGTGAAATTTAACAGTCATCAGTTAAAATTTCAACAATAAAGTTTAGAAAGCTGAGAACGGCTTGCTAGTCCAAGACGCCAGGAAAGCATTAACAAACCAGCTCCCTGTCACAGACTGTGCTGGAACCCAGCCCTGGGCTGCTCCCAGCTCAGAGTCCCCCTTGCATGACCTGCAGCAGGGGCAGAAGGTCTGAATGTTCACATACATTGTTCCTCCACCAAGAAAACCAAGGGTGCTGGCTAGGGAGAGCTCTCAGGCCACCTAAGAGAAGCTGTTTTGGGACAGATAGTAGGCACACAGGGCAGGGGAAAAACCCAAAATCACAGCCAGTGCACACAACCAGGGTCTCAGGTGGTTTTGTCTGCTTCAGATTCCAAATCCCCAGTAATAGCTCGCTAAACAGCACAAGACCAGATATTGACTCCAGCCCAGCATCTGAATAAATCCAGATGGCCACTGTCCAAAGATACTTTACTGTTCTTTGAGACATCCAGCTATCTTAAGAGCAAGGTAGCATAGCAAGCTCTTCTTTCATCCAAGCTGTGTCAAGAGCTCTGTCCCCCCAGCTATGACAGTACAAACCTTAACAGCACACCTTCCCACACCTGCAGATTTCCCTGTCAGCACACACTTCACTAGAAAAAAATAATGTAATTCCTCTTACAGTTTGTTTGGTGGCAGCACAGAGCATGGATCAGGTACAGCACAAAGTCAGTGACAGTTCCTGCCCTGCAGAACAAGCTTATCAGCTGCTGGCCCTGAACAACCTTGTTGGACCACTCCTCCAGCATCCCACCCAAATGTAACAGAACTCTAACCCACGGCTGAAACACACCCTGGTGACAGCTCACACATCAGCAGAGCCAGCTCACATCGGCAGCACTTTTGCACCGGGGAACTGACACAACCACGAACTGCACTGAGCTTGTGCATTTCTACTCTGACAACAGCACACAGCTACCAGGACTCAAAATCCCTTCCTGTGCATCTCTGCCAGCTCCTCCTCATGCGAATGCTTTTAATACCCCTCCTCTTTAACAGCCTTGCTCTCTCTTCCTCCCTCCCCTCCCTGCATACATTACAGGTGGGTGCTAGATATCCCTGCAGCTGCAGTCACTCTTCACAAGCTGCTGTCCTGCCCTCCTCAGGGGTTTCATGCTTATTGTGTATGTCCTGCACATGTCCAGAAATCCCAGAAAAATGGACCACGCGCCTAAGTTCCAGCTATACAAAATTTCCAGAAGAACAAGGAATGTGTTGGCACCCATGCTCTGGTCTCACACTATAAGGAGGGGTGAGTTCCTGAGCCCTCAGGCTTGCAAACAGTTCTGGAAATGCCCAAGCAGTGCCACACCTGTGTTTGCTGCAAAGGAACCCTCTAACACATCACAGGAGAAACAGCCCACTGAAATTAAAGATCCTGTATTTTCTAGGAGTCTTTTCCTTTTGTATGGAAAGGCTATGTCAGCTTTGTCCTCCACAGATTAAATGTGAATAATGATTGGGACAGTTGAGCACTGGAATAGATTGCCTTGGGAAGTTGTACAGTCTCCATAATTTGAATTTTTTTGAATGGGCTAAACAGTCATCTGTCAAAAATGGTTTAAGTATTAAAAACCCTGCCTTGGGGAACACAGGGAAAAGAAGAAATGACCTCATAAGCTTTATTTTCTGTTTCTGTAATTTAAAGATAACTTCTAAGGACTAAAGAAATTCCACTTGCCTCTCAGCTGGGCACAGCACACCTTCTCCTAAGGCCTTGTGTTTCATGTTCATATGTTACAAAATCTCTGTTCTGCAATAAGGGTGGCCTGCTCCATACAGTGGTCCCTCCACATTATTCTCCTACATTTATAAAATGCAGAGGGATGGAAAGCACAATACTGCAAATATCTCAAAATCTCTGTATTTTAGAAAAGAACTTTTATTCCTACTTTTAACACATGACTAGTAGATCAAAGTAACTGAAGGCTTTATCTGGTATCTCCCAGATACCAACGCTGGGTGTACATACATCACGCTGATGTGCACAGGATGAGAACTGAGCGAGCCAAGTTTTTTTCCACCCACAAAGAACAAAAATAGGCTTTTATTCCGAATGACTTATTTTAAACTAAAAACGAGAAAGAACAAAAGCGAAGGCTCCAGGAAGTGGAGTCTGCACCCGCATCTTATTTTAAGATGCAGCTTTGACTCTTTAGAAATTTAAAGCTGCATTGCACAGAAAGCAGAATCAGATCAGTGGTGTTATGAAGCTCACTATTTCCAAATATCAATCTAGGATCTTAAAAGCAATAAAGATTCAATAACCCTCCACAGTCCCCAGCTCTGAAAATGCAAAGATAAAAACTGTAACAATTAAGGACAGATACAGATATGCAATATACATTACACAGATGTTTTATTTCCCTGCAATTATATATATGTCCTCCAAAATAAAAACCAACCTTCATTAACTCAACATTACAGTGTTGTTGTATACTCCTCATGAAAAAGAATCAGTTAAAATGAAGGAAAGTACTCATCAAGATAGCATCGGCATCCAGACTAATCACATACACATTCCACCAAATTAATTTCCGACATGTTCAGATGCTGGCCCTTCATAAGTAATTATTACACAAATATTTCCAATTTGCCTCTTCAGTCTCAGAAGATGTATCTAAAGTAAATATTTTCGTGCAAAGTTGGCAGCATAGTTTTACACACCTACTGAAAAACAACACACAAATCCTTTGGGGGATACATACATAATATAATCATTCATGGAGAATCCACACAACCACGTGCAAACCCATTAGGAAACAGAACTTCATCAGTTAATGAGAAAAATTCCTGCTGAGGGCCCTGATGCAGGCTGTTAATTCCGACCTCAGCACCTCAGGATTGCTGGCTGAGGCCCACAGGCAGAGCAGGGACACAATATGTGGCTGTACACGAGCAGCATGCACGGGGTGACTGGGAGACACAGATATTCCCTTCTCAAACACGGCAACGTATCCAGCACTGCCAACCTGCTGGCAGACACCAGTGACTGTGTCCACAGCAGGCAAATGGAGCCACACAACATTCCCATTTTCTGATGTGCAAAAGCAAAAAGCATTCAATTTCATCTTCAATCAATTTACGTATTGATTGGTTCTCTCAACTGATATCCAAGAAATTCTCTCAGCTTCAGAGACAAAACAATGCCAAACTGCCTTGTTCCTTGAAGTTTTTCCTAATCCAAGGGAGAAACTGGAGGGAAATAATTTGTAAATTTTATTTGACAACAGCTGGTTCCCCTTTCTTGGTATCCCACCCAGTGCTTGGAGAATTTCTCACTGCAGAAACAGCCTAACCCTTCACAGCATTCAGCTTTAACAGTGCTTTAACTGCAGAGTCACAGGCAGAGCAGTAACACACACACTGTTTATTCTTCCTCTCCAGTGGGTGTTTAAGACAGCTCACAAAGATATTTAGGTACCTCAGTTTACCTTGAGCTCCATAAAGAAGATAGTCAGCTAAAAAATATACAGCCCTGAGCTTGCACTTTAAAAAACAAAAAAACTTTTTCCAATTTTGGAAAATGAGTTTTCAAGTACCAATGAATAACCTGTTTTGAGTTAAAATCCACTGCTGAACTGCACTTCCCCTCTTGCCTTAATACCAAAGCAAAGACCAGCAGAGACTGCATTTCAACATACAAATTAGGAGGAGCAAGCTGTAGGTAGCAGGTGATGTATTGCTGGTGCATCACCTTTTGTTTGATTAGTGATTAGGAAGTAATTGCCTCTCTGCCCAAGAGATGAAATCTGGCAGAGTCCTTCTGAAATAAACATGGCATTTATATATTCCTCTAGCAGCTGTAAAATACTTCAGTCTCCAAGCACTGTAGTCCTAATAATCTTTGAATATAGTTTGATACAATCCCTGTGCACAGCTCATTAGGCACTGATTCTTTGAAATAAGAAACCCCTTCCTGTCATCCACGCACAGATCTAACACAGATGCCCCCACTTGACAGATGCAAAATGCCACCGCAAGAAGAGGTGATAATAAAGGAACTTGATTGGGTTAATGGAGTCACATATGGTGATGGTGTGGTCCTTGAGAACACTCCCCCTCAGCTTCAGCTTCCTCTCGTATCAATCCTCTCCAGGGATTGCAGGAACAGAAGCATAGACAGGGAAAAATTCAAATTTATTGGCAGAGGTGACATTTTTGGATGAAAATACTATTAATCACCGTCACTGAGGCAAAATCAATAAAAAATTCATAAAGAACACATTTTGTAATGGGTACATATTCCAAGAAACACTGACAACCATACCAGCACCATGATACTAAAATAAACCCAATGCTTTTCTTCCCCTGAGTTTTTACTTTTGTCTCTTCATCCCATGCAGCAGAGCTCACAGTGAGGATGCTGCTGAGCATCCCCTGTGACTGTGAGCACTGATGCCCTTTGCCAGCTCCAGCGGGTGCTGTGCTATACACAAAGGGTTTGGGACATGGAAGGTTTGACAGGATCGGGAGAGAGGGAAAAAACCCCCAGTGCTTTGCTGTGATCAGTGCTCAGACTTGAGGGAAGGGGGTGGATGAAGTGAGAAGACTACAGACTGTACCGTACTATACACTTCCATATTTGCTTCATTTCTTGACTGTTCTGCAATTAACTCATGTTCCTGAGAGCTGTAGGTCTCACACAGGGAATGAAAAAGTTATCTTTTCACTTGGATGCTCATGCCTTTTCTTGCTGTTGGTCCTTTATATGTAGGCCCATCTGTAATGGGGCAAGAACAATTTCCTTTGCTTGTCGAAAATGGCAGCGTTTCCTGCGTAAAATCCCATCCTCCTGGAGCAGGAGAGAGGATATTGCTTATGACAGTGGCCTCCACACTTTCAACTACAGAGCCTGAGCAAAAACCAACTCCATTACAACACAGCTCATCTGCTGTCCCCAAAAGTCTGCTGCCTCTCCCACACCAAACCCCCAGCCAGTCAGAATAATAAATTTCTGTACGTGTTTATTTTTAGGGTACAGCTAAACACAGATAGCAATCCAGCAGTGCACCCACAGCACTAGGTCTAAATTACAATAAATTCACTGGGGAGGAAAGGAACCTGAAAAAACAATTCAGGCAAATTCCTAAAATGGCTCTGACAAATCTCACTTATTTTATAAGCAATACAACCATACCTGACCCTTTCCTTAAAGCTCTAGTGTCTGGATTACATAATTAAATAGTAATTTAATTTTAAATAAAATGGCTAGAATAACTGCATTGAAAAGGAAATAATGAAAAAACCTGAGAGTGTTGTATGTCAGTTATACCCTTTGTATGTCTGTTATGCTCAAGAAACTAAATGGGATTTCTCTAAGTGTGTATATGTTAGTAAATATCACAGATTACAAGTCAGCACCTTGATTTTAGGAGACCTGTCTTATGATATTTTAAAGCACATATCTGCTCCAGATTAATACTGCTATGAAACTCTCAATAAATTGTTTTCTGTTCTCAGGGCTCATTGCTGCCTGAAGTACAGCTTAACCTCTCTTGAGAGAATAGCCCAAAGAGGAGCAAAGGAAACCTGCTTACTGATAAATTAAATTTCCAGGGCACAGAAACACCCAACAGTTACTCCCAGAGACTGAAGGTTCAAGATGGTGCTGGAATAAATGGCTTCCTTGTGCCTCTAAAAAGCTAACAGGGGACATGCTTATTATTTACATCCAAACTGGCTGGCATGCCTAATATTTCAGGAAACAGATTTTGCAGCTGTAATACAACTTGAAGAACACCCTATATTTCACTGATATGAGGTACTGTAATAGCTGAGCAATATACCTCTTTCTATACATCCCATTTAAAGCTGGGAAATACTTTTTTTGTTGTTTGCTGCAAACATGCTTTTTCTTATCTATAAAAATAGACATAATAATGATGCTTTATACAGCACTGGAACCTCACAGCCCTTTCAAGGAGCTCAGCACCTGTGCTGGAGAGCTGAAACTGTACCGGCATCTCCACAAATCAACCAGTGAGTAGAAGATAAAACACTTGTGGGGGAGCCAAGAGTACAACTTACAGTTTTTTCCTGCTGGGGTGCCCAACACTGTAAAACACTTATTTTCTATAATTACAGAGGTGCCAGTTATCACAAATTTAGAAGCTTGGCGATAAGAGGCAAATATGATACAAGTGTGGAGAACATTCTGAAGTGATAAAGAACATACTAAATGTGGCAAGCATTGGGGCTTTATGGATAGTTTTTTCACTTTAACCAGGGTATGAGACAGATATTTTGCCAGAATAACACTTTCAACATTGACCAGAACCCTCAACTCCCGGGAGACATGTTGGGTTAAGGCACTCCTCCCTTAGCAAACCATACACCACCTCGACAGGAAACTACGGGCTGAGGGACCCGTAGAGCTTCCCTTTCTACATCCATTTTTTTTGTTCAGAAACACAAATACCCCAAAGAAACAAATCACCAACTCTTTCAGGGCAAGTAGAGAATGGGTAGGGGAGCAGCCGCAATTGCTTACCAGCACAGGAGAGGCGCAGAGCACGCAGGACCCCGTTGTCGATCTCCAAATGGCTCCCGAGGCCCGGGCGGCAATTGGCACATTTAAAGGGCAGGTGGGCTGGGCTGGGCTGGGCTGGGCTGGGCTGGGCTGGGCTGGGCTGGGCTGGGCTGGGCTGGGCTGGGCTGGGCAGGGGGCGCGTCCTGCCGGGGGCAGCGCCGGGCCGGGGAGCGGCCGCGAAGGTTCGGAGCCTCTGGCTTTGGTGGCCAGCGGTGCCTCGCACGGCTGGAGCGCACCTCGGGTCTCGGAGCTTGCCCTCGGCACAGGAGCTTCCCTGGGTGTCGTTCAGCCATTCCAGTACCGTCATTCTGATGGCTGGGCTGCAGCAGCATGATGCCTCCATGACGAGATGGCTGCTTCTAAGAATTAAATGACCCCGCAAAGAAGTGCACTAGAGGCGGATACGATTAACAGTTGAATCACCTTTAGATAGTAAACCATTGTCCCAGGCTGCCTAGGCCTAAAGGGGAATCACCTGCAGGCAGTATTAGCAGAGGGGCCCTTTGTGACACACGGTGTCACGGCCTCTCCATTACCCATGGATTGCATTTCTCTGCAGTCATTGGAGCTGTCCAAGGGCACCGAGTTTTCAAACCAGTTAGCAATGAAACCTGCCAGGAAGAGAAAAGTGAAAAACTATTGCTTGCTCAGCAATTTTGCCCAGACTCAGCCAGCAGCTGGCAAGGCAGAAGCGTATTGCTCATCCCATAAGAGTGTTCTGGGTGTGGGTTATGCTGCCTTGACTGATACCATATGCTCCCTAAAAGGCAAATCCCTACATCGAAGTCATTCTCATTTTGCTCATCTGCAGAGATTGGTGCTTACAGTAACAACAGTGGGACACTGTGTTCTAAGCTGTAAATAGAGTACCTGGCTGTAGTAGTTCTTTATCCATTACAGAAAAATTACTTCAGTGCATGAAGTGCTCTTGCTGTTTCACATTCCTAGGCAAGAAAACTGATGAGCAGCTCAAAAGCAGATGGGCAGTTGGAATGGTTAGAAGATAGAACAGCAAGGGAGAAAGCAAGCAAGCAAGACAAATGCCTGTGCCTTTGGAAGAGACACTCAAAGGGAAATCCAACAGGAGTTTCTCCTGCCACTACACAAGGAGGATCACACTGACATGCTCCACAGCAAGCATGTGCAAATAGGGATTTTCTAGTTGGTGTCAAGTTTTGCGACATCTGTTGTCACCTGAGGATGTGGAGTTATCTTCACTAGCAAGGTAACCTTCTGCTGCTGGCCCCCATTCTGCCTCAGCAGTCTCAGGTCAGCTGGCACTAACACTGGAGCTGATCTGAGTCTTGGAGAGATTTGTAAAGACCATACAGCACTCATGCACTCCCTTTAGCTGGGGAGCATTTCAGACTCAGAGAGAGAGAGTTATCTGCAGCATCCCTGCAGCTATATTTCACTGTTCACCTCCACACGTCCTTTCCCCTCCAGCTACACCACGGTTCCACTGCTGTGTGTGCAGGGCTTCTCTGTGAGTGTGGAAAGGTCATTTCACTGGCTGATCCTCAGCAGAGTGCCCCTGGCCAATGTGAACCTCTGACAGTTCTTGGTCTTCATTAGTTCCTTTGCCTTAGCAGATGAAGCCTTCATGATATCTGATGTGTTTCTCCTTATCACAGCTCTCTGAGATGGGCAGCTCTAACCTTTTCCTTCAGACTTGGAGGTTAGGGCACAGAAACTAAAGGCATGTTTTTAAAGACCCTTAAGAAACTTAGGGATGCAGAGTTGGCTGATATACTTCTCAAACCATGAAATACATAACTGCAATTCAAATTGCTGAATTGAAAAGCCCCGGGGAGCCCATTTCCTTTTGATTGATATCAATGGAAATTAGATATGTTTGTTTCTGAAAATCATCTTCTTTAAGAATCTAAAAGTCTCACTTTCAGCACCTTTCCTACAACATAGAAGGAAATGAAGTCAGAGTTCTCCAAGCATGAAGCTACTACTCTAGACATAGGTCCTCTTTTTAATCCTTTCTTCTTTTTTTTTTCCTTTTTTTTTCCTTTTTTTTTTTTTAAATAGAAGTCACCAGCCAGCCTGCAAAGGAGGAGTGTGATACTATCAGGTTCAAAAGTCATTAGACAAATTCAAGAATAGATCTAAAAGTGGCTACTGAAATCAGAACAGGGATGTATCCATTAGCATCGCTGATCCAACAGTTCTAAACATGGAGGGAAAGAGCAGAAAGTGCCACAGCTCCCAGGCTCTCCCTGCATGTGCTTTTGCTGTGGGGGAGACAGAACACTTGACCAGATGGCCCAGTGCTCTGCTCCAGGAAGCAATTCCTCATGCTCTCATGTTCTTATGTCTCAAGCAGTCTGTGCTGTGGCAGTATAAATGCACCAATAGCCTGCTCTGAGCACCAGCTTCTACCACCCTGCAGTCACTCTTTCTGCTCTAACTCTTGCAGCTGGATAGGAACACACAGACCTTGAATGATCTACTTGTCATTTTGCTACGTAGACTGCTTTTTGTCCTGATCCCATACATTTTTAAATTAGAGTCTGAGCTGGTTATCTTCTTTGGAGCTATTTCATTGCCACAGTTCCAAACCTGTGAATACGCTCTGCTTTTCTCTTTCTTCTTCAGACTCTTTTACATTCCATTTTTTTCCTTCACAGCACTGTTATTGTGGCAGTGGCTGGCATGATTATTGCTACTTACTCCCAATCCCCCAATGGCAGAGTAATACCTCTTTAATTGGGTATTTCTCCGTCCTGACACTAATCTCCTAACAAATGCCGATGCTGTGTTAGATGCTGTGTGGGGATCTCTCATCACTATCTCTTCAAGCAGGCAGTTGTGTGTGGAATGAATGCACAGTCACTCAGCATAGATGGATTTGTCTGAGTCCCTGTCAGCTCCCTGGTTTTGTCACTAAAATCTTGCATTGCGGATCCGGATTTCTATTGCTTTAACTTTTTGAGGCAGATTTATCTCAACCCCTGTCAGATCAATGGGTTTTGTCACAGAAATCTATGTGACTTTGTTCCCTGTGGAGATCTGGCTAGTCAAGTTTGTGGAGGCTGATTTGGGAAGCTGAACCCGAGGCCTTGTTTGGCTGTGTTGGTGGGGGCACAATAAGAACTGAAAAGAGCATAGGTCTAACAACCAGGAAAACTTAAATAAAAACTGTGGCAGTGACATACATCCATATCCCAAGACAATCCACACCCCAAGAGAGAACATTCAGTCTCAAATACATGCACAGTGGGCTCTCTATCTGCTGGCATCGTCAGGGGCTGCTTGCTCTGCCCATGGACTGCAGCCCTGTGACAGTGGCTGAGATCTGACAGGGCTGTAGGTCTGAGGCAGATCAGCCTTTCAAGCCAGTCCTCTCTGGTTGCTCAAAACCCCCTGGAGCTGTGGAGGCTGGAAGTCCGTAGGAGGCACTTGTGCTTTAATGCCTCCACAGTATATTAGGGATCACTGTGCTATCAGAGATGATCCTTCTCAAGGGATACAAGCCCAATTTTCTTTTTGCCTGTAGCCATCAGACTGCATGATTTTCTGACACTGCAACAGCACAGTGTTCCAGATAAAGCTTAGCTTTACTGAACTGCTACATGTCCATCTTGTCTCTTTAGCTGATTCAAAAATTTCCAGGAACAGCTTCAGTAAATTGAAGTTTCCTGTTGAAAAGTACATTGTTCAAATAATCTTTTTGTTGGACTGAGGGTTAACATTATTTCCTTTGCTTATTACTACTTGAAATTTTTTTAATAATGATTTTCACAGTTGAATTTGACCATGATCAAGGTCTGAATGAACTTCTGGAACAAAATGGTAGTGGTAATAATAATAGCAATAACAATAATAGGAAAGCAGGTAACATACATTAAAGGAAGAGCCTGGTGTTGACTGATAAAGACTCAGACTTGTCTGGAGCAGCCAAGTCAACCTGAAAGCTCAACACAGCAGGGATGGATTCCCTGTTGGTGAAACTGCCTCAATTTTGTATTTGAAGTAGAACATTTCAAAAAGAAAGGGTACCCCAGGAAAGAGGAGATGTGGGGAAGCTAGCCATTAGCATCTCAGTATTAATGAGAAACAGTGCAAATTCTTGGCCATGGGTCACCTCATTGTTCTCTTTGCAATATTCCAGTCATAGACTTTCTTTAGAGCAGATGCTCGTTTCTGTGCCTGCTTTGTGATTTTTCCCTTCTTTCTTTTTAATGGAACTCTCCTTTTGTTGTATGCTTTTCTGTTTCAACTCTACCTCTGGAAATTCTCCATTCCCGTTTTTCACCTTCTAATCCTTCTTCATCCATCCATCCATCCATCCATCCATCAATCCTTGTCTCCCTACCTCATATAAACATTAATGCTGCTGTTTTACTTCTTCCTCTAGGTGATTATCTATTCTCTTTTAACAGGTGCCACTCCTTAGTTTTTTCCCTTTCCTGTCCTTTCATGTCGCTCTGTCCCCTTTGCTGCTGCTCTCTCTATCTCGCAGCTTGCTGCTAAGGAAGCTCTACTTCTTAGATATTGAAATGGCATGTTTGGTTCCTGCCTGTGATTCTGTGCTAGATACCTCTGTGTGCCTGTGCAGCTTCAGACCCAGTGTAAGCCTGGCTAAATACAGGAAACTAAGCGGGAAGCAAAGCTGAGTGAAAGGTTGCTTTCTTGTGCCTGTGATTTGTGGCTGTTTAATAATGGCCTCCTGATTAACACAGACTGCAATTCCAGAAGTGCCACAGTGATAGATACTCAATATTTACCTAAATAGAGACACACAATTCCCTTACCATTTAAAGCCAGTGCTAGCAGTATAACTATTATCCTGGAAGTTGTTCACGCTGCTAACTGCATGCATATCGCCTGGTGAAACACAACTTTAACTCTGCATGGGTCCCTGAGGACTAACAAGGTGTTAAATGATCACTATTACATGCAGCTGTCACCATGTCTGCAGTTCTGTCAAACCAAGAGAATGATGTTGTAGCTTTCCTGTTTCACTTCAGCACAATGCAAAGAAGTACAACTTCAATAACACTGCTGAAACTGTCTCCTCAGAAGTAATCTTCTCTGCTAGAGCAAGTGCTTTTTAGGAGGTCCTCGTATTTTATCTGATTATAGTTAGTTAACAAAAAATTAATTACAAGGCTTGACTAGACAAAACATGATGAGATACCTGTAGCCATCTGATTGCTTTAGTCCATCTCTTTTGGTACATCCTAATGTGCAGCAATGTCACTTCAATAAGGAGCTTTAAAGTACTTGCTATTGCTGCTTTTAGACTCACTCCAGAAGCACAGATTACTTTAGTCAGATCACCTCTGTGGTCTCCTTCTGCAGTAATGTGTCCCAGGCAGGCAGAAAGGAAGGGCTAAAGGACAAGAGCAGATCAGTCATTAGTAAGACAAGCAAAGGCTGCCCGTTCTGTCCAGAGCTAATTTTCTCTCCCGCCTTCATCATAAGTGTAAACCAGGCTGATTAGTTCAGTCTGCCACCCTGGCTCAATAAACCAAGCTGAGAGTTGCTGTTACACACTCCGATGGGGTTATAACTACCTTTTAGCAAAGATCCAGGTCTAGTAATGAGGAGGTGCAGGAGTGCATTCACAAAGATGAATGCATGGCTGGATTGCTGCACCATTAACTGAGAGTGCCTGTGAGAGCACACCTCAGGTGCTATCACATGTCAGAACTGAGAAGGCAACATTTGAAAACTGGTTTGGAAAGGGACTTTAGAACAAAGTGTGGGAGGCCACATTTGGAAAAAAAAAATAACTAGACTAAGTTGCACCAGCACTGCTGTGGGAGGAAGACTTGCACAATGCCTTGACTGCAGCCATGGCTGTTTTTCCTCACATTCGTGGGCTCTAATTCTACATAAAATAAGAAAAGGAGGAGTGAGAGACAACACTGCATCATCTTGACATTCCTTTCTAAGTATATAAAAGATGAGCTGTAAGTTCCTCAGCATCTTGCTACCATATAAGCCAGCAACAGAAAACTGCCATCTCTAGAGCCCTGCAGGACAATGACAGACTGGTGAAAGCCAGCCTATTTCTGCCAACAGCAGTGTCCAGACATGTTTTCCAATTCTTGGCTAATTAGTAGAAATACAGATTTCCAAGACAGCAAAAGATGATTGGGGAACTCTGTAAAAGCCTCAAGGCTGCGAATGAGACAAATCTCCAATGACTGTGATACAAAGGCTTTGTATGTGTGCCCCTGATTTTAAGCTGACAGAAATCAGTGTGTTGGACTGAGGGTCTGATGGACATTTATCACCACTTAAACTAGCTGATGGTCTCTGCCCATCTTTTACTGGATAGCCAGCTATGCCACTAAAGAAACGGGCTGTCAGCTCAAACTTCCAAATGTGTGGACATTCAGGCTGAAGCTGTAAACTGACCACGAGGGCTGAGGTATCTTAGCTGCCTCTGTAGAGATCCATTGGTTCAGGACTGAGGCAAACTGGCAATGTGTGGGGAGAAGGAACTTAGAGATTTTGCTGTACCTGTCCATATTAAACACTCATTTCCATATCTATCATATTTATTTATTCATTTCTATACTTGCCAGGCAAGTATTTTACAGTATTTTAAATTCTGTAAAACTTAGAACTCTGAAATATTCTTTTTAAATACCCAGGAACACTGGTTAGCAAAAGGTCACCGGGGGAGCAGAAGCATCAGGATACAGCCCAAATAACAACTTCAGCAACCATGGAAAGTCAGGTGGATTTACTGGTTGTGCTACCCCAAAATGAGCTTTTCAGGGGTTGTAACTTGGGACAATATTGTATAGCTGTAACTCCAACTTCAGCACTTGTCAGCACTTGGGTAGGATCCTACCTTAGAATCATTAAGGTTGGAAAAGACTTCCAAGGTCTTCCACTGGAAATGAGTGATAGAAATGAAAGAAGTTACCAAATGGTTATACTCAAGGTAGAGCCAAAAAATGAAGTTAATACTTGAAAGAGAGATGCAAGATAGGAAGTTTCCAGTGATACCAGGGAGGTTCAGTCCTCTCCAGTTTGGAACAAAACAAGCAGTTGGAATTAGCCTCATGGTAACTACTTGTATGAATACCCAAAAAAGGTCTGGTTATTTGTCCAGTATCTCTTAGATCTGGAAATTGGGTCAGAAATCAGAATGTCTGGTCAAATCATCAAAATTCTTGTTACAGTGAAAATGTAAGGATTGTTTTGGAGGTTATAAACCATAAATATGATTGTATTCAGCTTCTTTCTAGCCCAAACCTCCATTAGGCAATCCTGCTGCACCTTATGTTGTTCAGACTACCCCTCTAAGACAGAGCCTACAGCTAAGGAAATATTTCATTGTTTTAAAAATCAAAAATTTATGGTCAAAGTGAGGAGCAGAATCGTGAGGGCTCCAGTTAGATGTTTTGGTAACAGCCTGCTGTCAGTTCTGAGCAGCAGGGAAATGTGATGCGTGAAAGACAGACTGACAAAACCTGGGCTCACATCAGGTGCTGCTGTAGAGACCAAATCTGTTGCTTTGAACTGCTCTCTATAGGAAACCAGCAGCTGATACTGTCTACAGAGAATTTTGGTTTCTGAAACCATTGAGTGGTCTGTTAAGGCAGTCCCATACAGAGCCTCCATTACAACAGGTAATCAGAGTAAGAGCTTCTTCAGAGAGAAAAGTTCCTTGGAAAGTACTTAGAAAAGATAATTTCAAACTGTCTTTGTAGAAAAAAATCAAAAAGAAATAGTAGCTCTTTATCCCTGTTAATAAGCAATTCAGTGATGGAAACAATGCTACATGTTCCAGATACTTCTCGAAGAAACTGGCCCCAGTCTAAAGTCTTCCAAAAACAGCCAGGCTGATCCTCAGAGAAAGTGTAAATTAAACAGCAGAATCATTACAGGGCATAGAAAATTATGCAGTTCAACTAAGAAGGACTACTATTGCTTTTTAAATTGGAAGACTCATTTAAATTTAATTAATCAGACCACCGTCATGTACAATTAGAACTGTATCTCTCGGTGATTCTTCTGCTTTGAGATCCACATGACCTTCAGGAAAACAGAGCTGAGCAAATTACTGCTTCTGCATTTTATATATTGAAAATTCAGTGGGTTGCCTGCAGACATGACTTTTGAGTGTGTTGAAATGGTGACACAAGCAGGCCAAAGGAAATATCCTTCCCCTTCTCCCTGCAGTGTTAAGCACAGATTTGAAGTTGTTTGGGAGCAGCATGCAAACAGCTCTCATTTTTGGTAAAACATCCCTTCCCCACTGTAAAAGCAGGTTTTTCACATCAGCTTCCCTGAAGGTTTAACAATGGGTCAGGGCCAGCTGTTTGTACAGCCTCCTTTTAGTCTCATCTAACATTTGTGAGATCACCTGTATGTTGGCATAAAAAATCAGGGAAAGCAGCAGTGCTGGAAGCAACTCAAGCTGAAAGTCAGACTAAATGAACTCCACTGCAGTTACAGTCTCAGGTGGGAACTCTGATAAAATGACAGTGTAGAATGACAGCTTAAGAGGAACCTGTGGGTGGGTAGGCATTAAACCTGTCCCAGACACACAGACTCATCACCTAAGTCACACAAGAAGAGGTTGGTGAAACAGCACAAAATTATCTAATTGTATTAGGAAGAAGAAGTTATCTAATTCATGGGTTGTGCTGCCAGAAATCCAAATCAGAGCTCACAACACTGGAATTTTGGATATCTTAAGATGCCAAGTGACAGATAAACTCTCATCTTTATTCAGGATCAAAAGTGACTGGATTTTTTTGTGGCCATCACAGATTCAGTCCAAATGAAGAATGCAAAATTTGATGGTTCCTATCTCCTAAAACCTTCTGTACCATAAACACCAGAGCAATATTTGGTGCTGAAAGAGTCTCCCAGTCAGCCTCAGAGCTAGATGAAGCAAAATCAACACCACGACTAAAGCAAAGTGAAGAGGAGCTTGCAGTGAGCCTTCTTTATATCTCTAGTTTTAACTTACAGTCAAAAAATTATTGATAGTGTTTGAATTCTCTGTACCTTAGCAATGATCAGTAGAGAAAAAAATATTAAGAATACGTAGTGCACTGCTTACTGAAATAGCTGATGGTCCCTACACAAGGCAGCTCTCGCCCTAGACTTGATTTCTTTTAGCATCTAAACAGTGCTAAGAAAACCACCAATTAATTCTTGAGCCCTTACAAACAGCCACTTTCCTATTGTAAACCTTCTTTCTATGAGACAATGAATACAGAACTGTCAGGGCTGTGTCTCCGTGGGGGACAGGCTTGGTGAGAGTGTGATAAAACACTTGAAGCGTCTCTGGCCCTTCCTCTCACACAGTGCCCAGAGCAGCTGTTCTGTAGCAGTTCCTGAGCATCCAGAGGGGTGGATTTTGCCGAAGCCACAGTGTGAATGGCAGTCTTTGCCATCTGTGATCCATGGGAAGGTTGCATCCTTCACTGCTCTGGGGCACGCCTGTGTCCTCTCTGCTGATTGGAATGAAGGAGACACCTGCCTCAGAAGAGGCTCATGTGGCATGCAGTGCAGCAAGGGATTTGCACTTGGATTCGTAGCTCCATGGCTGCTTTTAAATACATCACAGGAGAAAGGGCAGGCATTGCAATGGGACTGGCAGAGTCCCCCAGCTCACGTGCACCAGGCTCTGAATGCACTTGGACATGGGAAGGACCAAGGAATATTGTCCTTTCACAGTGATGTACTAAACCAGACCCCAAGAAAGGTTGTAATACTGGGATATGCTCCTGTGGCAAATTTGTATATGTTGTTCAGTTTTTCTTATGACCTCTCAGTAAACCTGTTTTGAAGGCTTTCCCATGTCCCACTATCCTTTGTCCAGTAGCAGAACTTCTCTGCACCAGCTGTGCAGACATCTTTCAGTTCAGCGAAGGGTTCTCTGGTAGCCAGTAATCCCCTGACCTCACAGACCTTGATCTAATGTGAAGAACACACTTTTTAGTAGCTCCTTAGATATGTAGCCCAGTGCACAACTGAGCACACAGAATTCTGTCCTGCTTCCAAGAGGACAGACGGGGTCTGGGCAGAGGGTGGTGAGCTGCACACAGGTACACAGAGGGATCACTGCTCCCCAGGTTCCCCAGGGGATGTCTGTTCTACAGCTGGGACTCCCATTCAGTGATAAACTAATTCCCTTAATCATGAGACTGTACCCTTTCTCCTCCAGAAAGATACAAACAACAGTCTACTTACCAGCAGCAAGGGCCCTGAACCTTCCTGACAGCTTTATGTGGAATCTTTCCTTGAGACTCCAGTGGAAGTGATTCCCATCTTTCGCATCTATATGACAACAATTTCCAACTGGAAACTTCTCATTCTCTGTCTCTGTTTCCTTTTGTAGCATGGCCATCAGTGCTGTAGCTCAATGCCAACACTGAGTTCATGCCACCTCCTGCAGTCAATTTATGCCTGAGGAGACAGAATAAATAGTTATTAAACCTACTCTAGATTTGCTGTCATATTGTAACTAAGCACTGGAAATCAAATAAATATGTCATAAGACAAGCAGTTAAAATGCCTACTGAAAAAGCAGACTCAGGCAAAATGGCTTAATCTGCATCATTAATGAGTAACAGATTGTTCCATCAATAGTATATGAGGAGCAGCATGCAAGAAGGCAAAACTCCCTACAACATCCCTGGGACTTGTATCCTTGTAAAAGGATACAGTTCAAGAGAATACTCAAGAACATGATTAGGGTTAAGCACATGTTTAAATCCCATTGATTCAGTGAGACAGAGATACGAGCTTAAAAGTTGGGATTTTTTTAAATCAAGGCACTTTACTAAATGGAAGAATATTCTATGCAAAAAGCTCAAAGTCAGAAGCAAGAGCATCTGGGATGATGGGGCTGTCCAGGTCTGTGCTGATGGACAATGCAGCCATCCTGCTGTCCCAGCTGTTAGGAAGAGGGAGTCATAGCCCAGTGTTTCTTTGACAGCCTAGGAGCCTTCCCTAAGATGCACCATCCTTTGTCTATGCCACACATCATCTTTTTTCCTAATGTAATCCTCAGTGTAAGGATCCAACTTTGCCTGGAACCAAGTGTATGTCCTGACTCCCAGGCTGCATGGACACAGCTCACAGAAATGTCCCAGCACACTCACCTTGTGCTCCCTGCAGCACATGCGCAGTTGCAGATGATCTGTAGCAGTTCCAGGGTCCAAACAGGACTAGGGCCACACTTCACACATGGAATGAAAAACCAGATTCTTTCTCAAGGAGCTTGCTGACTTAATGAATGCTGAGAGAAAGAAAACAGAGGAATAAACACGAGAAATCTCAAGGTCTTGAAGGACGGAAAGAGAGTCTGAGAAAGGGAGATAGTAAAAACAGATGGATAATATTTTTTCTGGTGAATACATGCACCTAAACCCCAGCAGAAACAATACAAGGATATGGATTTGTGTGTGCAGCCCTGCCCACCAGAAAGGCCCATACCATATTAATTAAGTCTGCCATGCCATTAGCTAGATGCTGCAGAGCAAATAATGAAATTGCTTCACAAAAGCAGTGAAGACAACTGGCCAGCTCTTGCTGTGCTTAATTCAGATTGGCTCTGTGTTTCTCATCTATTATTATTCAGTTTTAACTTATTCTTTTATTTCTAGTGTCTGATCAGGCGAAGCAGAAGTAATGTTCTCCTCCATACACACGCTATAATCTGTTCCTATTTCCTTAACAACGAGGGTCGCTGTGGACAGTGTTTAGGAAAGCAGCAGAAATCAGTGTGATGGGTGCTACTGCATGGCCTGCTCTTCCATGAATGCTTTTCTGCCTAAAGCTTAAGAAGCCACATGGGGTGTTTAAAGAGAGGAGAAAATGCCATTAATTGGCAAAGCCTTTGGAGCCTAGGGCTTTCATCCAGCTGTTATGCTGAGGTGAAGTGAAGCCTCCAGGGTGTTTGTAGATGGATGGAGCTCATGATTTTCCTTTGTAACAAACAAGTCAGGTGAATGTGCACAAATATGGGGGAATGGAAGGACATCACCATGCTCAGTGCAAAAATCCTTGATTTTGCCTCCCTGGCAAGACCAATTGTCTTGATGTTTAATCTTTATGTGACCTTTAATCAACCTGGTGGTGTTAAATGCAAGCTAGCTCAATTCGTAGGTGGGATTTCTGCAAAGACAATGGGTCTGCTCAAATGGGTTTGCTTCTATTCATACCATAGTCCCTCTTTAAATTCCTTGGGAAAAGAAGACTGAGTCTGCGGTCTAGAAGCAGAAAGCAGTGATTTCATTTTAACTACAACTAGAAATCATTGCAGTGACCTTGGATGAGTCTATGACTTCCTCATGCCTGATAGGGAGGAAAGAGCCTTGCCAGCAGGAGGGACCATAAGGCCTGGAGCCAGGTATTCTGACCAAGTCCTTTGATATTCTGGAGGGAAAGGTTTCAGAATAAGACAAAGTCATGGTCCTCCCTCATCTGCACCTTTGTGCAACTCATCAATCCCACAGGGATGTGTAATGACAAGGCCCATTGGAGCTGAAGGTGCTGGACTGACAGGAGGACTCCCAGTTTGCCTGTACCCACAGCTACAGAGGTGTGTGACTCTTGGCTTGCATTTCCCCACCTGAGCACAGGGTGCTCAGGTAAGTGCTACTTGGAAGCTTTCACACATGCTAGGAAGCTGCTTTGGTTTGATGCCACGGAATAGACACATTCATTCTCTGAATGTTGGGACCTGCCCAAGGATGGCAGCAAACATTTACGAGCACAGGTGTTCCTGGCAGGTGTTTTGTTTCTGAGGAAGCTGCCTTCTGGCTGAGCTGCTGCCAGCCCATCTATCTGCCTCCCCCACTGCCACACAACCTCGCCTCCCCCAGGGACTTTCAGGCAGGCCTATTCCAAACAGCAGGCACAGGCAATGAACACATCAGGCAATTATATGGCAGATCAATTCGACTTAGCTTCTCTTGGGAAAACAACCCTTGGGAGACAGAAGAATGAGGCAACAGGAGACAAAGGCAAAGAGAAAAATTGAGAGGTGCAGGAGAGAAGGAGGAGAGCAGAAGAGCCAGGATGGAAACACAGCCGGCAGAAAGGGCCGTGCACAGTGTGGTATGAAACCACAGCTGCAGGGGAGGAGGCATTCAGGGAAAAAAAGGACATGGCTGGCATAGGCAGCATGAGAAAGACAACACTTGGGAGAAAACACAGGAAAAAGAGAGTAATGGAAGGTAAGAACAAGACAGAGAAAAATGAGACTGGAAGTGGTGGGATTCCCACAGCAGGGAATGGCATCAACTGCCTACCTGGATCTGCAAAACTGTAAGCTTTATGAATTTGGAACCATCAGCAAAAATATATATATTTGTAATATCCTTTTCACTTTATTTAAACTGATGGAGAATCACTGGATATTGACAGAGGACTTCTGTCCCTGAAATATGCCGTAAACTCAGGAGCTTCCTGGTACCAATATGAAAAACAGACAGTGGAACTGACAAGCAGAAGGAAAGGAAATTAAACTGGCTGGTATCACTCCAGCCAGCTGAGTGGAACACTAAAGGAAAAAGTAACATGAACTCCTAATTAGTTTTCAGTTTCTATCTTTAATAATCTGAGATACTGGTAGTACTAACCCACTTAGTAATGCTAGTCTCAGGCCTTCAAGAGTCATGAGTAAACTACCAAAAACCTAAGAGTCTTTTCTTTTAAAAAGTCACATGATTCCTGTTTTTCCTTTATTAAAAAACACAAACCAAAACCCTGCAACTCAAAAAAAACCCAAAAAACTGCCTGTGATATACATGTTCAAAGATGAACTTACTGGGGAGAGGGAGAACACTGTAATTAGGGGACCCAGAGAAGGTTTGAGAGTCCGCAACACACAAGGACTTCTCTCTGTATGACCTTTGTCCTGTCAGACTTCCCCTCAAGAGAAGTGGTCTCTTGCAGGATGTCTCTGTTTGCTCTTCCTCCTCAGCTGGGAACAAATCCCTCTCTCCCTGCTGCCAAACCCAGTGCTGCTGCTCTGCAGGACTCTGCCCCATCCTAGGGGTGCACTTCTCACACTCCATTTACGGCACAGCAGGAACCAGCCACAGGAGGGGCATCGAAATGTCAGGCCGTGAAGCTGCTGTGCCAAAGGACAAATGAAAATATCTCACAGTGACTCCAGGGAAGCCATGGCTTTCCAGTTTTTCTGCTAAGGCTCTGGAGTACCATGCTATGCTCTTATAAATTTTCTTCTTGAATGGCTTCTATCCAAGCCCATTGAGGCTATTTACATACACCCACCATATTTACAGGAGTGCTGTGAAGAAGCAAAAGACAAAACCAAACCAAACCATGCAATGAGTCAGTGGCAGAAATGGTGATAAACCCAGACTCCCTGCGTTTTCCTTCTTATTAGGTAGACAATGCTGCCTTTCTTCTGCCCCTTTCAACAGTCCTGTGACAGATTTTGAATAATAAATCTAGGAAGAGTTAATATTTTATTTTCTGCTTAAACAGAGGAGCCAAGAATATTAAATACAACATTAGGGATGACCAGGCAATAGGTAACCAGTTGGGAAATCCTAGACCTGACTGCTTCACACCTCAAGGTCAGCACGTTAGAGATGCCTTTTTTCTACTGTGTTTGGCTTCTCTTTTTGCAGGAGAAGAATGAAGTTGCTGAGTCTGAGAATATCTAGCACCAGTTTGTCATACAAGGCAGAATGTGACCATGGTGCTTGTTTAGTTTTCTTCTTCTATTTCCTAAACCTTGTTTCCTCTCTCTCTTCCAGTCCACCTCCACAACTGGGACTGTCCCTTCAGTGGGGACAAATTCTTTTCGTCCCATACAGTTCTGACAGATGTTGCTCCTCAGGCCATGAGGTCCATGAAGCAGATCACAAATTACTGGCTCTTTCAGGGCCCACAGGTGGCTGCCATGGCAAGGCTTAGGATGAATTTACCAGCCAGCTGCCACTTCACTCTCTCTAACCTGGAGCCAGTGATCAACAATGCCAAAGCACTGAATGGAATTATATTGCTTGCACAACTAGGAGGGAGGAAATCACACAAATAGGAAGGTGGAGAAGGAAGAAAGCCAAAAAATTCAATCTAAGTTAACGAGAACCAAGAGGGTGGGAGACAGTGGGACACCTGGTCTGCTGACTTGCTCTGTCCTGCAAGCATACACACACATACAGACAGATGTGAACATGTACACACACTCCTGTCTGCTAAATCTGTGCATATGGATGTCCATCAGCTCAACTCTATATCCCTCCTAAATGTACGTTCTGTGGCTACCAGATCCCACAAACAAATTGAGCCATTATGTGGCTCACACAGACCTGAGTAACTGTCTGAAATCTGCTTCTTCCCAAGGTCTGACTGTAAACAACTCAGCTTTTCAACCTCTGCTTGTCTGTCCTTCTAAATTTTCCACAGTATTTAATCTGTAAATGGAAGGGGCACTTTGGCAGAAGAAGCTGCAGCCCCAGTTCCCTGTTTCTCCAAAAACAGAAGCCATGCATGGATTAGAGGTTGCACACTCGCTAGAGAGCAGGCTGCACAGTGGTTGTGCTGGGACAGAGTTCTGTCACAGCCCTGTCCCCAGCACAGTCCTGGCGGGGGTGGCAGCATGGCTTTGGCAGCTGTGGCTGTCAAGGGAAGTGTCTCCTGGGGCTGGAATGGAGAACCCACACAAGCACTTGGAGGAGCCTTAGCAAGGCAAACGCTCCCATCTCTCCTGCCCTGCTGCAGCACTGCATGATTTATATTCCTAGTGCACAGCTGGAGACGAGCTGGAGCACAGCACTGGAGAATCAAACAGCCAGTTCCCACAACAAGGCAGAAATACAGGAGCTGGAGGTAACTCGAAAGGGGAGATGAAGTCCAAACTCTCAGTGAATCCTCACTTCCACTGTTCTTTGTTGTGAGACAACAGGACTATGCTGCACCTGCCGAGAGGAGAGCTAGCAGAAATCCTGGCTGTGCTGTAGTGGCCTTGTTTAAAGCAATCAGCTCTTTCTGACAGGAGTACTCCTCTTTTTTCTAATCATATATTTTACTATGTCTACACTGTCATCAAGGGTGGCTGCAGCACCTGGAAACAGACCAGAGAGGGTTTTTAACTACCCTGCTACTCCTTTTCATGCAATGTGTGAATGATCCAGCTGCCTGCATTCTCTCTTTCTCACCTACTGAATTGCTGCTCCTTCTTTCACATCATGAAATTAATTCTTCAATGGCACCCCAATATGGCTTTTTCTCTCCAGAATCCTCATCATCATGGTTCTTCTTAGCACCGTGGAGCTGTATCCAGTTTTGACAGAATTTAATGGATGCTTGTTTCTACATACCCACCATTAAATAAAAGGAGCAGATAAATACAATAAATATTAAACATGAGGAATGTATCTCCAGGTAATAAAAGCTGGCTAAGTTTTGTAGACTTTAGTTGTATTCACTCACTTCTGTGAGGCACTTCCTATAAATTAAAGGTTGGTCAAGACTCTATAGCTCGTGTCAAGACCTACAGGTTTTTCAAAAGACAGTTCCTGGAGATACAAGACCTCAAAACTGAAGGAATATGGTAAGAACTTCACATGTGCCTTGGTGCTGCTGCAAAAAAAGCCATTGTATCTTTTGTGTGTATCCTGGAAATTCAAAATCAAGACATTAAGAATTTAAAAAAAAAATCGATAATTAGTTTGCTTTGAGTCTGTCCATGTTTGTGCTTCCACATCTTTCTCCACAGGTAGACGGGTTAGAAACTGACATTTTAAAAAATGAAAGGAGAGACTCACATAATTGCATGACCCGAGAGCTTAGACTTTAACATCAGATTTTACAAGGCTTACAATAAAAACATGGTGACTGGTAGCATGGGGGCTTCACATTCCTTTCTTTGTGCAACAAAAAGAGGGAAGAACATGCACACTCCAAATACCCCTTGTCACCTGTGCTCTTCTTGATCTTTTTGAATTTATTGAGCCTGTCAGCTGCAATGGAAGCCAGTTCCACATGTGATCCCCCAGTGGTAACATTCACAAATAGGTTTGCAGTGTGTGACACCACCCCTATAATAAATGCTGTGGTTTATGAACTATTCCTAGGGCAGAGGAAAAGGAGCACTAAAAATTGATATAAATGACACTGGCCACGCTGCCTGGCTTTATGTCCTGTCTTTTTAGACACCCTCTCCTATTTTCTTCAATATTTGTTTCTTTCTAAAATCTTTGCCTTCCAAACGTTCTATATTTTAATTCTACCTTCAGTCTTTTTTCTCTGCGGTGATTCTGATTCGTTTCTCCCTCCTGTCTTCTGATTCCTTCCCTTCAGCTGTCTTTTTAGCATTTTGTAATGTATAATTTTTCTTCTGTGTCAGGTTGGCACCAACAGAGTTGTGATCAAATCTTTTATCCCGAGGGATGCAATGTCTCTGTAAAAAGACTTTGTGCCCTGCCAAAGCAGAAAGATTCTCTCTGCACCATCATTTCCCAACATGCCAGCTTCTTGAGCCCAATTTGCTTTCTGTGTAATCACCTTTCATCTGATTGCTGCCCTTGGTGACAGACAATACCTGCATGTCCCTGTCCTAGTTACTGTGACTTGCTGATCTGCGTGTGCTGGGGAGAAGCACATTGTTACCTAGAGCTGCATGTGGACTGTCATGCTGGACTGGGGCTCTTCTGTTCTGTCACCAAACCCAGATCTGTCATTTCCAAGTCTGTCACTCTCTTACGGACAGAGCTGAGCCCAGGAACAGTCCAAACTGTCATATACTCCCTCCTGCCTGCAAAGTGCTTTCCTGGCCCTTTCTCAGTTCTCAAGTAAAGAAAAAACAACAACAAAAAAGCCAAAACAGAAACAGACACAAACAAACAAAACCCAAACAAATCCCTCCACATTTTTAAATAATTCTTTTTCTTGCTGAAAATTCCTAATTTCCCAATGGACATTTCCCTACATTCTCACTTATCTGGCCAATTGTGGAATAGTAAGTGTTAACACAAGTCTACCAGTGCCTGGTAAGTTATGTTGCTGAATTTTGGTCAGTGAGAGCTTGCAGATGAGGCCAGAACAAACAATGCTCTGAAACAAGGTGATCCCACAGACTTCCAGCTCCTCAAGGGCCGATGCGATGGGGCTTGGGCTATAAAAGTGACACTGGGAAACCAAGGCTTCAGCGATCTGGAGTCACAAATCCCGAATCAATAACCACATTTGGCCTCTCCGAGTCTCCCTGATGTGTGAGTGGGTCCAGCACTCTGTTCCCTGGCTGGTCCCTTCCCTGCTGTGCGCTACTGCCCGTACGGAGGGACTCACAAGAGGTGTGGAGCATCCTCACCTCTCACTGCAGCAGCAGAGCCGTGGTCACTCCCCGTGCCGGGGCCAGGCGTTGCCCGGCTCCTGCTGTGCTGCCAGCAGCTCTTCTCGAGCAGGGCGGGTGCTCTGGAGCAGCTTTATAGCTGATGCATTGTATTTGCATAGGGCATTGTCATTCCCGGCGCGGCTCCTTGCAGCTGGCATCCTGACTGGTGAAATGTCTTCTTTAAGGAGAAGCATGAACGACGCAGCTAGAGATAAAAATAACAATAATTTTACTAGATGAAGCTTCATGTTAAGCACTTAAAAAGCCATAAAAAGTCAATTTTCTTTCTTTCAATTATTTTGCTTATTCCATTTTTGAAATTAAAAAAAAAAAAAAAA